>KQ482041.1:354781-366737 GCA_001430745.1 Auxenochlorella pyrenoidosa
CGCTTGCCTGGGCAAACGCCACGCTGGACTCCAACCTCATAGCGCTGTCGATGCAGCCCGAGGTGGGTGCTGCTTGCATGGCTGCTGAGGCCGCAGCTGGGGCAGCAGGTGCACTTGGCCGCCCACCCTACCCCGCCCCCCGGACCATGCCGTGCCGAGCTTCCCTGCCTGCTGCAAGGAAGCCCTCTGCTCGGCAACTGCTCAAGTGCCCCCCCTCCCTCCCCGCCTCTGCCCTGGCTGCAGGCTGGCCCGCTGCTGCAGGAGATGGGTTCCCTGGTGGAGGCGCAGGTGGCCGACACCCGGCCGCTGCTGCGCCTGGCGGGCATGGTGGAGCATGCGCTGCAGCAACGCCCGCTGCCCCAGCCAGCGGCCGCCACCGCCGCCTACAGCATCCAGTGGCTGGACCTGCGGGTGGCGCCGCCAGAGGGGCAGCAGCAGCAACAGCAGCAGCGCCAGCAGCAGGCGGCGGCGGCGATGGAGCACTGAGCTGTGACCGGGGTGCCGCAACCCGAGCCGCCTGGCCGCCCTGATTTTCCAGCCACGGGCAGCCATGTCAGAGCTGCACGCCTCGCTCCTGTGCCACGCCTCGTAAAGCATGGCATTGAGCTGTAGTGCACACAAGTTGCGCTGCACGCAGCGGCTCAGCGTGGGCGAAGAGGGCACCCGGCAACTTTGGGTTCAAATGTGGAATTGTCAGGCATCGATTTCAACGTGCACAGAATGTGCAAAGCGCGCACGCGCGGCAAGGGATGGGAGCACACATATTGACAATGGCCATGTGCGAGGGCTGGTTGCCGACTGGCCAGGCGTCTTCCCTGCCTTCTGCCGCCCTGTCTCTGCGGCCTGGAATCCTGCCCGCCCTGGCTCTGCTCGCCTGTACGACCCTGCCTTGCAGCAGACCGCGACACAGCACACCGCTGCAGGTGAGCTGCTTGCAGTTGGCTGCGGCCATCCACAGCACATAACCCCACGTCACTGCTCCTGCCAGGGCCCCTCCAGTGCATCTGCCGCTGCCCGCAGCTGCTCCGCCAGTTCAGCCTGCACCCCTGCCTGGGCTGCCAGGTGGCGAAAGGCGGTGCGCACCACCAGCTTGTGGTCAAAGGCCAGGCGGGGCAGGCGGGGGATGGGGAACCACTGCGCCGCCTGCAAGCGATACGCGATGGAGGGGCGGGCCCAGTGACCGCAGGGGCAGCGCTGTGGCTGAGGCCGGGAGCGCACGCGCCTGGCTGGAGTCTGGCGTGCCCACTTAAGCAGCTCAAGCCGCAGGAGCGGCCAGCAGCACGGCCCCTCACACCGCACGCACAGAACGCGGCCGCCCTGCGCCCCTCGCCTGCGCGTCGTCCGCTGCCTTCACCCCAAGCTCTGTGGAGGGGACCACGGCGCCGTAGGCCACGGTGACGCACCAGCCGCGCGGGTCACGGCCCGGGTCGCCAAACGCCCCCACCTGCGCCGCCAAGGCAGCAGGCGCACGCGCACCAGGGGGGGGGCCATTTAGGTGGAGCCACGGGCAAGAGGAGCGCTCGCTCGCCGCCCCTGCTGGCTGCGCCAGGGGTGCATGCCCGGGTCTGGCCCCCAGGTGTGCAGAGTTTGTGGCAAGGCTGTGTAGTCAGGTGCGCCGCAGGAGCAGCCCCAAGTCCCTGGCGACCAGGGCTGCACCCTCGACACGAGTGGCCATCCAGGTGCGGACCACAGAGAGCGCTGGCAGGGCCCGAAGCATACCACCAGCTGCAGGCAAGCAGCCGCGCACGGCTGGCCCCCCAGGCCCTGCCGTCCAGTGCCGCCCAGCAGCTGCCACCTCGCCTGCGTCAGCAGCACTGCCGAGGGGTCCACGCTCGTCTCCTCCTGCAGCTCCCGCGCAGCCGCCACATCCAGCGGCTCGCCCTCGTCCACAAACCCGCCCGGCAGCGCCCACCGCCCCGCAAAGGGGTCGTGCTTGCGCTGCGCGGGCAGGAGGGCGTGTGCCGGGCGGGTGGGGCAGCGTGTAGACTGCAAGGCGCAGGCCTGCTCCACGGCATGGCACGGCACAGGCTGGGCTGCACCCAGAGCCCCGACTGAGGTGGCCAGCCTTCCTCGGCCAGGGCAGGCAGGGCGTGGTGAGCAGACAGCGGATTGCACACGGCAGCCTGGCTCGTGCGGTGCAGACAACGGGTTGCAGGCAGCAGCCTGGCCAATGAATGTGCATCAGCGCACCCTCTCCCCATGCGCCCACCTGGATGAGCAGCAGTTGTGGCAGGGTGTCACTGGGCGCAGCCACAATGACGGCATCCACCTGCAACAGCAGCTTGCAAAACTATGATGTGCTTGACATACCAGGAGATGGTGCTGTGAGCTGCCAAGCAGTGTGTATGCTGCCAAGGGAGGCAGCCCGGGAGGCACCGTGGGGCGACCAGGTGGCTGGCAGGCGTGACGCACTGTGAGCGAGGGCCGGGGGTAGGGGTAGCTGAAGCTCCCCTTGCCCGTATCTCCTCCCATGCTGCTGGAGCTGGCGCTGCACGCAGAGGCCTGCGAACAAGGCAGCAGTGCATCAGTGGCGGCAGTGCAGCAGTGGCGGTGTCAGTGGCGGCAGCAGTGCACTGCATTGGTAGAGGCGGAAGCCGTGCTGTTGTCACCCGCTTCTCACCCTTTTATCGATGCCCAGTGCTGTCTGAGGCCTCTGCAACGTGGATCCCCGGGCGGAGGAGAGCAGCAGCGGCACAAGCAGGCGCAGGCGGCTGGACAGCAGAAGGGCCGAGGGCCTTGCCAGATGCATTGGACGGTTGATCGAAGGCAGGATTGCCGCACAACAGACAAACAAACTCCTTGCCATGGGAGATGCGGGCAAGTCTTGACAGTCTGGCGGGGCATGACAAGCACGAAAACCCTGTCGCAGTCGACTTTGCACTCTCCCGGCATGGCGCCGCTGGGCCTGCTGCGGGAGCTCGGCAAGGCAGTGCGGTGAGAACGGAGGGCAGTGCTCTTGGCTGTAGCGACGCCCTTTCGGGCCAGCGCACAACAGGCAGTTGCACCATGATACGAGCATACAATGCCGGGCTGCCTGCTGCAATTGTCCCCATCCGTCCTGCCGCTGCCGCTGCCGCTCGCGCCGCCGCCGCCGCTGCCGCCTCAGGACCTTTCTCTCCTGGGTGTGTGCGCACAGGGCGCTGGAAAAACGTGCTGCAACCGTCCTGGAAGTGGTGCAGCCTGGCCCTGCTGAGCTGAGCCAGCGCTGGCAGGCCGAAGCACGTGGCCGTGCTGCCGCCGCAGTGGAACGTGCGCTCGATAACTGGGAGGCGCTGGCATCGCAGACCCAGAACCCAACCAGCGGGAGCAGCCTTCCGAGCAGCCCTCATAGTGAACACGGTGATAGGCCGCCAGCACAGCAGGCATGAGCGTAGCAGCACGGGCAGCGCTGCCCATGCCACTCGCTCCCTGCCAGGCCTGTAGCAGCACTGCGCCGCGGCATCTGGCGGCAGCACCTCCACCAAGCTCTCAACACTGCTGCACGCGGCCTCGAATAGGGGGCCATCCAGCGCCATCGGCATCCAGATGGCAGCACCAGGCAGGAACAACACTGGCAGCAGCGGCGTCAAGGGGCGCAGAGGCGCCAGCGCCGGCGCTGCCGGCTGGCGGGCTTGGGGCCTGGCCTGAGACGGCACGCGTGGCTCTTCGAACAGGCGCTTACATCACAGCACTTGGCCTCGCTGTGCTGGTGGCGCCTCTCGCCACATTTGGCTTGCTGTTCGATGCCAGGTGTGGAGTTTCCTAACAGGTCCTAACAGGAAGAATGTTTCGTGAAGCACTGCTGGGCGCTAGCCAGGCTGCACATGCCAGCTGCCCTAATCTGTCGCTCTGCCTGACTCCCGCCAGCTGCTGCTCTGCTGCTGCTGCTGCTGCTGCTGCTCCTGCTTCTGACCGTGCCTGCGCTAGCTACCAGGCTTCTGCGAGCCTGTTTCTAAGGCATGACGCCTTTGCCGCCGCACCCCCGCCTCCTGCAGCAGCGTGCCCCAGGGGTGGGTTCGCGTGGGCGGCGTGCTCATGACTCTGTTTGGCTCGTACTACCTGGGGGCAGCGCTGGATGATGCAGAGGGGCGGTATCCTCGTCACTTTTATGCCACCACCATCCTCGGCCGGCTGGCGCTTTCGGCGGCGTTTGGAGCGCTGGTGGCGACGCGGCAGTGCCCGCCCGCCCTGCTGTGGCTGGCTGCAGCAAACGCAGCAAGCAGCGTCCTGCTCTGGCGTGCAGCAGCACGGCGTGCCGTGGCGGGAGTGCACTCTGAGTAGCCACGACCCCATCAGATCCTGTCTCTGTTGTGTACACCAAGCTGATCCTCCCTTCTGAATGCACGCCACAGCCTGCCTGGCTTGCAATCTGTTCCGACAATCACATTCTAGCATGCAATGTAACTGGTCGGGCATGGCATGACAGGAGGATGGTGTGTTGCGGAAAGAGCAGCAGTAAGTGGCCCCAGGAGCATGCGGCAGCTAGGACTGCAGTGCCGCTGGCACCTGGCTTCTGCTGCCCCCCTCTTACTGCTGTGGCCAGATCGCCTCAGGACCCTTCGTCAACCGTCTTTCCCTGGCAACGGCACGCGGAGACGGTCGTTTGGCAGGCCGCAGTCGCCAGCGCGGGCTGGGCTTGCGCAATTGACCTGGTCGGAGTTGCAAGAGATCAGACATGAAGGGCGAGGTCTTTGGTGCCATTATCAAGTGAGAGCCCGCAAGCAGTGGCAGTGCGACCTCTTGCACTGCCTGTTCGCTGCCGTCTTTGGGGGCGTGGCCCTCTTCTTGGACGACTCTGGAAGACGTCCAGCCTCGCACAAACCGCCGCGGCAGCGCTTGCTGCTGCCGGCGCGGCGCCGTTGGCGGTGCCGGCGGAACACCAGGCACGGCGTTTGGCCTTGCAGGCTGCGCCTGACTTGTTCCCTTGGCTCTTTGTGCAGGGCCTACACGTTTGTGGTACTATGGATGGGCGTGTCGATCTCAGGTGCGGGTGCTGGCCGGCACGGGCCTCTGCTGGCAGAGTTGGTGGATTGGAACCACCCGCCTAATCCATTGTGACACTGCCTGATGATCCGTTTCACCTGCCTTCTCTGCGCTGCAGTCATTCTTTTTAACAAGTGGTGAGAAGGAGACCTCAACCAGATGGCATTGGCGTGCTGGCAATGACCTTTGGGTGCATGCGCACCGGCAGGCCGGGTCTTGGAAGCTGCTACGCTCTGTCTGTGCACCTTGCCCTGCTGCTGCTGCTGCTGCTGCTGCTGCTGTTAAAATCTTGGGGAGTGCATCTGCCCGTCTCCTCAGACCAAATGCCACCTCCTGCTGTGCCCATCCGCCTGCACGACTCTCCGCCGCGCACTACTGCCCCGCTGCGCCCCCTCCCCCTGCCCCAGGCTGCTGGCCTACTCGGGCTTCCCCTTCCCCATTGCGCTGACCATGTGGCACATGACCTTCTGCTCCGTCGTGGGCTTTCTGTGCATCCGGGTGCTGGGCCTGGTGAAGAGCCACAACATGAGCGCGCGCGACTACATGCAGCGGGTGATGCCCATCGGCGTGCTCTACGCCGCCTCGCTCTGGCTCTCCAACTCCGCCTACCTCTACCTCTCCGTCTCCTTCATCCAAATGACCAAGAGCCTCATGCCGGGCCTGGTGTACGCCTCGGGCATCCTGCTGGGCACGGAGCAGTACCAGGTGTGTATGTGTGTGTGGGTAGGGGGGGGGGGGGGGCGCTGCGTGGTGCCCACACCGCACGGCCAAGGCCGGGCTGGGGAGGTGCCTGCGCGCGTCCGCGCCGCCCCCTCAA
This sequence comes from Auxenochlorella pyrenoidosa, assembly GCA_001430745.1. Lineage (NCBI taxonomy): Eukaryota > Viridiplantae > Chlorophyta > Trebouxiophyceae > Chlorellales > Chlorellaceae > Auxenochlorella > Auxenochlorella pyrenoidosa. The sequence goes on from KQ482041.1 coordinate 360,561, forward strand.
TCCCATCCCAGGAGGTTGGCGCGGTTCCCCGGCAGCACCGCTGGCCCCTGCCGACCTGTGCTACGGCTGCCCCACCCGCAGTGCTCGTCGGCGGCCAACATGCTGCTCATCGCGTTTGGCGTGGTGGTGTGCGCGCTGGGGGAGGCCAACCTGGTGATCAAGGGCCTGGTGCAGCAGCTGGTGGCGCTGGTGTTCGAGGTGGGGCGGTGCTGCAGCCGGGGGGGAGGAAGCTGGGAGGCCGGGCATGCGCCTGGCTCTAGTCGGCAGGTGCTGGCATGTGTCGTAGCAGGGGGGCTTGCACGCTGCTTGCTGACAACAGCAGGGGTCTTCAGCCGAGCAGGGGACGTGCTGGGATCACAGGCCAGTGCAGCCCGCACGCGTTGGATGGCAGCGAGACCTGCACACCCCCGCCATCTCTCCTGTCCATCCCATGCCTCCGTCCCTCGCGCCCCGTTCCCGCAGGCGGCGCGGCTGACGCTGGTGCAGATCCTGATCAACGCGCGGGGCCTGGCCATGAACCCGCTGCAGAGCCTGTACTACGTCTCCCCCGCCTGCCTGCTCTGCCTCTGCGTGCCCTTTGGTGAGCGCGGCGGGGCCGAATGGGAGGTGGCTCCTGCCGGCTGCTCTGCATGGCTGGGTGGGAGCAGGCAGGGGCGGGCTGCAGGAGGCAGGATCACGGCTCGGTGGCAGCGTTGCAGTTGGCAGCGCACACATGGCGCGTGCCCGCCCCCGGCTCTCCCGGCGCAGTGCTGGTGGAGGCGCGCCCCTTCTTCACCGAGCCGCCCGTCATGTACCCCTCTGTGTTCATCGCCAACGCGCTGGCCGCCTTTGCGCTCAACCTGGTGCGCCGGCGCAGCCAGGCACTGCATCGCACGCACACACACGCCCCTGCGCTGCACCTGTGCTTGCATTAGCTGCGCACTTGAGCGCCCGCCTCTGCGGCCGCTGCGCATGCCCTGGCTTACACCTGCCCGCCGACCTGCCTGCCCCCCCCCCCGGGCAGGCGGTGTTCCTGCTCATTGGCAAGACGTCTGCGCTGACCATGAACATCGCGGGGGTGATCAAGGACTGGATGCTCATCTTCTTCTCCTACTCGGTCTTCCACGCCCCCGTGACGCGCCTCAACCTGTTTGGCTACCTGTTCTGCTGCACGGGGGTGGGCATCTACAACTGGCAGAAGCTGCAGGTGGGCCGGCCGTGCGCTGCTGCCGGCATGGTGCCGTCTGCAATGCCGCCGCCGCGCCGGAGCGTGCAGCACTTGCCGCTCTCGTGTGGGTAGCTGCCGGGGTGCATGCTGCATGGGGGCCGCTGGCCTGCGCCCCTGCAGGCCAGGTGTGTGCTTTGCTGCCTGGCACTGGCAGGGTTGCGTGCAGCTTGGCTCTGCCAGCAGAGCCTCCACAATTCTGCACCTTTCAGTGCACCTTACTCACCTGTTTGGCATCATCTCCATGCTCTTGGCCCCCTTTCGTGTGCGCAGTTGCTCAAAAAGAAGGCGCTGCAGAAGCAGCGTGAGGAGCTGGGCGGCAAGGGCGGGCCAGGCGACGCTGAAGCGCAACGGTTGCTGCCAAATGGCTCGGCCAATGGGGCCGGCAGCCCGCTTGGCTCTAAGAGCGAGGCCAGCAAGGCATGAGGCGGGTGCGGGCCATCATTGGGCCCAGTGCCCAGCCAGCCCGGCTTGCTCCCTGTTGCTTGTTGTGTTGTTCACTGCCAGGATGTTGCAGTTGCTATTGCTGCCTATTTGGCAGTGTGCCCTTGCTCCAAATTCAATGCTGATCTTTTTGAACACACAGAACTGCCCCCTGTACGTTTTGCTTTTAACCCTGACCCGTCGGCAGCAAGGTTTGCCTCTGGGGACCACGTGGTGTAGATGGTGGTCCTGTCTGTGTGTCTCCAACAGTGGACACCACACAGACACGAACGTGCCAAACAGAGCGACCTCGATTGAAGGCTTCCAGCACAGAGCCACTTGCGGTGGGCAGATAGCAGAGCTTATTGTTGCCAGCGTGTTCCAGAAGTAAGCCAAAGCCGAGGACGCCATTATCGAGCCAGCAGCCTGCAGAGGCTGCACTGCACTGAGAATGCATGCTCCAGGGTGGGCAGGACTTGGGAGGCTCAGGAAGTGCAGGTAGTGTGTCAAGTGTGAAGACAACTTGATTTGCCCCCCTGGTGTGCATCTGCCCAAGCCACCCACTACCTAGGTGGGTTTGCATACTAAGGTCCCTCCGTTCACGCATGCACCACTGTGTACGCTGATCCTGCTGTATGCTTGCAGTGTCTAATCATGATAGAGCAAGGTGGTGAGGCAGCTGGGGAGATCAAAGCATGCAGACCGAGCGAAGGAGGGACACGAGCTAGAGAGAAAGCATGGCGGCAACGACGAGTTACAAGGGGCATGGGCCACATCACCAAGCAGCAGCGCCACATTGGCAGGCCGCGGCACAGGCTCACGCACTTGGCGTGTCAGGGCGGGCACGCAGGTTGAACGCCGGGCACTCCTCTTCGTCGCACTTTGAGGGCACCGACTGCTGCTGGAAGACGCGCTGGCACTTGCTGCACTGCGCAACCACCTGCGGCATGAGGTGAGAGGGGTGGGCAGGGTCGCGATTGGGCACAGGGAGGCAAGCATGTGGGATGGCAGCAAACGTTCCCAGGAGCTGGCATTTGCTGCGTTGGGGCTGCACAGGGCAGCAGAGACGGGGTGCAGCTGCGTCGCATATGCGTACGAGGGACATGGATTTGTGGCACACGGGTACAACATGTGCTCTTGGCTACGTGCTGGCTTGAATCAGCTGGCATGCATGTGCGAGGGTGGTGCATGTCCACACATGCAAGCTTCGTGCAAACAGTGTGTGCAACCATTGAGTGTCTGATCTCCACAGCGCGCTGTGCAACAGCAAGCTCGAGCGATGACATGTGAATCGAGGTGCTGCTCGCACCGGCACAAAACGGATGTACTTGGTGGCGTTGCGATTGCCCCTCCGGTGTGGCGAAACCTGCAGTCAGTGACGAAACCCGAGGTTAGTAGGCAACGTGGGCGCACCGGTACAGAGGTGCAGACCAAGCCGGCATGCACAGCCAAATGCCAGCGATGGAGAGCAGGGGACCCTGCTCCTTGCGTGCTCAGCCGCGCCCCCAACTTCCCTATAAAACAGCCAGGAAACACGCAAGAACCTCTGTACGAGAGTATGTCATGAGCATCCAAACAAACGTGATCAGGCAGGCACACCTTTTTCTTGGGCGCTGCAAGCAGCTGCGCGTCGGCAAGCGAGGACGGCAGCAGGCCGGCAAGCTGCTGCCACCCTAGCGCTGCCGCAGGAACTGCCGCTTCAGTTGGCGCACTCCTCCACCAGCTGCCCATCACGAGGCTGGAGAAGCTGCTGCTTTGCTGCAGCGCACAGCCGGCTGGCCCTTGGGCGCCAAACTGCTGCAGGCTGACGAGCTGTGTTGCTCTCCTAAGTGCCGACTGCATGGCGGCTGCAAGAAATGTGCTAAAAAGGGGAACACGACAGCAGGATGTGCGCGAGGAAACGGGAAGCGCCCAGGTGTGAATCAGGCAGCCCTTGTGGCGTACAGATGTGCTAAATTCAATCTGCAGAGTTCGTGGAATTGCTGTGTTGCAGCCCTGCACTCCCTCGCTGCTGGGCCATGCTGCGCCCCCGGCGTTGCCTGAAGGCCCCCTGGTCCCTGTGCGAGCTGAGGATCGCGATCGGAAAGCTGCCAATAACACTCAGACAGCAGTGTGGACGGTTTCTCGCAGTCAGCAGCGAGTTTAGCAACTGAGCTGCGCCCAAGCAGTGCGGCAAGACCCGGCGGGCCTTGCGTCAGGCCTCTATTGGGTTTCCACATCTCGGTTCTCGTGCGTCGACCAGAGAGGCGGCTGCAGGGCAATGGCTGGGGGCGAGCCGCAAATGAAGGCGACTGTGGTGAGCATCGACTGCACGAAATGTGGCATTAGCTATGACTGCAGCGATCCGTAGCGCGCAGGGCTTGCTGGGAGCCCCACCGCTCGCCGCTGCCGCTGCTGCTGCCACAGTTTGCACTGCACTGCCAACCCTGCCCGTCCTGGCTTGCATTCTGGCCATGAGCTCAGCCCACGACACACACATGACTGACCTGTAGGAGGAGATGGCGGCGGGCAACATTGACATGGTGTCGCGCGATTTCTGCGCGCATGTGCTGCTCAAGCTCAACGAGTGCAGGTAAGCCCGCCCATCCTCACTGCTCACCTCTGCAGCATGCTCGCCTGGTGGCCCCCAACCGCCACTCTGCAGTGCTGCACACACCTGCTCTGCGTGTCCGCTGCCCAGCTTGAGGTTCCAGACCTGCCAACCGTTGTCCCTTTGCCCGCTCCCGCTCCTCCTGTGCCCAGCGCGCCGTTCGGTGTTCTAACATCCCTGCCCGTCCCTTCCTGCGCTGGGCTGCCCCCGCCTGCAGGCGCGCCAGCATGTACGTGCCCTGGAAGTGCGAGCACGAGCGCCACGAGTACGAGCTGTGCCAGTACAAGGACTACAAGCGGCGCGTCGCCGCCGCAGCCGCGGAGCAGGGCGCGTGAGGGCGGCAGCGCCAGCTGCGCCCGCCGAGCAGCGGCGCTGTCAAGAAGAGCCCCCCCCCCCCCCCCCGCCAGCCCCTCACAGTCCCACCGTGCCTTGGTTCCTTTGTTTCCTCTCCCTCGCCCCTGCTGTCCCAACCCTTGGGGCCCCGGCATGCGGCCCTGACTACTTGCAGCCTTGATGGCTGAACCGCCGCCGTGTTGCAAGGCCCACACCTCGCCTTTGTTTGCAGCAGAGAATTGGACGGGAGAAGCAGGAAGTACATTCCAAGATGTTGAGGTTGGGTGAAGAATGGTCGGGTGTGGGTTTGATGGTGGTGGGGAGGGGCAGTACAGAAGGCCACCGCAAGGGTTTGGCAGAGGCGGAATGAAAAGGCAGGAGCCGGCTGAGGAACACAATAAGGGGGAGGTACTGGCTTGCGCTAGAGGGCAGGCAATCGGCGACTGTCGGCATTGAAACGGGTACAGAAACGGTAGCGGCATGAACAGCGGCACAGGAAAATGGGGAGGTGGGGGTCATATACCACAGGTGCGATGCAAGGTGCCATGAGAATCTGCGTGCACAAAGGCAGAGGCTCACAGGGCACAGCTGGGTGAAGAGGCACTGGGGAGGCATGGTGGGAGCGAGGCATGAAGAATGCCATAATAAAGCAACCAAATGCGTTGTTAGGGCAGGGGTGAGTGCGCATGCCGATCAGAAAGGCGCCCAGCAAGTTGCGCATAGGATTATGTTCGGATGGCGAGCACCAGCAGACACCACAACACGGTGGACAGATGGACAGCAGTTCTGCAGAGCACCCAGAAAAAACGTTCTAGCACCCAAAGCTAGCACAGGAGGCCAGGCAGCAGGCACATGAAGCAGGGGCTTCAGCAGCTGGAGATGTGTCGGAGAATACGGCAACCGGGCCCAGGCAGGATGGTGCATCCTGGGTGCGGAGCGTGTGAGCATGCGCTGCCTCAGTAGCGCTGCTGCCCAGGCGGTGGGCCCAGCGCCCGGATCATGCCCTTGAGCCGGGGGATGATTTCGCTGCAGGCAGGCATGGGGCGCGGGCGGCAGGGCACGCTTGTTTGGGGGGAGAGAGGCGATGGCAGCAACAGCCAGGTCGACGGCCCAGGCGCCTGCCCGGAGGCGCTGCCCCCCGGGGCCTCAGCAGCCGGGCTCTGCCGGCTGGTTGGCAGCACACAGTGCAACGCTGGGCCACAGCCACAGCTGAGGGAGGGGCCGCACCTGAATGCCGGCCGGCTGGCTGGCTCGCCAAAGCACTCGGCGATGAGCTGGCGCATGCCCTCGGGGACGTCGTCAGTGATGGGCAGCCGCTGGTTGCTCCAGCCCACAGCGCCCACCACCTGCCGGGGGCGGGGGACGTTGCAGGCTCTGGGGTGGCACAAGCAGCGGCAGTGCGCTGCTGCGTGCGGCAAGCCAGCACGACAGCCGTGCATCCAGCAGAGGGCAGGCCGCCCGGAGGGTCACCGGTGCAGGGCGCCGGCCCCTCTGTACCTGCATGGCAGACAGGTCGTGCCAGGGCTCCTGGTTGGTCATCAGCTCCCAGAGGCAGACGCCGAAGGAGTAGATGTCGCATTTTTCGTTGTAGGGCTTGGAGCGCAGCACCTCTGCGTGGGGTGGGGGT
>KQ482041.1:380671-393385 GCA_001430745.1 Auxenochlorella pyrenoidosa
CGCCCGCCGGCGCCGGCGCCGCCCTCGCCCTCGCGGTACAGCCGGCGCTTGGTGTAGTTGTGGAAGGGGTGGGTGCCCTCGAAGCGCTGCCACGCGGCCGCCAGCAGCGCCAGGCGCTGCGCGTCGTGCTGCCCGCCGTCCAGCGCCAGCCCCAGCGCGGCGGCGGGCAGGTAGTAGGAGTAGGTGCGGCGGATGCACTCGCTGCGCGCGTTCCAGCTCTTGCTGACGCGCTGGATGGAGAAGACGCGCACCTGGCGGGGGGGGGGAGGGGGGGGAGACAGTGGGAACCTGGGGCAGCGAAGAGGGTGCCCGGGGCAGGGCACAGGTTGCCGCTGGCCTTCAGTCCGTAGCCCATGGAGGAAGCACACACAGCTGGCGAGCCTTCCTGCAAAACGCGTGTTCAGGCTCACAGCACAGCACCTAAGGCCCTCAGCAATGCTGTGCATGTATGCTGCAGCACAGCAGCCAGCACAGTCGCACGCCAAGGCCTGCACCCCCCACCCCCCCACCCCACCCCCCGCCCACACACCTCGGGCGGCAGGTGCGCGTTGATGGCGGCGGCCAGCTCTGCGCCCTCCGGGTCGCTGTCAAAGCTCTCCGGGCGCACCTCCATCTTCAGGCCGACCACGGTGGCCAGCGAGTGCACGCTCTTGTCGGTGCGGCTGCTGCGGCTCCAGCCCACCTGCGGGTGGGGAGGGGCGAGGCTGGCCTGGGCAGGGAGCGCAGTGACCGCAGCAGCGCCCAGCGGGCCCGCCCGCCCCAGCGAGCTTGGGCCAGGCCGCCGGCACAGCCCAGGCCTGAAGCCGTCCAGACGCAGTCACAACCAGCCCGCGCTGGGTCCTGGGCCCTTCCCTCTGTCATACAGGCGCGCGGGCGCGCAGCCCTGCAGGTGAACAAACCGCACCTTGCTCAGCTGGCCGCGGTTGGATGGCAGGATGCCGCCGGCTCGGAAGATGGCCTCCTCCAGCGCATCCTCCACGGTGGCCTCGGGGGCGGCTGCCAGCGGCAGAGCCTGGTTGGGCTGCATCTGCAGGCCTGCAGGGGCGGGGGGGCCAGGGGCGGGAGCAAGCAGGTCGGGCTGGCGTGTACCACCCAACAGGACAGCACAGGGCACTGGCCTGGTGCCCTGCTCGCAGGCCAACTGCGCGGGAGGCGGGCTGGATCGCTCATGACGGGCATGCAAGGGCAGCGGGCTAAGATGGAGCCGTGCCGGCGGGTGCCCAGCGAGTGCGTACCTCGGTACTCAGTGCCTTCGTAGCCGATGAACAGCGCTACCTTGCGCTTGCCAACGCGCTGCGAGGCTTCACTGGGCCCTGCCGGCTGTCCTACATTTCCAGCCTTCTCCTCCGCTGCCGCTGCCTGCTGCTCCGCCGCTGCCGGTCGATGCTGCCTGCTGCCGGCATGCAAGTGGTGCCGCAGGTGCGCAGCAGTGCTGCTCAGGCTGCCAGATGCTGCGCTTGGCCTGCGCCCTGCGAGAAACACAGAAGGGCGAACCCAGGCGGCTGTTGCCGCCTGCCTGGCTGCGGTAACCTGCATTGTAGCACTGTCAAGTTATGTTTGGATGTGCGAAAGCTGCCATGCATGGAACAGGATCCGGTTGGCACTTGCCAGGGTGGCTGCCTTGCCGAGAGCCTTACAAAGCGATCCACCGCCTTTCCTGCACCTAGAAATAGTGAAGGAGGTGCCCACAGGCCTCCGATCACTCAAACAGTACTGCCGAACGACCCGAAACGATGGCGGCACTGCCGGCTGAGCTCCAGGCGGGCCTGGACCGGGCCGCAGGCGCCTTTATCGGAGCAGCAGTTGGGGATGCAGGTATGTATACGACATCGCCACCAGAATATTGCCTGTGCTGTGCATCAGCGTTTGAACTGTGTGCGGCCTGCTAGCTTAAATCTACTGCTGGGCAGCCTGTGCTGCTGGCTTCCGATTCAAATGGTTGATGTACAGACAGTTATCTGCTGTGAGCTGCCGCTGTTTTGCTGGGGGGCATGTTGTGAATGTCTGCTCCCTATGTCGCCCTTCTGCATCCCCCCCTACCCCCACCCCCACCCTTCCACGACACCAGTCGGAGCGTTCCTGGAGTTCCGGGATTTTATTCACCCCAGGGATGTGGAGACGGCGCTGACATTGCCAGGAGGAGGGTGCTGGAATGTTGGTAAGTTTCTTTGCCGCCGGGCCAGAGCCATCAGGCACAGGGGCTGACCCTCCTGTGTAGCAGGCATCCGAAAGACAGGCCCTGCGGGCGCGGGCAAGCTTATGTGCATGCCTACATGTAAATTGTGTCTATGAACATGAGGGCGTGACTTTTGACCTGCCTGGCAGGGCCTGGGCAGATCACTGATGACACGGAGCTGGCGCTCTGCCTGGCTGGCGGGCTGGCAGGTCACCCACCCAGCGCTGGCTTCCCGGCAGACTCTGTGGCCCAGCGGTATGCCTGGTGAGCCGGGACGGCCCCGTGGGTGCTGGCATTTGGGGGTCTCCCTGTTTTGGCACCTAACTTGAATCTGCTTGCCCATGGTGTGCAAGCTGTGGTCCCCAGCCAGCCATAGGCATTTGTGAACCCCCTTCCTGTTGCAACCTTCCACGTTGCGCGCACGCCTGTTCTAGCCTCACAACCCTCCCCACACTCCTTGCCAGGTGGTTCAACGCCAGCCGCCCCTTTGACGTCGGCATGGCCACTCGCCAAGCCTTCTCGCTGCAGCACTTCTCCCAGGCCTCGGGCTTCGCAGCGCGCGTGCAGGCCAACGCGGCGGCAAACGGGAGCAGCAAGTCCAATGGCGCAACCATGCGGGCCACTCCCTTGGCGATCTGGGCGCACCGCTTGGACTCTGCAGCGGTGGCGGCTGCGGCCGCTGATGACGCCTCGCTCTCCCACCCCAGCCAGGCCTGCCAGCACGCCAACGCTGCGTACGTGCTGGCCTGCGCAGCCCTCATTCGCGCCCCCGGGGACGCAGCGGCGGCGCTGGCGGCGGCAGAGGGCTGGGCGCAGCGGCATGCCTGCGCCGAGGTGCAGGGCTGGCTGGCAGAGGCGCGCGACGACGCTGCCATGGGGGGCTACGATGCCGCGCCACAGATGGGTGAGCGCAGCTGTGTCTAGCTTTGTCCCTGCAGGCCCACAGCATGTGCTTTTGCATGGCTTGCTGGATGTCTGAAGTGATGCATGGTCGCAGCTCCTCCCCCCACCGGCGCATCGGTGCAGGCTTCATCAAGCACGCTCTCTGCCTGGCCTTCTACCACCTGCGCCGGCGCTCCGGCTTCATCGAGGGCATGCGCCACACGCTGCTGGCCGGGGGCGACACAGGCGCGCGGTGGCCGCAGGGTGTTGGCGTGATGGCGGTGCAAAAGCGACATTGCCCAGGGCTCGCGGCTTCACGCGTGGTACTGCTGCCCTTGCCGCATGACCGCGCGCAGCTTCCGCCCCCTCCCCCCCTCCCCTGCTGCAGACACCAACGCCGCAATCGTGTGTGGCCTGCTGGGCGCGCTGCACGGCGCGTCTGCCATCCCCGCAGAGCTGCGCCAAAAGGTGCAGGGCTTTGAGGCGCGCCCCGGCGGCGCCTGGCCCGCTCGCCCCGATGCGCTGTGGGGCGGCCAGCTGGCTCCCCTGGCGGAGCAGCTGTACAGCGAGGCGGTGCGAGATGCAGAGGGGCCTGCAGCCCCAGGGGCAGCGCTGCACCAAGGGTAGCACAGACACCACGCAATGGCTTCAGCATCAGCAGCGGTGGCGGCGCTGCAGGAGCTGGCGGGTGGCAGCGGCTCCAGCATTCACCACCGAATGGCCTGCTTTGGGCTGCACCACTGACTTCCAGGACTGAAATTCTAATGTAAAAGCTTAAAGAAGGCGCGCATCTTGAGTGCAGTCTCTGGAATCATTCAGGAGCTATCCAGCTTCATGCAGCCAGGCCCTGCTGCCGCCTGTCCCGCTACCAGCTGAGCTCCACCGTGCGGCAGCCATCCCGCGCCGACTGGTCGACAGCAAACAGCACCCGCTGCGTCAGCTCAGTGGCCCGCGGCCAAAAGGGGTCTGGCTGCCCGCCCGCCTGGCAGCGCTGCACTAGGCCGGCAAACGTCTCCCACATGTGCGCCTCCTGCGCAGTGGGCGCCAAGCACAGAGGGTGGGCAGGCTTCTCCAGATCCCGAGCAGGGCGGGAACATGATGATTTGGGCGTGGAAAGGCACAGCCATGGCTCGACAGCGCCCGGGTCTGGCACCTCCCTCAGCGCGGCTCGTCTCCCGGCAGGGCGCGGCGCGGCAAGCCTGGCGCCCTCACCACGCTGCGCGGCAGGCAGCAGCAGCGCAGGGGCCTGCCAGGCTGTGCGGCGGCGCGGGGCCGCCCCAGGCGCGCCCACCTGCGGCATGTCCAGGTGGACGGTGACCTCGTCGCGCCGCGTGTCGTCGTACGTCTCGTGCTCGCGCAGGCGGTGGTCGCCGGTGACGGTGAAGGCGCAGCGCAGCTCGTGGCGCGGCACCACAAAGTCGTGCAGCTGCACGGTGCCCAGGGTGCCAGACACCAGCACCTGCTGCGTGAGCGCCGAGTCAAAGCCTGCGGGGGGCACGCGCACGGGCACGGGCGGCGGCAGGTACACCTTTTAATACCACTCCTCGCATGGCCAGCCAGGGGGCTGGGGGCGACGCCTCCTAGGCAGCGAGCAAGGGCAAGCGGTTGCCCGCGTGCAATGCACGGCAGGAATGTGTTCCGCCTGCCACAGGTGTGCCGGCACGCAGGCCCCCTGCGTGGCGCGCAGTGCAAGAGCCCAATGCATAACTGCGAGCTGCTACTCACCGCACTGCAGGGTCCCGCGCCGCCCTCCCGGGAAGAGTACAGTGGCTGCCATGTGCATCGGCACGCCTGCAACCGATTGGATGGCGCAGGCAACAGGTGTGCGACGGGCCTGGGCGAAAGCAGTGCAAGGAGCTGAGCGGTCCCTGCGGACACCCGCAGTCTCGAGGACATCCACAGTGCAATGGTCAGCTAGTTTCTTTATGTAGCTGGCACTTGCCTGCATCGTTGTAGACCGCCCCCGGGTGCGCCGTCACGGAGAGCGGCGGCGCCCAGTCGTACGCCCACAGCATGGCGCGCACACTGCGACGGGTGGGCGGGAGGGTTTGGGTTGGGAGGAACCCTTGACACACTTGGGGGCCTGCGGGAGCAGCCACTCGGGCCCCACTGGAACTCTATTGCAGCCCCCACGTTGAGGCAGCTGCAGCCGTGCAGCACACCACTGCCGCTGCTGCTGAGGCGCCCTTTCCGTGATCACACTGCAGGATCTGCCCCTGCTGGGCACGCCCCACGAGTGCAGGGAGGCAGGGCGCACCAGTACCATCCGACATCCCCCAGCGCGCCCGCGGGGTCCAGCCCCGGCTGCACCCGCACATCGCTCCTCAGGAACTCGGCGCTCGCTGCGGCCAGCAGAGGGCGGCCAACGGGCACGGCGCCACATTTCAAAGCAGCAGGAGGGCCCCAGCATGCTACAGGTGGCTCCTGCCATGCGGGCCAGGCCAGGGCAGGTTGAGCTGGCCCACGCAAGACTGCCTCAAGCAGCCTGGTCGCGCACACCACCCTCCCGGACTCGCCCCGGAAGAAGAAGGTGGCAGTCACATCCGTCAGCTCCCCCACCGCCGCGCTGTCGTGCAGCACAGCAGCCATCCGCTGGGCCCGCGGGTTGTGTGACCACCTGCGCTCAGCGCGGGGGGCAGGAAAAATATGGTACAGCAGGCACAACGTGGCGCCTTCATGCAAACACGCTGCCAGGCCAGTCGTGGCACTCCCAATTTCGACCACTGAACAGTTCGGGCTGGCAGCGACCGCCTTGCAACGGGACGCTGCCCACCCCCTTCCCGCCGCCCGCCCACATGGTGCCATCCATCAGCTGCACCCCGGCATCCCGGCAGGCCCGCAGTATTTCCTCCAGATCTGTGCCGCTCACGGCCACCGGCTTCTCCAGCAGGATGTGCTTGCCCGCGGTGGCGGCGGCCTTCACCCACGGCACGTGCAGGGCCGAGGGCAGGGCGATGTACACGGCCTGCCAGGGGCGGGTGGGTATGTAGAGGGGTGGGTCGGGGGGGTGGGGGCGGCGTCTCGAGGGGGTGAGGGGGGCGGCCTCGAGAGGGGGTAGATGGGGCGGCACTCCAGGGTGTGGGCAGTGCGGGGACACGTTGCCAACTCGGTACCTGTGCAGCCCCTTGAAGCAGCTGCCTGACGTGGCGCTCAGGCCCCCGCCCACCTGCACACGCGGGTCTGCGATCACGGCCTCATAGCCCTCGTAAGCGCTGGCGCTGGACGACAGCCCCCAGCGCTCCAGCAGCGCCTCGGCACGTGAGGCGTCCCGGCTGCCCACCGCCACCACTGCAGGCCAAACGGAAAGCCAGGTCGTGAGCGGCAGCAGGCAGTGCGGTTGATGCCAGCAGGCAGGCAGATGCCCACCTTCGGCATTACTCGTCATCTTGATTGCCCGGATGTTCTTGTTTGCAATGTTCTGTTACGCCAATGGGGTTTCCACAATGGTGGGTTGTGCCTTAGTCAAGGGGCAACACGAACACATGCAGTATGCGCTCACTTCTACTGCTGCGAGGCATACCACACGGCCACAGCGGCGGCGGCGCTGGCTTCAAGCAATCGACTGGCACCGCGATTGGTCCGCTGGCGTGATCGGCCGATCGCGCAACGATTGAATCATTCCTTCCATTGTCAGCCCACCGCTGCGCTCAGAACGCCAATCCCGACTCGGGAGCTCGGCATCGCCGAAGCCCCCGTGGCCATGGTTCCTTCTTAAGGACAATAAAGTACGGAAGAGAGGATTTGCACGCCGGTATGAATGCAGACAAGCAGCCATGAGCCTGTGCTGATCTCCCGCTCGGCGCTGCCTGCCCTCCTGGCCTCCGCCGCCACCAGTCATTCGCTCATCTTCAGCAGCATCGCCCGCAGGCTGCGCGCCTGCCCGCAGATGGTCTGAGGTTGTGCAACATGCAGCACCTCTGCTGCTGCCCCAGAGGACGCGCCGCCAGGCGCGGCTGCCACCAGGGCGGGCAGCCCTCGGCCCACCACCTCGACATCCTCCAGGAAGGCCAGCAGGTCCGCCACCAGGGCATCCTTCAGCACCAGCATGTTCTTGGCCACCTGCAAGCATGTGTTGTGTCAACAGTGGAAAGAAGTGCAGGGAGGGCCGCCTGCAAGTTACAGACATACCAGCGCCGATGACGTGGCAAGCAAACGAAGGCATCTAGTAAGGCAGGTGGGAAGACTGATATGCCACCCGCCACGGGGGGCCCATACAAAAAACATCTGCCCCGCAGTGGAGGCGACGAGAATGCAACAGCCAAAGCCAGGCAGCTCGCCTGATCCAGCATGGCGACCAGGCACAGCATGACAGCGCGCCAGCGGGGCGTGTCCAGGTGGGCGGCCAGCGGCTCCAACGAGCGCATCACGCGGGTGATGCCAAACTCAAAGTTGCCTGCAGGGGCGTTGCATTGGATTGAGTTTAAAGTTGTGGTTGAATTCTGTGATTCGGTGATGGTGCCCTGCTCATGGTGTGTGGGCCCATCACTCAGTGGCCCTCCTCATCTCCCTTGTCCCTCCACCCAGACCCACCCTTGGCGCAGTAAAGCGTGCCAATAGCCAGGTTGGTCAGCGATAGATGAGGCGGCACAGGCCCGGGTGCGCCGTCACCAGCACCGCCGGCGCCATCCTGACCCGCGCCCGAGCTGTTGCTGCCAGCTGCCGCCGCCACCTCATCCTCCAGCCTTCGCAGGAGGTCCTCTGCAACCTCGTTCTGGCCGCCCACCACGTGGCAGACGCACAGGTTGGCCAGCGCCGAGGGCGGCACGTCAAGCAGGGTGCCGCCGGTGCCGGCCGCTCCGCCTGCACTTCCCGCCGCACTCGCCGTGCCCCCTGCACCCGCTGCACCGGCAAAGTGCTGCACCAGCGACTCGTACAGCTCGGCCGCCTCGCCCAGCTTGCCGGCCTCCTGGGCCACCAGCACGTGGCCCAGGTTCAGGCGCCACACCTGCACGCGCATCAGGCAGGCGGGGGGCACGGTCTGAGAGCGGCTGCAGGGAAATAGCAGGGCTGTCAGAGCGCGCAACTGGTCTGGCCTGGGGCAGGTTCTGAGGCTGGGTGGCTGCTAGAACACAGTGGCTGGGGCCGGCCCCAGTGCGCTGGGGGCAGGTGGCGGCGCAGCGACGGGGAGTAGGCGCCGCCTCACCAGGTGGTCGCTGCAGAACTCTGCCGACTGCTGCAGCACCGCCTGGGCACGGCCAAATGCGCCCGCCTCCCAGTGCAGGTGGGCCAGGCTCATGAGCACTGCAAGACCATAGGTGGCAGTGGGTTTGTGTCTCCTGTTGAGTATGGAGACTGAAGCCGGATGAGCTCTGCGCGCTGATGGGCCAGGCGGTGGTGCGTGCACGCACTCAACGGCACATCCGCCTTGGTGAGGCACAGGTGGCGAGGAGGTGGGCAGGCAACCTGGTCTGCAGAAGAAGCGCTCTGCCCCTTGGATGCAAAGCAGCCAGGCCAAGCAAACTGCCAGCCCACCACTCCTACCCGGCATGTACACCTCCAGCTCCGCTTCGTACGCCTCCAGCCCAGCCGCTGCAGCGGCATGGTCCCCGGCCCAGCGCGCATCCTGCACAGCCTTCACCCGCTTGCGCAGCCCCTCGATGTGGCTCCCCGCCAGCTCATCCAGCCTGGCTGCAGCCTCTGCTGGGCCGTGCTGCATGCGGGCCAGGCAAGCCTCGTACAGGGGCAGCACTGCAGGCGGCACAGTTGCCGCCACCAGCGCAGAGTGCGCGCTGAGCACCTCCTGTGCCACTTCGGCTCGCTCATGGGCGGTGCCCAGCGCACCACCACCGGGCGCTCCGCTGCCAAAGTCTTCATTGGGCCGGCAGCAGAGCGACAGCAGGTTGCCGGCCAGCTCCGGGGGGAAGGGCGGGTGCGCCAGCAGGTGCAGCAGCTTGGCCACACCGGCCTGCTTTTGTGTCGCCGACTGGGTGCTTGGCGCTGCTGCTGGCATGGCCAGCACCACCAGCGCCTGGTTGTGCAGCGTGACAGGGTCCAGCTCGTGCTCCTGTCGTGGTGGCATGTCGCTAAGCGCGGCGCCCGCGCCTTGCAGCAGGCGGAGGGATGGAAGAGCGTTTGGGGAAGTCGTGAACAACCTGCACCTCTTGTTACTGAGATTGGCCTGCCAGTCACATCTTTGCAAATAGCATCCAGGCTGGTGCAGGAAGGCAGGCCCCCACCTGCAGGGTTGGCCAGCTGAAGCTCCACGGCCGCCCGCAAGTTGAACGCCTCCACCAGGGCAGTCTGCTTCAGCTTGGCGCTGTTGCCAACGCTGCGAGCCTGCAGCATGCAGCCACACAGCAAGAGGGAAGATCATCAAAGCATTGTGCAAGAACTGAGGAATGTGGCATGAGACGCCCAGCCAACCAGGAGTAAACCGTGCTCTTCAGTCCCACTTCTAAACGACCCTGCCTGCGCCCTGCGCCACTTGCCTCCATGCCCTGCGTCTGCGTGCCGATGCCCAGCTCAGGGTGGCGCTGCACCCCCGCCTCAACTATATCGGCCAGGCTGGCCAGAGCACCTGCAAAGGTTGCAGGTGCAGTTCACACAAGAGACCAGCCCGTGGGTGGGGTCCAAAGGCATGCTGCTCGGCGCACGCCACAGTACGCTGCAGCCTCCCTCCCCACCTGCATAGTCGCGCTGCTGGTACTGGCACACGGCCACCGCGTAGGCCAGCTCCGGCGAGTGCCCGGCCATCTGCGCGGCCACCCTGAACTGCGCTGCAGCCGCCGCGTACTGCCCCTCCTTGTACGCGATGCAGCCGGCGGCGGCAGTGGCTGCCGCGCTGCCGGGCGGGAGCGCCTCTAGCGCGGTCCGGCAGCCGCGCAGGTCCCCGGCCTCGTACTTGATAGCCGCCTGCAGCTGCCGCACCGCCTGCGAGGGTGGGGGTCAGCAGATTGCAGTGCAGGGGGTTGAAATGGGCGCCACATCGTGGGTGTGAGGCCTGTGAGCTGGCGCTGTGCGACTTGGCCATCGGTGGCACTTGCAGAGCTCATTGATGAGACAGACGCACATTCACAAACACCCGTGCACACACATGCAGGCTGGGAGCAAGTGCACTGCAAGCCACCTGCGTGAAGCCATCCACAGCTGCTGCAGCACGGGCAGCCTCGGCAAACCGGCCTGCCCTGCACAGGCTCTGCGCCCAGTGCAGCCGGTACTCTGGCACCTCGGGATGGCGCTCCGCCAGCAAGCCGTACCTGCTGATGGGTACATTGAGGGATTAAGTGCATTGTTTGGCAGCGCCACACAACTGCGACGTGTAATCAGCGCCAGCCAACCGCAGGCATCTGAGCTCCATGCAAGGACCCACCTCTCTGCTGCGGCATCGTACTCCTCTTGCTGGTAGCAGCAGTACGCAAGCAGAGACAGGGCCGCACGACTGCCAGGTGCAAGCTGTGAGGAAGCAGGGAGGACGAAGGAAGAGGGTGGGTTCGGCAGCGTATGGCGGCGTGGTGCGGCAGCTCAAGGCAGCGGGTGGTTGGGCGCTCACCCGCAGCACTGCCTGCAGCCTGGAAACGGCCTCCTGCAGCCTGCCATCCCGAATGGCGCCGTAAATGGCCCGAGTGTGGCTCATCGCCAGGCAAGTCTGACCGACGGAAAGGTCTCTTCAAAAGCCGTGCAATGATCGCGTCCGTGTCGATTTGTCGCATCAATCCGGAAATACATGCGTCCGAGGGCAATTTTTCTCGAGAAAAATATAGGCCTGCTGCGCTGCTGCTGTGCCAGCCCATCTCCCATCCCAAGCGCTTGCGGCAGCCTGGCACGGCCCAGCATTGCTCCAGCACAACTCACAGCGCGCTTCAGCCACTCGCGGTGCGCTGGCAGCAGCCCGGGCGCCCCTCCCCTCTTTCAGCGGCCAGCAGCGACAAAGCATCCGGCCAGCGCATCATGCAGCTGCACTGCTGCCGCTGCGCCTGCGCGGCCCGCCAGATTGGGCGGGTGAACAACAACACATGTCGCCAGTCCTCTACCAGCTTGGTCTGGGACCCTCTGGCGCGCCCCAGCCGGCGGCACACCCGCCGTGCAGCGGCAGAGGGCGGGAGCAGCGGCGCCAGCAGCCAGGAGGAGGAGCAGCAGCAGCAACAAAGGTGCCCCGGTGCCCCGCTGCCGCCGCCACCACGAACCGCCTTGCTAGCTTGCCTGTCCGCCTGCTCTTGGGCGCGCCCTGCTGCTGCATCTGGCAGTGCAGTGCAGTACCTCTAGGGGAACTCCATGCCCCCCCCCGCACACATCCAACCTGCCGGCTTGTGCCGCCTGATCACGTGCCCGCAGCAGCCCCAGCCCTGCGGCGCTGGCGGCGATGCAGGAGATCGACAGCGTGGCGCTGCCCGAGAACTTCTGCATCATCGAGAGCCCCGAGTCGGTCAAGGACTTTGCCACGCTGCAGGTAGGACTGCTCGGTGGACGGGCGGCGCCCCTCGGAGGGAGGCTGCTGCCGACGGGGGGGTGTTTGGCGCAGAGGTCGCAGGGGGGCCCATTTGAAGCCAGCAGGCCTGGCCTGAACAACCCAAGGGCAGGCGCAGCCAGAGGGCGCAGGTGCAAGCTGCGACGGCAACCGCACTGCTCGGTCCTGCTCCCCCCTTTGAAGGTGGACGAGATCCAGAAGAACATTGCCTCGCGGCGCAATCGCATCTTCCTGCTCATGGAGGAGGTGCGAGGCAGCGAGGCTGGGGTGTGCGTGGCCTGGGGGGTGGGGTGGGGTGGGGGCACGCGGGCCTGGGGGACAGCGGGGAGGGGCTCGGGGCAGCCAGGGAGGCGGGACGAGCGGGAAGCACCATGGGCTTTGGCGCGCAAGGCCGGCGTGCAAGGGCATCCTCGCGGGGTTGGTACGCGGCAGCGGCTGCTGCGGAGCCGCGGCCGTTCGCCACCGCTGGCCGCCGCAGAGCGCACGCCTGCTTGTCCTGCGCCCTGGCCGCAGGTGCGCCGGCTGCGCATCCAGCTGCGGCTCAAGGGGGTGACTGAGGACAAGGAGGACATCCTGGCTCAGGTGGGCGGTGGGGTGGTGGGGCGGGTGGGGGCAGCGGTGGCGTAACAAGACGCGCCTGGTCGAAAGCGTCCATTGAAGCAGTGAAACGGCGGCGGCAGGGACGGAGCAGGGCGGCGGGGCTGGTTGCTTCAGGGGTGGACAGCGCTGCCTGGCATGCTTGGGACGCCATGCAGCGTGGCTGATGGGACTCGTCGCCGCGCCACTTCCCGGCGCCGGCATGGCTAAACTCCACCGCACCCCCCACCCCCACCCCACCCCCCTGCTGCAGGAGGAGTACCCCTCCTCCATCCCCTTCTTCCCGCCCATCACCGAGAAGACGATCAAGCTGTACACCCGGCTGTACGCGGTCACGGTGGCGGGCATCATCGCCTTTGGAGGCCTGGTGGCGCCCGTGCTGGAGGTCAAGCTGGGCGTGGGAGGTGGGTGCGCCCGCTCCGCGTCCCCCGCTGCCTGAGGTTGCCCCACCGCCAGTAACGCTTGGATGTGACCTGCACAAAAGAGCGCCCCTGGGCATGGGCCGCGTGTGCACCCTCCTCTGGCTGTGCGGCTGGCGCGGTCCTGCGCTGCCGCGTAGGGGCCGCCTGCCGCCTTGGCTGTCGCAGCGTGAGGCCTGCAGGCCCAGTGATCTCGTATTCGCGCGCAGGCAGCATGCCCATGCCAGCCACCGCCA
>KQ482041.1:442709-455752 GCA_001430745.1 Auxenochlorella pyrenoidosa
GGGGGGGCGGCCCGGCCACTGGCTGCCCCGAGGTGGAACCAAGGCTCCAAGCCCAGGGCTCTGCGTCCTCCTGCGCGATACCTTGGCTTGCCAGCCCCTCCGCCTGTCACTGCCCTGACAGCCTCTTGACACTCCGCCCCGCCTGCCCTCATGGTCCCCACCCCTGCCCCCAGAGCACATGTTCTTTGCCACCGCCGAGCGCATCTCCGCGGTGCGGCGCATGATCGCGGCGGAGGAGCTGATGGAGGGGGAGGGCAGCAGCGCCGCCGACGCGCTGGCCGCGCTCAAGGTCTTCCAGCGCGAGGACTTTGAGGGCATCTTCGAGGCCATGGACGGCCTGCCGGGTGGGTGCCGCGCCGCGCCTGGCTGGCGGGGGGGACCCCGCAGGGCCAGCGAGGTTGAAGCCTGCACAGCTGCACAGTGCACCCAGGCATGCCCAGCTCCCTTGTGCAGCGCGCTGGGCGTCCACGCATGCGCGGCTGCACCCCCCTTCAACCACCACCCCCCCGCAGTGACCATCCGCCTGCTGGACCCTCCCCTGCACGAGTTCCTGCCCCACGAGGGCACCGCGGAGCTGGACGCGCTGTGCGACGCGCTGGCTACTGAGATGAAGGGCCGCTCAGGGCAGCGTGAGTGGCGCGGGAGGCGTACAGGGCACTGCGCGCACGCGCTCGCGCTGCATGCCCGTGTCTCGACCGCCCCAGCCGCAGCTGGCCCTGCTGGCTGGCTGGCTGTTACACCCGTCACAGTCGATTAGTTCGACGACAGGCCCGGCGCGGTCACACAACCGGGAAAAGATAAAATTCTCCAGGCCCTGCTGCCCGTTGGCTCCCCAGCTCCCTCACCTTCTGCCTGGCACCACCCCGGTACCCTGCAGACATGAATGCCGTGCGCATCCTCAAGAACAAGATCCACGGCCTGCAGGAGGCCAACCCCATGTTGGGCCTGCGTGGCTGCCGCCTGGGCATCCGCCACCCCGGTGAGCGCCTACACGACTGCCACTGTACCTCCGCCCTGCCCTTCCCCACTACCTCCCGGGCCAGCGTTGCTTCCTGCTGTCTTGTCGCTCAAGCTGCCCAACCGCCCCCCACCCCCACCACCCCACCCCACCCCCCCTGGCTGGCCTGCCGCAGACATCACTGAGATGCAGGCCAAGGCGATTCTGGAGGCGGCGGTGAACGTCAGCAAGCGGGGGTTGAAGCCCCTGCCGCACATCATGGTGCCCCTGGTGGGCTTTGAGGAGGAGCTGGCGCACCAGGTGTGTGCCTGTGTGTTGGGGGGGGGGGGGGGGGGGGGGGCACAGCGCCTGACGTGGCCAGCTGGGGCGTGGAGCGATGCACGCACCGGCTGGCTGGGCAGCCCCGGAGCAGGCATGCTGAGCAGCGGTGTGCCGCGCTGGTGAGTGCGCACCCGCGGCTGCCTGGGACGCTGCCCTCTGCTGTCGCCCCACGCAAGTCACGCCGCACCACTGCGCTCCCTGCCGCAGGTGCGGGTCATCCGCGAGGCCGCCGAGGCCGTGTTCAAGGCGACGAGCACAACCGTGGAGTACAAGGTGCGAGGGGCGGCGGGCTCTCTGCTTGGGGTGGGGCATGGCGGAAACCCATGCTCCTGTTGCATGCCACCTGGCTGGCCGCCCGCATGTCGCCACATACGCCTGCCGTGCATCCCAAGCCGAGTGGCTCTGCCCTGGCCAGCTTGGGCGGCAGCAAGGTGCCTCCCCTCACCCCCCTTGGCCCGGCCTTGCCTTCCCTCCTGCTGTTCCTCACGTCCCACCCCTCCGGCTTCACCTCATCCTATGCTTCCCCCCCTGTCTGCGCAGGTGGGGACGATGATCGAGGTGCCGCGCGGTGCGCTGCGCGCCGGCGACCTGGCCAACCACGCCGAGTTCTTCTCCTTTGGCACCAACGACCTCACCCAGGCAAGCCCGGCCTGCCTCCCACCTGGGGTTTTAGCCCACCGCTGTCGGGCAGCGTGGGAGCAGGGAAGCAGGGGAAAGGAACCTGCCAGCCGAGGTGCGTGTCACACAAACTCTGGCAGGCTGGGGCTCCCCAAGCAGTGGGGCCGCTCCCGCTTCATGTAAGCGCCTGCTGGCCTCACGCTCCACCGCTGGTCCCCCTCCCCCCCCCCCCCTCGCCCGGCTGCAGATGACCTGCGGCTTCTCCCGCGACGACGCCGAGGCCAAGTTCCTGCCGCTGTACGTGCGCGAGGGCATCCTGCCCGCCGACCCCTTCGAGGTGGGGCACACGCCCGCACAGCAAACTTCTGTTTGCCAGTTCAGGGACGCTGCCTGGCGGTCGTGGCTCCGGGCACCTAGGCGCCAGCCTGCGCTGCAGCGCAGCCACGCCACGCCGTGCCTCCCAGACCCGCCCCCCCCGCCGCCCCCGCGCCTTGCAGGAGCTGGACACCAGCGGCGTGGGCGAGCTGATCAAGATTGCGGCGCAGCGCGGCCGCGACACGAACCCCGGCTTGCACCTGGGCATCTGCGGTGAGCGCCGCCCCGGGAACCACGCGCTCCCTGGGACACCAGCCTTGGGTCCGGCCCGGCCACCTGGTCAGCAGCACTTCCTGCGCACCGTACTCGCAGTCACGCATGCAGGCCCTATTAGCTGCCACCGTTGTGTTTCTTCTGCTCCTGAGCCCCGCCGCCCCTTCATCTGAATGTACCTGCCCCTGCCCCCCCCGCCCCCCCCCCTCCTCCTGCAGGCGAGCATGGCGGCGACCCCAAGTCGATTGAGTTTGTGTCCACCGTGGTGGACTACGTGTCCTGCTCCCCGCTGCGCGTGCCCATTGCGCGCCTGGCCGCCGCGCAGGTGCGCAGGCAGGCGGGAGCGCCTGCAGGAGCGCTGCTTCCCTGCCTGGCGTGCGCAGCTGCGCGCCGCTGCCCAGCCTGCTGTGGTGTGCACCTCCTCCCAGCTCCGACCTGCCCTCGCCCCTGGCACCCCCGCCTGCTGCAGGCCGCCATCAAGCAGAGCAAGAAGCATGGCGCCCTGGACCACTGCCAGGACTGAGCGCCGCCTCTGCGCGGCAGCACACCCGCTCAGCCCCGCCCGCCCGCCCCCCGCCTGCTGGGCCCGACCCTTGACGACAGGACTGTTTATGAGCCGAGCGTTTATGCGGGTGTCGAACGCGAGCACCGGGGCATGAGCGCCGTGCACACACGTCAGCCTCGCCTCAGCTCCCTGGCCCCATGAAGAACATACAAGCTCCCGACAAATGAACTGACGCCCCCACTTTTGCACGTCCGATCTGGGCCCACATCCACCGCCTGCCAATGAACGCCATCTCTCCTTGATCCTTCCCGCCCGCTGGTCCCTCTCCAGCAGCGCACCTCTGCCTCATCCCTTGGCACCCGCCCGTCTGCGTCCGCCGCCATGCGCTCGCTCACCACCGTGCGCCTCCCCCGCCTGCCTGCGCTTGCAGCGGCCCCCACCCCTGCTCCGCACTAGTCTGGGTACTTGCTTGCATTTTCCTCCCTAGTATTTGTTGGTCTGTAATGTTTGCACCTCCACTCGTCACTCGTTGTTGTTGATGTATCCGGCACGTGCCAGCCATCCATCATGCATGTAACAACAGCACAAGTAATGCATGGGTGGGGCAGGCAGAGGATGGCTGCATGCAGTACATTGAACCAGCTGCTGAGGAATGGATGTGCAAGGGGTGCTTGGGCAGAACACACTGCAGGGGGCAATCACCCAAGGCAGGGGAGATCCACCATGCTGCCGCTGCTGTGGCCAGAGAGTCA
This sequence comes from Auxenochlorella pyrenoidosa, assembly GCA_001430745.1. Classification (NCBI taxonomy): domain Eukaryota; kingdom Viridiplantae; phylum Chlorophyta; class Trebouxiophyceae; order Chlorellales; family Chlorellaceae; genus Auxenochlorella; species Auxenochlorella pyrenoidosa. Next base: position 446,452 of record KQ482041.1, read on the forward strand.
CACAAGGTGGGACCTCTCTGCGGGCTCGGAAGCCTTTCCGGAGCATCTTGACGCGCACCGAACGCTGCTGGCGCCAGCAACGAGGCGCCGCCACGGAACCCATCGCCAGCCCGAGAGGTGAGGGGACCCAGCGGGCGGGGAGCGCGCAGCTTGCTCGTTGGCTGCGCTACCCGACCTCGACAACAGCAGAGCAGCACGGGTGTCGTGCGCCGTCGCCTCCCCAGCACCTTCCACCGCCGCCAGCCAACGACCGCTCTGTGCCGCCGCAGGACCCTCGCACAATCTGCACTAATATTCCATCCAGCACTTGTGCTGGAACTACCAGCTAAACCCAAGGACACCAGAGACTGCCGACAAGCAGCCAGCTGACGTCCGTGCACAACTGGATTCCGACCCCCCACCGCGGCAGCATCCCTCCTCCGCCGCGTCGCCGATCCCACCCCTGAAACTCGACTGCGGCCATGGAATCCAAGCGCTCCTTTGAGCAGCGCGCGGTACTGGAGCAGACTGCCACCAAGGGGGCGCTCTGGCTCAAGCACATCCTGGATGTGGAGCAGCACTCAAACGAGGAGCTGGCGCGGTCCCTCACCGACAGCCCGCTCAAGGTGCGGTCCGCCAGCGCAGGCGCAGGTGGCGGCGGCAAGTGCTGGTTGGTGCCGATACAGGCAACCTGGAGTGCAGATTCGAAGCGCGGCAGCTGCTCCGAAGGCCACCCCAGCAACAGCGAGCCTGCAAACCACCATGCCTGCCCCCCCCCCCACCCCCACCCCCCCCCCCACCCCTCCTGCGCGCTGTGCAGCCCTTCTGGGTGTCGCAGGCGCAGGCCATCTTGTTCTACCACTTCTCCAAGACCTCGGCGCTGGTGGGGCGCGCCAAGGGGCACGGCTTCCTGGTGGCGCGGTGAGCCGGCGCCCCCGCTCGCGGGCCGCTGGTTCTGCAGGGGCGCTGCGGCATGGCAGAGGGTGCCGCCGGCGTGCCGCCGCGGCATGGTGCACCGAGCTGAGCTCTGCAGCACATGGCAGGTACCACGCACACAGCTAGCCGCGCTGCCCACCTCCCATCCCTGCCCGCGGCACCTTTCTCGGCACGCAGGCTGCCCACCAGCCACCCCACGCTCATCCGCTTCTCGGCGCCGCTCTTCCTGGACATCTCCTTCACCTCCTTCGGCCTCTCCCTGGGCCGCGCCTCCACCTACAGTTTTGTGGCCTGCATGGGCAAGCAGGCGAGGCTGCCGGCGTGGGCCGGCACACGCAGGGCTCACCGCCGGCAGGGCCGGTGCCGCGCTGCAAGCGTCTGCTCCCACGGAAGTGCGCGCCTGCTCACCTGCCCTCCCCCCCCCCCTGCGCTGCAGCTCCAGGAGCAGCTGGTGGCGCGCGGCAGCCGGCGGCTGCGCGGCCTGGACGCAGCGGTGCTCTGCGGCAGCTCCCTGCAGGTGCTGGTGGCCAGCCCCTGCCCGCCCCCTGCCCTGTGCCCTGCCCTGTGCCGCTCGCGCCATGCCCTGCCACCTGTGTGCGCTGCCTTTTGGGCGTCCTCCTGTCGCGCCGCCCCAGCGCGTCGCTGGCCGCCCCCTGCCCCCCCGCAGGAGCGCTCTGACTTCCTGAGCATGAACTGCATCGGCGGCCTGGCCGACACTGTGGGCGTCTCCACGGTCAAAGGCGCCGGCTTTGACATCTCCTTTGCCGGTGAGCGTGGCCAGCATGCGATGACCGCATGCATCACCCCTGGGGCCACAGTCCGGCGCGCGTGTGAGCGCGGCCCACAAATGGCCCCAACTTGCTGGCGCTCTTCCAAGTAAGCTGCTTCCAAGTATGCTGGCAGCAGCAGCCTGCTCTCACCGCGCCGCCCTGCGCTGCCCGGCCCCTTCCCCACGCAGGTGGCAGCCTGTCTGTGGACGCCGCCAAGAACGCCTCTGTGTATGGTGCGGGGCCCCTGTCCTGGGCCTCGGGCCGCCTGCTCCTGCCTGCTCTGGCTGCGCCATGCCCTCTGCGAATGCCTGGGTCGCCTTGATGGGTCGTTGCCCCTGCTCGACTTCTCCTGCTTGACCCCGCTGCGCCGCTGGTGGCCCTCGGCTGTTGCGCAGGTGACGGCGTCAAGCCCTCGCAGATACTGGACGGTACTGTCGACTCGCCGCCCGAGATGCAGGTTGGTCTGCCAGCTGGCAGCCTTGCTGGCTCAAGTGCTACAGTAGCGGTTTCCAGGCATGCAGGCATAGCCTTTGCGGGGCTCCATAGCCGCCAGTCGCGCCACAGCTTGCCTGGGTTTGGGCGTCAGGCGGCGCACCCGCCAACGCTTGCTGCTTGCCGTTGCCGTGCCCTTCTGGCAGCCTGCTGTCATGGATGACGCCACCCCTCCCAGCTGGCCTCGTGACCAGCGTGTCGGCCCGCCCCCCGCAGCCGCTGTACACGGAGCTGTCGTTGATTGTGCACCAGGCGCAGACCGACCGCCCCTCCTCGGCGCCCTCCCGCACCAGCGCCAGCCTGGAGCGCTACTCGACGGGTGCGCTGGGTGGCTGCGCCCCCGTGCACGGGGTGGCTTATGAGTGCACTGCAACTTGTCATGCAGCACCTATGGCACACAATGCCGCGTGGAGCGGGCCGCTGCGCGCGTGACGGGTGGCAAGCCAGCTGGCAGAGATTTGCAAAGGTTTGCAGTGGGTCGGTTGGGAATCGCAGGCTTGAAATCCAATTAGTCATGAGCGGGGCTCGGCGCCGTGGGCATCTTTTCATGGAGATGCCCGCCGCGTTGGGGCCAGCTGGGCTCATCGTGCCATTACCAACCCTTGCAGGCCAGGACCCCGACCAAGTTCTGGTGCTGCAGGATGGCACCCTGTGGAAGGATGATGCCGCTGCAGCGCGGCGGGCAGGCGGCGCACCCCTGCAGCGGCACTCCATCTGATTCTAACGGTCGCGGCACAGGCGGCACGCTGGCGGCGCCGGCGGCAACCCATGGACAAACTCAACCTCCCTTGACTCCGTGACTTGCACGAACGATCACCACCTGTCCATGACTGAATTTGCAAGCAGAGCGCGCCGAAACAGGGAGGAGTGCTGTCGGCAGGGGCCGCTCCAGCCATGCATGTTTTATGAACCGGCCGACCGCAAAGTGCGGGCAGTGCGCCTATTCCCGTCGTTAGTGCATCGTGAGTGGGCGCGATTCGGCTCGACGAACCCTTGCCCAACATGACCCACGTGCCCACGTGCTAAATGATCCCGCGCCTTGCAGCACAGCCAGCACGACCCTTTCACTCCCCTCACGTGCCACCCGGGGCAGAGCATCCTCTCCTCCTGCACTGTTCCCTTGGCCAGTGGGGCCGCCAGTCACCATGGGCGGCGCTGAGAACGGCGCGGCCAACGGGGAGAAGGAGGTCAAGAAGCAAGACTCGCACACCGAGCATCGCGACGACTTTGTCGCAAGCGTGGGACTCTCCACCGCAGGTTGGATATTGCAGGGAGCACGCAGGAGAGGGCCCGTTGCATCGTTCGTCGTGCCAGCAGTTGTTTTCCGCGCTGCCGGTCGCTTTCCGTGCCCTTGGCTGTTGCTGCTAGCATTTACTTTGAACCCCGAGGCCTGAGAGAGCGCCGCCGCCACCCTAACTCTTCAGGGTATTCAGCTGTCTGCGCGTGCCTGCGCTCTTGCCGGCTGGGCTGCTCCACTCTGCTCCACTCTGCACTTGCGACCGCCGCTCCGCGTCATCTGCACAGCCCGGTTTGCACCCACCCTTGCTCCTGCCGCGCCGCCTGTCGCCAGGCCGGCGGCTCCTGCTGCTCCCCACAACTTGCCAGCCGACCCGCTCCTGCCCCTCGACCCTCAACTGCTTGCAGAGGCGGACCAGCTGCTGCTGCAGTGGGGCAAGAATGAGCTGGAGGAGAAGCGCACCCCCAAATGGCTGGTGTACCTGCAGCACTGTGAGTGGATTTGGAGCAGCTCGGCCGCCAGCGTGCGCAGGCCGTTCCAAGAAGACGGCTCTGCTGCGGGCTTGCTCCGCGTCTTTTACCCCTGCTGGTCTCACGGGTGTGGTGGAGCAACCTCGCCCGCCGTGGATCCTACCCTCCACAGCTCCGCCGTCGCGCCCACCCACCCACGCCGAAACGTGCCCCCTGCCTCCGCGTTCCTGGGGCCCCTGCCACGCGACCCCGTCGCCAACCCCCTACTGGCCCCTGCATGGCCCTGCCCCCTGCCCCCGCAGTGTGGGGCCCCATGCCCATCATGATTTGGCTGGCCATCATCATCGAGTTTGCCATCCAGAACTGGATTGACGCGGGCATCCTGCTGGGCATCCAGTTTGCCAACGCCACCCTGGGCTGGTGCGTGCGGCGCCAGCCTGGCGCGGCCCGCCTGCCTGATGCTGCGTGTGTGGTTTGCAGCCCTCCAAGCGGACGCGTGTGTGGGGTGCCCATGCATTACCACCTCCGTGCCGTGCATGCTTGAGCACGCATGCGGGGTTGCAAGCAGCTTGTGTGCGCTGTGCGTGGGATCTGCGCATGCGTGCCTGTGCCCCCCACCAACCCGCGCTGCCTCCCCCCTGCCCCCCCACCCAGGTATGAGACGACCAAGGCCGCCGACGCGGTGTCCGCCCTCAAGGCCGCCCTCAAGCCGCTGGCCACGTGCAAGCGCGACGGCAAGTGGCAGAACATGGACGCCACGCTGCTGGTGCCGGGCGACCTGGTGCTGCTGGGCGCCGGCGCCGCCGTGCCCGCCGACTGCATCGTGAACGAGGGGCGCATCGAGGTGGACCAGGCCGCGCTGACCGGCGAGTCGCTGCCCGTCACCATGTACAAGGGCGACACCCCCAAGATGGGCTCCACCGGTGAGGCGCGGGGGGGGGGGGGGGGGGAATGCCGCGGGCGCTGCACTCGCCGTGCGCATGGCAAGCCCTGCAGCCTGTGCCCCTGAGGCGCTGCCGCTCTGGTCGATGCCTGCGCTGCAAATGCGGCTCTGCGGCCCTGCGTGCGCCCACCCCGGCCTGCCGCCCCCGCCCCGCCCGCGCAGTCACCCGTGGCGAGGTGGAGGCCACGGTGGAGTTCACCGGCAAGAACACCTTCTTCGGCAAGACCGCGCAGATGCTCCAGGGCGGCGACAGCCTGGGCAACCTGCAGAAGATCCTGCTCAAGGTGGGTGGGCCGCCAGCGCGCCGGCGGCTGCCTGCCCCTGTGTGGCAGTGCACCACTAGTGCCCTGCCCGGCCGGTGGGGCGGGCTCGCCCTCCCTGCTCCGCGCTGCAGCCAACCCTCCTGCCCTCCCCCCGACCCGCACCCCGCAGATCATGTTTGTGCTGGTGGTGCTGTCCCTGACGCTGTGCCTCATCGCCCTCATCTACCTGCTGGCCCACAAGCACGAGTCCTTCAAGGAGGCCCTGTCCTTCACCATTGTGCTGCTGGTGAGGCGCGCTGATGTGTTGTCACGCTCGTTTGCCTGCCCCGCTGCCTGCTGGCCCGGCCTCCAGGGGGTGCTCAGGCCTCTGCTCTCTGCACAGTTACAAAATGGCTAGCCGTCCTCAGCCCCTCTCCTCCCCTTTGACCCCCACAGGTGGCGTCCATCCCCATTGCCATTGAGATTGTGTGCACCACCACCCTGGCCCTGGGCTCCCGCCAGCTGTCTGCCTACGGCGCCATCGTGACCCGCCTGCAGTCCATCGAGGAGATGGCCGGCATGAACATGCTGTGCTCCGACAAGACCGGTGCGGGCCTGGGACCAGCACGCAGCGTGCGGTCGCCGCCCGGCCTGAGGCGCTGCAGGCTTTACAGGGCCCCTCGCCCGCTGTTGCCCACCATTGCCTGCTCTTGGCTCCCGCAACCTCGCAGGCACCCTGACCCTGAACAAGATGGAGATCCAGGACTACTGCCCCACCTTCAAGGAGGGCTACGACCTCAACTCCGTGCTCGAGTGCGCCGCCCTGGCCGCCAAGTGGCAGGAGGTGCGCCGGGCGGGCGGCGTGGGCTGGGCGCAAGACCAACAGGCAACAGGGGCACAGGCCTGCGACGCCAGCAGCTGCTGCCAACCCAATTGCAGCTGGCCCCAGCCACGTGCGCTGCACGTTCCGGCCAGCCTGCCTCTTCTCCCTGCTGCCCCAACCGCGCCAAGCCCCCCCCCCCCCCCCCCCCCCCCTTTCGCAGCCCCCCAAGGACGCCCTGGACACCATGGTGCTGGGCGCCGTGGACCTGCCCGGCCTGGACAAGTACACCCTGCTGGACCACCAGCCCTTCGACCCCACCATCAAGCGCACCGAGGGCGTGAGTGGCCGCCCGCCTCGCCCGCTGAGCTGGGATGCTGTGCCTGGGCTAGCCCCTCTGGTTGCCTGGTACCACGGGTGCCTCTGGTTACCCTCGAACCTTGGCAAGCACCGCGCTTGGGTTGCCTGCATATTGCGCCCCAAGAGACGGCAGATTGGCCAGGGCACCATGCGTGTCGGTCTGCCCACACGCCCCATGCCTGCCGCCCTGCCCTGCCTGCGCAGCACGTGCGCGGCCCCGACGGCGCCGAGTTCAAGACCACCAAGGGCGCCCCCCAGATCATTGCCAAGCTGTGCAACGCCGACAACATCCCCGAGCTCAAGATGCGGGTGGAGGCCGAGGTGGCCAACCTGGGCGCCCGCGGCATCCGCTCACTGGCGGTGGCCCGCACCAAGCCGGGCAGCCTGGACGAGTGGGAGATGCTGGGCATGCTCACCTTCCTGGACCCCCCTCGTCCCGACACCAAGCACACCATCGAGCAGGTGGGGTGCAGCCGCCGCGTCTGGCTGGTTGCCGCGAGGGTCGTTGCGCCTAGTGGTGCAAGCAAGCAGCCATCCGCTGGAGTGTCTGTCGCACTCAGCTGTCCCCTCATGCTGTGGTGTCGGCCTTGTGCTCTTCGCTGAGCTTGCGGCGCTCCCGGCCGCCCCTCCCCGCAGGCCCTGGAGAATGGCGTGGACGTGAAGATGATCACCGGCGACCAGGTGCTGATTGCCAAGGAGATGTCGCGCATCCTGGGCCTGGGCCTCAACATCCCCGACGCCTCGGGCCTGCCCAAGCTGGACGAGGACGGCAAGGTGAGGAGGGCGCCGGGGCGGGCTGGGCGCAGGCTGCACCCAGGCCTGGTGGTCGCGGCGCTGCTTGCTGGACCCCCCGGCCTGCGCCACACCAAACCTCCCCATCACAACCCACCTCCAACCCACCCACCCACCCACCCCCGCAGATCCCCAAGGACCTGCACAAGTATGCGCAGATGATTGTGGAGGCCGACGGCTTCGCCCAGGTGTACCCGGAGCACAAGGTGGGTGGGGTGGGGTGGGCGGCCCCGTGCTGGGGCGGGGGGTGGAGCATGGGCGGTCGCAGCGCCTGGCTGCAAGCCTGGGGATGCCTGGGCACATGCACGTTTTGAGGGGCTGGAGGTGGCAAGCATGAGTGGCATGTGCATGCTGCTGCCCATCGCAGGCGGCTGCCTGTTCCCCATCCTCTGCCCCGACCTGCCTTCCCCCTCCTCGGGCGCCCCCGCCTTGCAGTACCTCATCGTGGAGTGCCTGCGCCAGGTCGGCTTTGCCGTGGGCATGACCGGCGACGGCGTGAACGACGCCCCTGCCCTGAAGAAGGCCGATGTCGGCATCGCCGTGGCCGGCGCCACCGACGCTGCGCGCGCCGCCGCTGACATTGTGCTCACCGACCCCGGCCTGTCCGTGGTCATCCACGCCATCATCATCGCCCGCCAGATCTTCCAGCGTGTGAAGAACTTCATCAACTGTGAGCCGCCCTGGGTTCCGCGGCGGGCGGGGGCGCCGTACAGCCAGGCGGCAGCATGTCTGATGCGCCTTCCGTCTGCTTGCTGGCTCGCCCTGTGCCTGCCCTGGGCCCGGCTACAACTCTTTGGCACCCACCCACCCCCCCCTCCCTCCCTCCCCTGCCTCACCCCGCCCCCGCAGACCGTATCGCGGCCACCCTGCAGCTGCTCACCTTCTTCTTCATCTCCGTGTTTGCCTTCGACCCCAAGAAGTTCTGCGAGGACGCCATCGGCACCGTCACCAACGGCGTGGGCAACGGCCCCGCCCCCTACGCCTGCCCCATCGCCGAGGGCGACGACCCCGAGGCCGACTACCCCAACTTCTTCCAGCTGCCCGTGCTCATGCTCATGCTCATCACCCTGCTCAACGACGGCACCCTCATCTCCGTGGGCTACGACCGCGTCAAGCCCTCCCCCCGCCCCGGTGAGGCCAGCAAGCAGGGCGGCCACGCCCTGGGGGAGCGCCATGCTGCGCTGCATGGGTAGCGGCAGGCAGGCCTGCGCTGCGCCCCAGCACCCACCGTGCACCCCTTCTCTGCCCCTGCCCCGCCCCCACAGAGAAGTGGAACCTGCGCGTGCTCTTCCTGGTGTCCACCGTGCTGGGCGCCGTCTCCATGGGCTCCTCCCTGCTGCTGGTTGGCCTGGTCATGGACTCCCCCAACGAGGGCTCCCTCTTCCAGAAGTGGGGCCTGCCCGTGCCGGTGAGCAGCCGCCCAGCCGGCAGCCGCCCACGCCCCTGCCGACCCGGGTCCTGCTCTGTCCCAGCCTGCGCACGTCCCATATTGGTCGGCCTCTGACGCCGCTCCGTTTGTTGCCCCTCCCCTCTCATGGCGCAGCCCTATGGCAAGCTGGTCAACATGATCTACCTCAAGGTGTCCCTGTCCGACTTCCTCACCCTGTTCTCCGCGCGCACTGAGGGCCCCTTCTGGTCGATGCGCCCCGGCAAGCTGCTGATGGGCGCCGCCATGGTGGCGCTGTCGCTGTCCACCACCCTGGCCTGCGTGTGGCCCGAGGGCGAGCTGGACCACGTGCCGGTGGAGGGCCTGGCGCTCAAGGGCGGCGACGACTACACCCTGTGGCCCCTGTGGATCTGGATCTTCTGCGTCTTCTGGTGGGCTGGCCGGGGGGGCCTGCAGCCGAGGGCCGGGCACGGCCGGCGGCGGTGGGGGCGGCGCATAGCTGGGGAGTACGCCTGCTCTCGGCGGGCTATGCAGCGAGGCGGATGGTGCCGACCTGCACAGGCAGCACGTGCACATGCACCGACCGGGTCTGCTGACCACGGCCACCCCCCGTGCCCCCCCTCCTGCCTGCCCCGCAGGTGGTGGGTGCAGGACGCCCTCAAGGTCATCACCTACTACCTGGTGCTCAAGTTTGACGTCTTCCAGGCAGGCCGGGGCGCTGGCCGAGGGCGGGAGCGGGGGCCCGACTCATTCAGTCCCTGTGGCGTGCCGCTCGCCTGCCAGCCCTGGAGGCCCGCGAACCTCAGCATCGCCCGTCACCCCACACTCGCCTTGCAGGCCCGCACCGGCGCCCTGGTCAACCTGCGCGAGGCC
>KQ482041.1:470492-495654 GCA_001430745.1 Auxenochlorella pyrenoidosa
CGGNGGACCCCCCCCCCCCCCCCCCCCGGGCTCGCGCAGGCATCAAGGCGCAGCTCCGGGTGGTCAGCAGCGGCGCGCGACCATCCCTGCAGCTGGGCGCAGCGGCGGCAGCGGTGCTGGCGGCGGTGCTGCTCACGCTGGGATGAGCCGGACGCGTGAACCAGCCGCATGTTGCTTGGCTCCGACTGCCGTTTCATATTATTGCACCACAGGTGTCACTGCAAATGTATTTCTTGACTTGCACAGGCACTGCAACACTGTGCCGCAGTTGGCATGAAACCAGCAGCAGGGCAAAGCTGGTCAGCTGTACCAAAGACTGCGCGCTCCAGCAGAAAATAGCACAACACCGCTGCAAACGCAAGCAGCAGGGGTGGACGCCTGTGCTTGGCTGATTTCCAGGCCGGCGCTGGCCTGAGCGCTGTGCACCACGCACTCAGCCACGGCCCCGGCTGGTGAATACCTGCGCATGCACGGGGGGCGCAGCAGGGAGGGCAGGGGTTCATGCAGGAGACCGCAGGCCGGTGCGACCTGGGGGGCCTGGCCTCTGGTCCTGCCCCGCCCCAGGTGCGGTGGGGTGCATGCGCTGCTCGTCGCCGCCGGTTGTGTCGGGGTTGGCTCGCCAGCCTGCCGAGCCTGCAGCAGGCGCCCACCTGCACCACCAGCGTGCAGTCGTGCTCCACTGCCAGGTCCATGGCGGTGGCCCCGCTCACGTCCACCGCCGCAAAGTCGGCCCCGTGGTCCAGCAAGCGGGCGGCGACATCGGCCGCGTCCGCCAGCGCCGCCCAGTGCAGCGGGGTGCGGCGGTGGGTGGCGTCGCGTGCCGCCACGCCCGCGCCCCTGCAGCGGGGAGCGCCAGGGGCAGCTGATGGTCTCCCCCCTCTAGCAGCCTGCGCACAGCTCTGCTGACGGCCAACCAGACGCAGGCGAGGCAGCCCCAGCGGCGCAGCAGGCAGGTGTGTGGGCTTGCCTGGCCAACAGCGCGGCAGCGGCGGTGCCGTGGCAGAAGAGCGCGGCGGCCATGAGGGGCGTCAGGCCCCCCCGATTTCCTTTGTCCGCGCTGGCCCCGGCGCCCAGCAGCAGCTCCACGCACTCCTGGTGCCCCCGCCGTGCGGCAGACAGCAGCGGCGTCTCGCTGCATGGGCAAGCAGGAGGGCGTTTTGCAGAGCAGGGTTGGGAGGAAGGCGGCTCCCGAATACCCCATGCACGGTCAGCAGCTCAGCATGGCTGGGAGCGTAGCAGGCTGCTGTTGGCATGGATGCTGCGTGAAGGCAGCTGGGCATAGGAGCCAGCCACCTGGAGTAATCTAATTCAAGCGGATAAATGTCCTGCAGAAAGAGAGAGTGGCATGCCTGTCCAGGGACAGCCCACGCCCAACCAGTCCTGCAATGCACACCGGGCTAGGTGCATCAGAGCGGCTCACCCGCCATCATCCTCGGCATCCAGATCCTCAGCCCCTGACGTGCGCAGCAGCGCGCGCAGCACGCCCGCCATGCCGTGGTGCGCAGCCCAGTGCAAGGCACTGCGCCCGCCCACCCGGCCTCGTGCCGCCGCACCCGCTGCCAGCAGCTGCTCGGCGCAGCGCCGGTGCCCGCCGGCAAGGGCTGCCAGCAGGGGGCTCGTGCCTTGCGAGTCTGCTGCGTTTGAATCAGCCTTGCGGCGGAGCAGCGCCTCAACAACATGCGCATGCCCCGCCTCTGCAGCAAGAGCGTGGACCCGGGTGCACAGCGGCCCCTCAGGAAACGGCCCTGCACACGCGCGCCTCGAGGCGTCGGCTACGACAGCCCGTGGCGTCAGCGGGCAGCATGTGCACTGGCTATGGAAAATCCAGTGCTGGTTTGCCATACTCCAGAATAATCATATGCATGTGCTAGCTGGGATGCCAGACCAGAGCAGGGGGCACGGCTAGGCTTGAGCCACCTCCTCTCACCTGCAGCCGTGAGCAGCGGCGTGGCGCCATCCTCTGACCGGCGGTCCACCTCTGCCCCCGCATCCAGCAGCAGCTCGGCCACCCCTCGGTGCCCGCTGGCGGCGGCGTAGTGCAGCGGGGAGGCGTCCTCGCTGGTCAGTGCCTGCGGGCGAGCAGAGGTGGGAAAAAGCGGGTTGTGCCGGGCCTGGAGGCCACAGCGTGCTGGGCAGGTGTGTGGCGCCCTGCAAGACGTCATCGCTGCCAGGCGGTTGGAGGTGGTGTTCGACGCAGCGTGCCCCTCGGCCCTTCCCCTGCTGCGCTGCTGGCCGGCTCACGTCCACGCTGGCGCCCCGCGCCAGCAGCAGCTGGGCCGCGCCGTAGTCGCCCCTGGCGGCCGCAAAGTGCAGCGGCGAGCGGCCCAGGGCGTCGGCCTGCGGGGCCGCCAGCAGGGCGGCTGAGGGCGCGCCGTTGACGGCCTGGTCCAACAGCAACTCCAGGATGTCGCGGTGCCTGCAGGCAGGAAGGGGCGGCACGCCGACAAGTGGGCTGAGGGAAGTGTTGATTAGATGCCTTGGTACCAAGTGGCCAGCCGGCAGAATCTGTGCCTGACACTTGTCCCAGGTACAGCACGCCAACATGTGTGACAGGAATGGAGTTCGGAGTTTGCAGGCCGCAGTGTGGCCTATCTATCGGATGCCGAAAATGAGCCTGCGCACCCGCAGCAGGCAGCCTGGAGCACTCCAAAGCCCAGGAGGGGCACGGCGGCCAGCCGTGGCAACAGTTCTTGCACAGTTTCCATGTCGGCGGCGCGGATGGCTGCCCCCAGCAGCTGCACGAGGCAGTGCATGGGTGATCTGTAAGGAAACGAGTGAGTTGGCGGAAGGCAGGGCGCTACCAGCGGCACCGCCTGCAGTGAGTCCGCTTACCGCGCATGTAACTGGATGCAGGTCTGCGATCATCGAAACATCATGTGCAGAGAAGCATGGCAGCCAGGCAGCCACCCAAACAAGCTAGCACACGAAAGTTCTCAACCTCAGCGGGGGAGGCGTCGGGCTCCACGACGACGAAGCTTGCGGATACCTCCATGTTTGGAAATCAATTTTACGGGTTGCGGGGTCGGGGTGGGGGTTGTCAGGGTCCGGGCTCTTTCGGCCTTGTCGTGCCCTCGACTAGAAGGGCGGAGCGCTATATCCCGGATTGATCTCAAGCTTGCACAGTGTAAATAGCAGCTTCACAGGCTGCAAATGCTCGCTAAGAGGACGGGACATTCACCGCAGCACGGGCAACTCACGCAAGTCTAGTGGTGCAAGGCGCAGTGCAGGCTTTACCGCACTCTGGAGCAGAGCTTCAGCTTGGGGATCAATTTCCCTGGAGCGGGTGCGCGCCGGTAGCTGATCACTTCGCTTGTTCCATACGGGGGAGGCCTATTATGGAACAGCACAGTGGAGATGACGCACGGTTACAGGCGAGTCGCCATGCGCGATGCCTCTCTTTGCTCCCTGCCGCTGCTGCCGCCCCGCACCCCGGGTTCCCCTGCCCACCACCCTCGACTCATGCAAGGCTCTATGTGCCTGTCCCCATGGCAGCCCGGCAACCCTGGCTGGGCAGAGCTTCCCCCAGACGTCCTTGCGACCATCCTGGCAGTGGCCCACCAGCAGCTGTGCTCGCCGCCCTGCAAGGGGCTGCCCGCAGGCGAACTCGACAGACCGCTGGCTGGCGTCCCTCAGCACTCCCAGCTCCCCACCCTAGCAGCCGTGGCAGCGCTCCGCCTGGCAACAGAGGGCTGCTGCCGCAGTTGGCGCGCCGCTGCTGCTGGCGCACCCCCGCCTGTGGCGGTCCTGCTGGGACAGTCCCCGCTGCCGCCGCGCCCGCTGCGCCCGCTGCTCGCGTGGCTGTCAGCGGGTGCAGCTGGCCCACGCCGGATCGCGGCCCTCCATTTTGCGGCCTCTGAGGCGCCGGGCTGCCGCTCCGGAGACATGCAGCGGCTTGCGCTGGAGCTCCTTGGCTCTGCAGAGATGGCCGACGCAGGTGCGCGGCTGCAGTGGTCGCGCTGATCAGCTCGCCAGCAAGGGCCCGCCTGTGGCGTGTGAGCCCTGCAGCAGCCCTCATGCAGGCGGGTCTTTAGGGGGGCCCCAGGGGCCGAGCTGTGCTGCCTGCCCCTGCACCCCTGCCCCTGCAGGCGGCTCGCTGCACGAGCTGGCAGTCTGGGACTATGTGTGCAGCCGCCCGCTGTGCGCCCTGCTGCCGCGCTTCCCCGCGCTGCGCTCACTGGCCCTCACCGGCTACGCCATTGACCTGGGTGCGCCCCGCATCTGCCTGCGCTGCCTGTGAGCAAGGAAATCTGCCTGGCCTGCAGCGCGCCTGGCCCGGCCGACTCTGGCTTGGCCATGAAGGCTTGGGGGCAAGCTAAGCAGGCATGTGAAGTTTTCCCGCCGCCGCTGCCGTGCAGACCTGGCGCCCCTGCGCCACCTGCCGCGCCTGCAAGCGCTGCATGTGGAGGCCGAGGCGCTGCCCACGCTGGGCCTGGCCCAGCTGCCGCGCACGCTGCGCCACCTGTCGCTGTCCTCGTTCGCCAATGCTGCCCGCGTCTCGCTGCCGCGCGGCCTCCTCCTGGACAGCCTGGCGGTGATATGCCCCGGGCAGCCCGTGTTTCTGGGCCTGGGGCGCGCGCTGGCGCAGTGCCGCTGCGTGCGCGTCACCGGGTGCCGCCTCCGGCTGCTGCTCCAGGTGCGCCCAGGTTGGGTGTTCTATTGGCTTTCCCCAGCGCAGCGATCGGCCCCAAGGCACGCCCCTGCCTCCGTGCGACATCACCTGTCCGCCGTGCTTTTGGCCCCGAACCCACAACAGCACGACTCGACTCGCTATGCAGGTGCCCCCCGCAGCGCTCGCCGCTGCAGCGCGTCCCCCCGCTGCATCAGCAGCCGCCAAAGCCCTCTTCTCGGCCTTTTTACAGCAGGAGCGGGCTCAGCAGCTCATTCTTGAGGCGCCGCCAGGGCAGGTGCTGGTCAAGCTGATAGCGGCCAGGGAGCAGGCGGCGGCTGCGGGAGGAGTGGCCGGCCAATATCCATCTGCACCGGTAGCGCTACCACTCGAGGCCCACGCGCTGCAAGCACGCGCCATGGCTGGCGATGCGGGGCATGTGCAAGTCACCCCCTTGGATGGCTGCACCGCGAGGGGCGTTCCAGGTGCAGCTCAGCATTTTACTGGCTTGCTGCTGGAGAAAACGGCGGCCCCGGGCCCGCTCTAAGCACGTTGGTAGCCTGTGCATTTAACCTGGCCAGCTCGATTGATTGCAAGTGGCTGTTGGGATTGCCTGCATCAAGGTGGGTGGCCACTCGATCGCCATTGCCAGGTGATCAGGCTGATGTGTGCATCCGGCCTTTGCAAACCTGCTGGAATCCCGCGATGCATGCGATGCTGCACCAACAGGCTGCAGCAGAGTATGTGGAACGTTGCACATTGCAGCCAGCAGTCCTGCTCCCGCCAGGGTGTCGCCAGGTTGGACATGTACTAACGTACCCCCCGGCAGTCCACTGATGCCCTCTAATGTTTCTCCTTCTCACGTGTTTCGGCCTACCTCCGGCAGTATGTTGCAGGAGTGAGGAGTGCGCCCATCACCGCCCACACGGCACACAGCGCAGACTCTCTGCCGCCACTCTCTGCCGCCCATTCTTCGGGCATCAGTGAGCAGGTAAATAGCAGTGGTGGCGGACGGAGGGCTAGAGACGGTGTACCGAGGACGGAGCCATTCTAAAACTTTGTATAGTCCGCGCGGTGGTCACCGCGGTGCTCATGTGCGCCATGTAGGCCACATCGGAGTCAGAACGCCGCAGTCGCCGGACCTCAAACCCGGTCTGTCGAGCCGCTGAGGGACCGCTGTACTCTATCGTCATATCACCACGCAGCCTCTCCGTGCAGGCTTTTCCAGCACATGGCGTCGCCGGAAAAAGATGTGGCGAGCCCAAGGCCCTCCAGCGCACGCAGCCAGGGCGGGGTTGACGGCACCCGCCGTCAAGAGGCACATGCCGCCGCGGCACCCCTGTGCTGTCGTGTGCCCAACTGCAGCGAGGAGCTGACGCTGGGGTATAACAAGGTGCGAAAATGGGCGGCTGGAGCGGCGAAGATGTCTGGGCGGACAACATGGGGCCATGCAGGCACCGTCCAGCTGCACTTCCCGCCGCTCATGTTGTGCAGCACGTGCATTCACCGGTTTTCAACCCGCTCCCGGACACCCTGCTGCCGCAGAAGTACCGTGTGTGCGTGCGCCATGCACACGAGCAGAGCCTGGAGCTGGGAAGTGCCGTCGTGCGGTTCTGCCAGCAGGCAAGTGATGGGTGGGGCGCGCGGTCGGGGCAGGCTCGTGTGAGGCACTCTGCCCTTCATATGCACTGCCAACCACGCCCTTCATCCACCCCACAACACTGAGCCATGCACGGTGGTACACTGCCACCCGCAACCGGTGCCTGGCCACACCTGGCATGCAGCCTCCTTTGCATCCCACCCCAGAACGTGCCGCCCATGCCCCTGTCCCCGAAACGCGCTCGCCTGCAGTGTGGCCGCTTCCAGCAGCTGGCGGAGTTTGATGAGGGGCGCCGATCCTGCCGTGCCAGCCTGGAACGTCACAAGCTGAGGAGAAGGCGGCAGGCTGGAGACGAGGATGCAGAGCGCGCACAGCGCAGCGTGCCTGGCAAACCACGGCGGGACCGCCAGCCGCGGGCAGCCATCCCTGCCAAGAAACGTTCTCAAACCCAGGCTGGCAGTGCAGGGGCGGCCGCTAAGGCTCCAGCGGTGGCGCAGCAAAGCAAGCGTCTGCGCACACAGCCGCCGGCCGAGGCTCGGCGCAGCGTGACCACGCTCGCCCCAGCGCCCGCCAGCCCACCCTCGCCGGCACGTTTCGACTCGCCCTCCCCGCCCTCGCTCCTGCCGCCAGGAGCGGTGACTCGCAGCAACTCGCTGTTGAACTCGGAGGGTAGCCAGCCGGCTGTGCTGGCAGCTGCTGGGGCTCCAGCCCTGGACCAGCTGCCAGCTGCAGTGCATTGTGCACCTTGGGCTGCACAGCCAGCTGAAGCAGCGCCACTAAGGAGCGCGCTGCTCAACCCTGTACAGTATCAGTGCCTTGCAGCGCCCGACATGCAGCCCGGCCTCCTCGCGGCGCCCCTTGAGCAGCCACGCCAGCTCTGCGCCGCGCGCCAGCCCTCGCTGCGCAGCTCAGCCCAGCAGGCGGCACAGCCCGACCCAGCGCTGCTGGCAGAGCTGCTGGCGGGCGACTGCCTGGCTCTGCCCTCGCAGGCGCCTGTGTCGCGCATGCAGTTGGTGCACGAGGCCCTGCAGGTGCTGCAGGCAGCAGAGGTGAGGCTCCACGTGGCAGTCTTGTGGGGCAGCGTTGAGGGGCTGTGTCGGCATGCGCTTCAGCCCTGAGCAGCAACGTGACCCTGGTGCATGCTCTGCCAGTGCCTCGGCAATCGATCCCGGCGCTGCACTTTCCCCCTCCTTTAGGACCTGTTCTGGCGTGCGGCACGCTCGACAGAGGAGATACTGGCCAGTAGGCAAGGCCTAGGCCTGGAGCCACTTCCCTGTGCTGTGCCCTCTGGCCCCGTTGCCCCTGGCTACTTCGGCGCCGTCCAACCGCGCACGGCCACAAGCTCCCTGCACCTGCTGCACCAGCAGCACTGGCCAAAGGCACAGGAGTCCGCACACAAGCACCAGCCTTATTAGCAGCGACAGCAGCACCATGAGGAGGTGCAGCACTCCACGGTGGCCTCCCACCTGCGCCCGACTGCCGGAGCCCAGCTCTCAGGCAGCTTTAGCTGGCAGGCTGCAGCTATTGGAAGCCAGTCCGCAGCGCCACTGCCAGCCAGGCTGTCTCCAGCAGCTACTGCCAGTCCGCGCCTGTTGCAGTCCGCGCCTGTGCTCCTTGGGGCCTCCCCGTTTCGTGCGCCGGCCTCCGGCTTTCCTGGCAGCTCCGCAGCTGCTGCCATGGCAGGCCTGCCAATGGCAGCACAGCCTGGCATGGCAGGCACCTACCCATATTGCATGCCGTGGGGTGAAAGGTGGCGGGCACGCAGCTAGGCCATTTCACCGATGTGCGCTTGTTTTTTAGTGTTTTGTGCAGTGAGTTTCCCGTGTACTAGCTGACATGCCTTCCGAATGCCCTTCCAACTTCTCTGCACTGCCTGTGCACGCGTGCACCGTACGGACCCAACGGCCATTGGCGGCCAGCTCGCAACCTCACCTGCTGTGGGTGGCTAAAGCTTTTTGCCCCGCCTCTGCCCTGCCTGCTTTTTTTCTCTATCCCTTAAAACTACATTCACAGATTCCTTTACGTTCACCTGTTGCACGCTGCCCCTCCCCCCAAAGCAACTGAAGCCATGACTTCGACCTCCTTTATGCGCATGCCCTGCGCTGCCGCCCGGCCGCGCCTGCGATCTGCTCGTGCTACGCGTAAGCCGGTCTGTTGGCAGTGCCCAGTTCGAACAGCTAATACCTGCGCCATACCTCTTGCCTTACATCCTGTCAGCAAACCGCGGCAGTCTCAGTTGCTCCTGGCCCTCGAGGGCTCATTGTTGTCAGCCGCCTTGCCTTGCGTGCAGCCATGCAGCCAAAGCGCTCAAGCTTGGGCCCCGGGGCTTTGACTGGCAGCATGCTGGTGTAACATTTATTGACTGCTTCATAAGCTTGAGTGAGGAGTAGGATGTCTAACCCAGCCCTGGCCCGCTATTCGGCTCAAGATTAACTGCACCAGGGTACACCACTCCAGGCTCCGATTGCAAGTCGGTGTCCAGGAGTGGCTCGCCAGCCAGCAGCTCCGCGTGGGATCTGGGTGAGCGTGCGGTTCAGTCTTCTGATCTGGTGCGCGTGCTAGGAAATCGGCAAGTCAAACTGCAGTGGGCACTGCAAGTGAATGGTGCTCCGCTTCAGGAAGCAGCAGCACTGCGCTGTCCCGCTGGCGGGACAACCCACCTGCTATCTTAACATCTCGTCATACGACACGGAACCTTGCCAAACAGATATTTTTAGGTCCCTACACACACAAAGCGAGCTCACAGCGCGCCCACTGAACCGACCGTGCTAATTTCACTTCGTGCCCGTTGCCGTCGAGCCCTCAACGCTGCGCACCGGTGATCTGTCAGTCCCAATAAGGCTCGGATATCGGGAGCTGGGACCCTTAGGCGGTTGCGGGTTCGCAGGAGGACGCTCGGTCCTGCTAGCGCTGGTGAGCACTGCCTGCCCTTTTTGGCCCCTGAAAGCGCGTATTTGCTGTGTAGAGCACGTTGAAGATTTTGGGGAGAAGGAGTGTGGATCGGCAGGCAGCGCTGTCCTCGCAAGTGGCTGGCGCACCCGGCTGGGCTGGCAAATCAGCTCCTAAGCTTGCTGTAGGAGTACTAGCACGGCAAGTGGGGCCTCTACCTCCGCGGGGATGAGCGGGGCGAGCGCAGCAGCCACTGCTCCCGCCGGCGCCGACGGCAATGTTGCGGCTGCGGCGCCCTCATGCAGGCAGGTTGCATGGGCTTGGCACAGTATGCCAGGATGCAAGCTTCCAGCGCTTGAGGTTGAACACTTGCAAAATGCTGCCATTTCGCTCACTTGAACTGACCTGAAATTGTGCTGCAAGGCGTCGGAGGCTGGAGCGGCCTTAGCGGACAGAGGGGGTGAAAGCTCGTACTGCCAGCCTGCACCGTCCGCCTCTTGTCACCTCCACACACATCAATCCTTCCCCTCTGCTGCAGAGTTCCGCACTGCACTGCAACCCTCTCACCCGGCTACCATGTCAAATACCGGATATGCGTGGAGCACAGCCAGGCGCCGCACCTGCAGCTG
This sequence comes from Auxenochlorella pyrenoidosa, assembly GCA_001430745.1. Lineage (NCBI taxonomy): Eukaryota > Viridiplantae > Chlorophyta > Trebouxiophyceae > Chlorellales > Chlorellaceae > Auxenochlorella > Auxenochlorella pyrenoidosa. Next base: position 480,217 of record KQ482041.1, read on the forward strand.
GAGGTCGATGGGCCGAGCGTCCGCTTCTGCCAGCAGGTGCGCCCGCACGCCTCCCCTCCTGCATGCCCGGATGTCGTGCAGCGGGGAAGGCAGGAAGGGATGCCCATCTACCCAGCCAGGCGGTGCCGCGAGCAGCCAGGCAGTGCCGATAGCAGCGACCTTCCCTGGCTGCCGGTTCCGCCCCACCCCGCAACCACCGAATCGGCCCTCCCGCCGTGTGCTGCGCTGCAGTGTGGCCGCTTCCAAAACCTGCCGGAATTTGATGATGCCCGACGGAGCTGCAGGCGAGTTTGGTCCCTCAGGCTTCATTAAGCACGGAACAGTGGCGATGAGCTTCAAGGAGCGCGCTTGCAGGGTGCAGTGCCCTCCCGCTCTTGACAGGCTGCAACGCACTCGATACTGCAGGCACAGCCTGAAGAGGCACAAGGAGCGGCGGAGGCAAAAGGCAGAGGAGCAGCAGTGCGCGCAGAAGAAGAAGCGTTGCACAGCAGGCGCAGCACGCGAGAAGCCTGCAGACGCCCCCGAGCCCACATCGGCCAAGGGTGGGCCGCCCACCTCGGCAGCTGCCAAGTCAGGGCTGAAGAGGTGCCGGCCAGCGGGCGCGGCTGCTGCGACACAGCCGGCGCCAGCGGCGCACAGCAAGCCAAAGCGGCAGCAGGTAGAAGCCGCCGGCCATGTCAGCAATGCCACGTCAGCACAAGCTGGCAGGCCTGTTGCCGCCTGGCCAGCCCTGTCAGCATCATCGACCCCAGGCCAGGCCTCCCCTCGGTGGCCAGAGGTGCCGTACTGTGCTGTGCTGCAGCCCAGTAGCGACGGCAGCTCCACGCCCTTCCCCTCGCCAGTGCCACTGCAGCACCCGCTGCCCCTGCTGCCGGCCATGCCAGCTGCTCAGCAGCTTCAGCCGCAGGCGGACCCGCAGCATGCCATCCTGCACGGCATGCCTGCACAGGGGTGTGTGCCAATGCTGGCTGCAGAGGAACGCGCCGAGCCGCTGGCGCCCGGCGGCTGCCTGCAGCCACCAGTGTCGCCGGAGCGCGCCAGGGCGCCTCTGTCCGAGCTTGTGGAGGAGGCGCTGTGCATCCTGCAGGCGCCAGAGGTGGGGGGGGGGGCGGCATAGCCGCGGCCTGCAACCACAGGCCCGGCTGCGCCTGCACATCTCGAGGAGCAGCCACTGCAAGGTCCACTGGGCTGTCTAGGCATGCCTGCCTGCCTGCTCTTGTACTTCGGCCATGGGGCAAGCCAGCCTGCGCTCGTGCAGCGACCCATGAGTGCGCCGTGTCCTGCTGCCCCCACTGTGCAGGACCTGAGCTTTGAGACGGTGCCCAGCGAGGACGAGATGCTGACCATCAGCCTGGAGCTGGGGCTGGACCTGCGGCCAGCGGCAGCCGCCGCGCGCGATGCACCCAAGCGCGCAGCCGCACCCGGCCCCGCCATCCAGCCGCTGCCGCTGCCGGTGTGCTGGCCGCCCCAGCAGATGCCCGGGCAGCCGCAGGTGCTGCAGCAGGCTGCGCAGCTGTTCCTCCAGCCCGGTCAGCAGTGGGAAGCGGCAGATGCGCCAGCGCTGGCAGCTGAGTCGGCGGCCGAGGTGCTGCAGGTCCAGGGCGGCCTCTGGATTGTCTGCCAGCCAAGCCCCGCCACCTGCGACGTGCCGCCTGCCCCGATGGTCAGCCCCTTTGCCAGCTCCTGCAACGCCGGCTGGGTCCTCCCCACCCCTGTGGCCGAGTTCCTCTGCGCAACGCCGACACGGCTACACCCGCCACATGCCACCGCCTGCCTTCCGCCTTTGCAAGCGCCAGGTGCGCACCAGCTGTCAGCGCAGATGCTGCTGGGAGCATCAAGCACCGCCTGGCCAGACGTGCCCGTCGGCGCCGAGGCCGCTGTGCAGGGGGCCTCTCCCTGGGCGGCAGTGGCCGTGCCCTGCTGTGCAGCCACTGGCTGCTGATCAGCTCTTCCGCTGCCGGATGGTAGCAGCGTGTGGCAGCCTGCTGGCCCATGCTGAGCAAACAGCTGCCACTTCCAACAAACGAACACTCTGTCCATGATGCTGCTGACGTGCCCCACACGAACCCCTCCACCCCTAATTTTCGCTGCCCTTGCCTACACGTGTCTTTGTGCGATCGGTCTCATGGTGCGTTCATTCCAAAGTGCGCCCTTTCATTCTGCATGCATGCCCCGTGTATGCCAGCCTGCCCGTGCAGCTCGTGTGCTTTCAAGCGGACAGCGCTCCTCACTGTTCATCAACACTGCCCTCGTAACGAGCAACAGTAGCCGGTCGTGCCGGCTTCTGCAACCTGATGACGCGGCCCCTGTCCTTTTTTGGCCCTCCTGTGCAATGCCTTGGCAAATTCACCCTTGAAACACCAGCACCACTGCTCCGACTCGCCCCCATTCCTCCACCCGTCACTCCTCACCCGTGGCATCACCTGCTGCCAGGGCCGCCCACCCAGCAGCGGGTCAGCCGGGTCTGCCAAACCGTTCTCTACCCATGTTCGCTCATGAATTTTGAGCTCTGCTAGATTTAGTGAAGCAAACCTTGCTCTCTGCCTATGCGGCTCCTCACCCCCCTCTCAGCAAGAGTCGACTGCAGCTTGGCGCGCTCGTGCGCAGTCTTTTCTCCTCTTCAGGTCCTTGCTCGCCCCCAAGACCCCAGACTGCCTTGTCCTGTTCATGGCCCCACCTTTTCATCCCTGCGGCCGACAAATGGCACCACTGCCAGTCCTTGAGCGAAGCGTGGTATGGCTTCATGATGACAAACTTCTCATTCTAATGTGAACACAGAGTCTCGTGCGCCGGCAACACGTGGTCAGCAGGCACAGCACGCAACTGGAAGGCCGATGCCTGCGGCCTGCAACATGCGCGCGCACAACTGGACACTCAAGCGCGCTGCTGTGCAGGCGCAGCCGCACGAGCTCGGCTCTCCTTGAGAATACAGGGTGGCGTGCGCGCCGGCCAGGCGTCAGGTGTCGCCCCCGGCGCCGTCGATGGCGTGCCGCGCATCCTCCTTCTCCAGCTGGTGCAGCAGCCCCCGGATGTCGTCCCACCGGTGGCCCCTCCGCTGCGCACACGCGGCAGGGAAGCAGTTGGCCCCAGCAAGTTGAAGGTGGTGGAGCGCATGGTTTTGGGGCCTTGGGGCCTTGAAAGAGGTTGCCTGGGCCGGGGGGGGGGGGTTGGCCGACAGCACCGGCAGCAGCAGTTCCCCAGGCTTGCGCCCCACCACGCGGCCCAAGAGCCAAGAAGGCAGCCTCGGGCAGGTGCAGCATGCGGCCCTGCTGCGGAGTCCGCCCCCCCGGCCGCGCACCTGCAGCCACGCCACCAGCCTGCGGCGCCGCGCGTCCTCTGGCAGCCGCTCCATGCGCGCCCACTGCCGCCGCGCATCCGCCAGCAGCTGCTGCTCGGGGCCTGCCGCGGCCAGGTGGCATGGGGCACCCAGCTTGCTGTTGACAGCGTGCTGATGGGCTGGGCGCGTGCCGCCTGGGATGCAGCCGCTGGATGGCCAGCCCCGGGCTGAGCACGCATGCGGCGTTCCACCACTCAGCCCTCTCCAGGCAGAGTCCACGCGCGCCTCACCCCCAGCTGGGTCGCCGCCACGCTGCGCCGCCTTGGCTGCTGCACTCTTGTGCGCAATGGCCCCAGCGCGCACCGGCCCGGCCCGCCCACCCACCCGCCGCCAGGCCGCCCTGCGCCTCCTCCTCCTCCAGCTGCTCCAGGTGCTGCCGCAGGTTGAGCCCCTCCCCAAACACCGAGTTGACGGCCGCCGTGGCCAGCTCCTCGCTCACCCCCCGGTGGTGCAGCTCCTGCGGGGAGGGGCGGGGCAGCAGGGGGGGGCCGGCGGTGGGCCCCCGGCCGCGCAGCTGTGGCCCACCGCTGGGCGGCTTACCGCTAAGCGGCGCCCCGCTGTCTGCGCCAGGATCGCGGCCCGCCCGCGCGGGGCCCCGCCTCCCGCACGCGCGTGCTCACCCCCTCGATGCGGCGCGGCCCCCACTTGCTCTGCCGCCACTTCGAGCGCGCAAACGTCTCGGCAAACTCGGCGTCGCTCTGCAGCCCCACCGCGGCCAGGCGGGCCAGCGCCTCGCGCACGTCGCCCAGCTCGTGGCCCCGCTCCAGCAGCTTGGCCTTGAGCTGCAGCAGGCAGGCAGCCAGGAGGGCGGGGGCTGCCCCTGTGGGAAGCGCGCGCGTGCTGGCCGTGCGTCACGCGCCACTCTTCTGGCAGGGGGTTTGGGAGACTTGTGCGCAGCACTTGCTTGCAAGAAGAGCCACAGCCCGTCCCTGCCCTTCCACCCACCCCACCTCTTTGCGCGAGTGCGGTCGGGCTGCCAGAAGCTTCAGCGCCGCAGACTTTGCCTCCTCATATCCGCGCTCGCTCTTCTTGCTGCTGGGAGGGCAAGCAGGGCAGCGGTGCGGTGGGAGGACACTTGCGGGGATGATGCGCCCCGCTGCTGCTCTGCCTGTCTCAACACAGTCACAAACACAGGTGCTGGTATCCGTACTAGGGCACGGCACGTGCAGCAGCAGCAGCAGCAGCAGCAGGAGCAGCCGGTGCCAACAGAAAGCACCACCACGAACGTCTGCTCAGGCACCAAACGTGCAGGCAACACACAGGCATGCAGGGCCGTTCCCGCCCCACCGGGGACTCACCGCTGCTCTTCCTGCTCATCCATGCTCTCCATCAGCTGCTGCACGCCGGGCAGCTCCTCGCCTTCACGGGGGTTCACGCTGAGGTTGAAGGGGTTGTGGTGGTGGTACAGCGCTGCGGGGGTCGCGCCGCCTGCCTGTGACACAGGGCACCAGGAGTAGCAAGCTCACGCAGTATGGGATTCTGCTGGTGCGGTGCTTGGCCAGCACCGGATGGGATGCGGGAGAATTTTCTGTGCCAAGGACGGGCGGCGGCCGCGCCGCAGCCGCGCCCGCGGTGCGCAGCCCTCAGGGCGACGCCGTCCCCCTTTTTCAATGATAACCAACTATCTCCAGGGGACCGTTCAGGGCCCGCTCACCCGCAGTCCTCGCGGGGCGGGCGGGCAGGCCCAAGGGCAGGAATGAGGGTTGTTGTTCAGTGGGCGGGCGGCAGCCAGCGCGGCTGCCAGGCGCCTCAGCCTCCTCATCATCCCGGCCTCCAGGTGGACCCGCTGTGAGAGCACCGTGGCCGCTCCACGAGAGGTTGGGTGGGCCATCTGCTTGAGCCGCGGCACCTCGACCCCAGCTGGCTCACCAAAGGTTGTAGGTGCTACAAGGGACCGTTCCAAGGCGCGCCCGCACGCCTACATGCCGGCGCTGGCAGCCGACCGCTATGCTTTGGGCGCTTCGGCGGTAGCGGCCCGCGGCTGTGTGCTGTGCAGTGTTGCACACAAGTTGCAGCACGGTGTGTTGTTTATCACTGACATAGCGCTGCCACTTATCAGGTGCAAGTGCTGGGGAAAGCTAGCCAAACAGTCTCTGCCTGGCAGCCTCTGCAGCTGCAGTCACCGAGTGGAGGCTGGCGGTCGTCACCCCCCAGCGGTGCGAGGCTGCCCAGAAAGTCCAGTGGGACAGCAGCAGCAGGCTGCCCAGGGTGGCAACAACGCGCAGGGGCGCGGGCACAGTTAGGCCAGACCGCCTGCAGAGCGGGAGGAGAGGGGCAGATGCAAGGCCAGTGGTTGGTTGGGGCAAGCCAGAGATTGGCGTACCCCCGAAGGCAAGCACGGGAGGGCAGAGGTTGTGGTGCTGGATGGGATTGGTGACAAGTGCCTCGGCAAGTGGTTTGGCGAGAGGGAAGGCAGACAGTCAGGCACGCGAGCAGGCGAGCAGGCAGGCATGCAGGCAGGAAATGTTGCGGGCACACGCCAGGCGTGAGCAACGCGCACCCAAGGGCACCAGACAGGGCGCGCTCCGCCGACAGCATGGGGACCTGCGCCAAGAAGAAGGCCAGCATGAGGCCGCGGCTCCAGTGACCCACCATGTACCTGCAGGCAGGCAGACAGGCAGGTGGCAAGCAGAGGCCTTTTGAAGCCGGCCCATTCAGCAACAACCGTACACAAGCCTTCCCTTCTGGAAACCGTGAAGAGTGGAACCTAGCGCCAGGCTGGCCAGCTCCTTTTCAGCTGCCCATCCGAGGGACAGCAGCATGCGCCAGTCGCAGCCCGCAAAGACCATTGGCATCGCGCAGGAGTGCATCTATTGAGACTCACACAAACTGCAGCTCGTGCATGAGGCCGCTGACCAGGAAGCAGGCAGCCGTGGCCAGCAGGCGCCGGCGCCGGCGCGCCCGCACTGCGGCTGTGGCCGGCGGAGCTGCCTCGCCTGGGCCCCGCTTCTGCTGCCCTACTGCACCCTCCTTGGCGGGTTCTTTATGGACCAGCCGTCCTGTGTGGGAGAGGCAGCATGGTGGACGACTTCACTGTGTGATCCTGCTTGAATGCAAGTAGGTGAGAGCAAGCCCATGTGCGGTGGCAACGGGCGGTGGGGGAGCTTGCCAAGCGCCGTGCCGCCCGCTGTGCACCGCCGAGCCTCCCCGCCTGCGCACCTTCCATGATGGGCTCAAAGACCACCATGCGCAGCGCGTTGCCCGCGGCAAGGTCCTGCGGCGAGCAGCGCTTGAGGCCAGGAGGGCAGTGAACTGGCGGACAATATCCACGCACGTGCACTGCCAGAGGCGTGTCGCCGCGGTACCACTGGCTGCGCAACGCCATGCATGCACGCCATGCTGTGCAGTGCCCAGCAGCGTGCGTGGCCCCCCCACCCAGCGCCTGCTCCAGAAGTCGGCCAGGCTGGTGGAGAGGTAGGGGGCGTCAAAGTGGGGCGCCACCGCCATGCCTGGGGCGCAGGGAGGGGAAGGCGGTGGGGCGCAGGGATCAGCACAACCACAGTGGGGGCCAAGGTTGAATCGGCCCATCAATGTCGACAGGAGCAGGCCAAAGGGAGTGGAGGGCTGAGGAGGCGTGTGCAGGTCTGGAGGCGGGCATGCGGCGCTGCCAGCTCAGCTCACCCATGGCTGCGCTCAGGCCGGCAGCTGGCCCATCCATCACGAAGCTGAGGATGGCATACAGGCCAAGGGCTGCGGTGGCAGCAGCAGCCCATTGGGGCGGATCAGGGCCTGATGGTCTGAAGACGCCGCGTCCAGTGGCAGGGCAAATCGCAAGCAACCTGCGCTGCAGTCCCAGACCCTGTCAACAGCAGCCTGCAACTCAACCCCTGCCAGCACAGCTCACTGTAGAGCAGGTCGACCACCAGCAGGGGCGGGTGGGTGCGCAGCACGGCTATGCCAACCGCCAGCAGGGCGGCCTTGGCAGCAAATGCGCCCGCCATCGCGCCTGCGCCGCCGGCATGCTCGCCCTGGCGGCCACGGCGCGGCACGGGCGTGGCAGCGTGGCCGGAGCCGGCGGAAGCGCTGCCTGCTGCACAGCAGGGATGGCGCCAGGGCTTGTTGCAGGCCGGGCATGGCGTGCCGAGTATGAGGCCACCAATGTGCCAACACGCAATAGCATGGGAACACTCCTGGTGAGACGTCGTCTCCTCAATTCTGTATGTTTGTTGGATGCGGCGGGGCCGGGAGCCAAGAAACAAGGCCAACCAACCCAACCCTGCAGCGAGGCCCCACTTGCCTGTCGCCACCGGCGTGATGGGCGCCAGCAGCACGGCGCAAAACTGCAGCAGGTTCCATGGCCGTGCCAGCGGTCCACGCCCGCACGCCCATGCCAGCGCCTGTGCGGCAGCAGCAAAAGGATGAAAGTCGGCACGGTGCAAGGATCTTGGGCAGACCGTGGCTGACCGAAATCAGACAGCAAGGGCAGGCGACAGAGCTGAGCACCGCCCCTCCTTACCTTGTAGCTGGCCAGCCACGTCAGCACAAACTCCACCAGCACAATTGTTATGATGTCAGGCTCCCGTGCCGCGCCGATGCAGTTGAACAGCAGTGGCGCATAAAAGAACAGCGCCACGACCGGCAGGGCGGCCAGCAGGCGGGGTGCGCCCAGGGGCAGCCTTCTACACCGATACAGCCATGCACTGGCCAGCAGGCAGGTGGGCCCAAGCAGAGCGAGGCGGAGGAGATAGGTTTCTGGTGCATGCGGCGGCAACAACATGGGTGGCCCGAGGGGCAGCGGTGGGCGTGTGGCGGGAGTGGCGGACGTGAAGGAGGTGGTGCCGGAAATTACGGCAACTTGTAATCCAGCTCGATTACTGCCTCAGAGATACAAAGCAGCTGATCGGCGAGTCCCGTCGCGTGCTGCAGATGGACACCGAATTTTGCAGGAAGGAGAGGGCTGCGAAAGCTGCCGTGTACTTCAACAATACATGAACAACCTCCAAAGGTTGTGGACACAGTGGAAGGTCGCATCGGTAGCTCCAGGACGAGCTCCAGGTGTGCAACCACGCTTCAAGCGCCTCCCTCATTGCATGCTTTCGGAGAATGGCGTTTTAGCGGGCGATCAAAGATCCACAATGTCTACGATCAAGGGGCGAGTTGCACGCCTGGGCCTGCTTGCCCCAGCAACTCGCGTATGCCCGCGTTGCCGAACCTCTACAGGGTGCCACACGCAAATGTGGGCAGTCCAGATCGCGTATATGTCGTTGTTCGATCATTTGACGCCAGGTGCTTCTGCCACTCGCCGCCGCTCTGCAACCCTCTAGGCCCACCCCCAGCCCACCGTCTTTTTGAGAGCTGCCTGCCTTCTTTCCCACCCGTGGTTCCTTGCAGGGAGCGGCCCGCAACCGATGGCGGTACCGCAGCGCCCCTGTTGCTGCGCCTCCTGGCTGTTGGATGGCTGATCGGCGGCTTCCTGTCGGTTGCCCTCGTTGCCACCGTGAGCGTGCTCAACCTGCACCGCCCCTGGGGCGCCGCCGGCGCGGTCCTGCTGGCGGGCCTGCTGCTGCTCCCGCTGCGTCTGCCGGCGCCGGCCTGGGCGCGGCGCTTCCTGGAGCTGTCGGTGGCGGAGACGCGGGCGTGGTTCCCCATCAGCGTTGCCTTCGAGGACGAGGCCGCGTTCAAGGGGCCTGCCGGCCCGTTTGTGATTGGTGGGTGTGACCCCCCGCTGCCGCCGGGCAGATGTGCTCCTGCTGGAGCAAATCATCGCTTGCAGCAGCCATGCCTCGCACCAGCCTGCGGTTCCATGAAAGGGCAGGCCCTGCTAGCCACTGCCCTGCCGACCAAATCACGAACGTGCTGCCCCTCCCTGCAGGGTACGAGCCCCACAGCGTGCTGCCTCTGGGCATGTGCGTCTTCCTGCCGCATGCGCGCGGCATGCCAGCCTGCTTGACCAACACCATCGTGGCGGCCACCAGCACGGTGCGCTCGGCAGCTCGTGCGGCTTGGCAGCAGCGCCTGCGTAGACCTGTGCTGACTGCTGGGCACACGGACAAGGACGCCAGCCTGCCTGCCCCCTTCCTTTCTCTGTGGCAGCAGCTGGAAAACCTGCTGTGACGCGTCCTCCCACCGTCGCGGGCCCGCCCGCAGGTGTTCCTTGCCCCGGGCATGCGGCACATGGCCCACTGGATGGGCTGCCGCCCAGCCTCGCGCCAGGTCAGCTGCGGGTGCATCCCGCCGGCCCAACCAAAGGGGCAGGTCCCAAAAGCAAGGGTGCGGCTGTGAAGCGGCAGACACAGGGGTTGTCGCCAGCTGTCGTGCCTCACAGACCTGCGACGTGCCCCAGCCGCTCTCCTCCACCCGCTGCGCGCCGGGTGTGCTGCCAGCCCTGCTCCCGCTGCCCCTCTGATGCCGCAGGTGCTGCGCAGCGCACTGGCGGGCGGCAGCAACGTGGCGCTGACCCCCGGCGGCGTCCAGGAGTGCTTCTACATGTCGACCGAGCCCGAGCAGGAGGTGGTGTTCCTCCGCAGCCGCACCGGATTTGTGCGGTGAGCCCTGTGGGCAGACAAGGCATGCCAGCTGCACGGGCTGCTTGCAGCAACCTTGAAGGGTTGCCGGGGCGCTAGCAGCGCCGACTGTTGCCCCTGGGTAAGGACCACTGCCCTGCTGCAAAGGGTGATGCCCAGCTGCAGCCTGCAGGGTGCACCCGGATGGATACGCTGCCTGGCAACACGCGCGGCCACCTGTGCTGCCTTGCAGGCTGGCCATTGAGGCAGGCGCACCCATCGTGCCGGTGTTTGCTTTCGGACAGACTCCTCACTATAGGTGCGCCATCTCCGCATGGCCCAGTGGCACCTCCGGCTGAGCCAGGAGGAGGAGCCAGGGCCAGAGGGAGTGGCAGTCCTGCGCCATGCTCGCGTTGCGGGATCAAACCCCTGGCGCTGCTCCTCTGCAGGTTCTGGCGGCCCTTTATTGACTGGCCCCGCCGCCTCATACCGCCCGGTGCCATGGGCAGGCAAGCACGTGCAACCTGCGCGCTCGCTGCAGGATGGAGGCCTGGGCCTGCCCGTCCAGCCCTGCCCCCCCGAGGCGCTGTAGCGGGCGGGTGCACGGTTTTGCCAGGCGGGCACCTGTGCTGTGGAGCGCCGGCCTCTGACATTTCTTGCGCCTCTCCCTACCTGCGCAGCTTTGTGAGGAGGATTGGGTATGTGCCGCTGCTGGCGTGGGGCTGGCTGGGAACGGCTGTACCACGCCGGGTGAGGGCCTGGCCTGCCCCTGCTAGCCAGGTGCACTCCACTGGCTTGCGCACTCGCTGTGGCCCCCTTGCTCGCCTGCTGAGGCCAGCCCTGCCTTGCACTGCCCTGCCTCACAGGTGCCCATGCACGTGGTGGTGGGCAGGCCCATCCCTGTGCAGCAGAGCGCGGCGCCGGGCCCGGAGGAGGTGCAGCGCACGCTGCAGCAGTACATTCAAGAGCTGTGCCGCATCTTCGAGCAGTACAAGGCGGCGGCGGGGCACCCGCACGCGTCGCTTACGGTTGTCTAGGGGTGCGGCGGCGTGCCTGCCTGGCGCGCAGGATGCATGCATGCATCGAAGGAACCAACCTTTCGATGACGGCGCCCCACCTGTGTTGCCATCCTCCATTCTGTTTCGCCTGGCCGCCTAGGACAGCTTGCTGCTGAGACATGCAGCCCACTGCTGCTGCGGCTGCACACACACTGCACTGTGTTCACCCTGACACTGTACAATCAACAATCCTGATAAATGGGTCAGATCAGCAAGAATGTGCCATTTCTGCATGCACATCCTGACGGGCCAGGACTTGCGCTGCCACATACTTGACGAGTTGGCCGGACAAAGACTGTTCCTCCCACCAATTATAATAATAAAATGTTCATTCCTCAACCAAGGACAGGCGCACATCCGCAAGGGTCGGGAGCAAGGATCATGGGCACATGCGCCCAGCACCCTGCTACTACTACAACCCTCCTGCCGCCGCAGCCTGGAGCTCGGCCAGGCGCTGCTGTGCGGCCTGGAGCTCCTTCTGTTTCGCCGCCACCGCCGCCAGGGTCTGCTGCAACTGCTCGTGCAGCCCTGCTGCCGCCGACTCGTCATTTGCTGCGCTGGTGCTGCCGTTGGAAGCGGGGGGCGCCATGCCTGCTGGGGGTCCCGCTGCGCATGCAGCAGCGCTGGCGGCACCGGCGGCTGCAGGCGCCGCCCCGGCGGTGGGGGGCACGGTGAAGGGCATGCAGGCCATGCTCGGGAAGCTGGCCTCGATGATGCGGCACACCTCTGCCTGCTCCGCGGCGCCGCGGCACAGCAGCTGCGCGGTGCCGTCGCCCTGCAGGGGGCGGGGCCACGCGGGACGTGGCTGGCATGCAGGCGATGCGATCTGCCTGCACTGTTGCCTCACAGAGCACCCCAGGCCGTGGCGCAGAGGAGCTGCTCTCCTGAGCAGAGGTCTGAAGTGTGGAGTGTGGGTATCCAGGCGTGACCGGGCCCCGTGGCCGTTGTGTCACGACTGTGCTCCCTCCACTGGCCGTCCTGCGGGCCCTGCCCACCTGCGAGCCCACCCCCTTGCCGCCATGGATGAGGTGCTGGATGGGTGGGTGCGCCAGCACGGCATGCAGCACGGGGCTGGCCAGCTGGGAGGGGCAGAGCGGCGCCGCCCGCGCGGAGAAGAGCCGCTGCGCCTCGCTCATCAGCGCGCCCAGCTGCAGGGGGGCGACAGGTGGCAGCAGCAGGGAGCCTGCTTCAAAGCAGACAGAGCCTACACATACGCACATGGCATGCACGCCCTGCAGGGACAGCAAGGAGGCGGGCTCTCCGCCTGCAGCCGCACATGTCAACAGCAGAGAATGCACACGCCTCCAACCTGCTCCACATCGCCCGCCGCCATCAGCGCCAGCGCGCGCGCAGTTATGTCGGCGTTGATGCGCCCCAGCAGCTCCACGCACGCCCGCTGCTCGGGGGTGGTCGGGTGCGGGAAGGCAGACTGCAACGGGAAGGGCAGGAGCACAAGTCAGGGGCCTGGGGGCCACTTGCCAGGGGTCGGAAGGGCAGCCGCCACTTGCAGCAGGTGCCGACCCAAAGGGCACGTCAGTAGCTTGCACATGTGCGCTCTTGGTGAGGATGGAGAGGGGATAGGCATCGCACAGGGTCCACCAATCGACCGCCCAACCCAACCCGCGCGGCGCCTCCCAGGCCCCAGGCTCGCCTGCAGCCCCTCCAGGATGACCACGGTGTCCTTGCTGGCCGCCAGGTCCACAAGGACGAGGTGCAGCGGCGCCGCCACCGCCGCGCCCGCCACGCTCAGCACGTCCCCGTCGTACGTCATGAGCACGGGGGTGGAGCCAAAGGCGCAGGCCTGGTCCATCTTGCCGCACTGCGGCGGCAGCGAGAAAGGCACGGCTCGACTGGTGCAGCGTGATCAAGGCGCTGCGGGCTGGCATCCCGCACCGCTCGCACGCAGCACGTGACGCGACCCACAGATCGCGCGTGCATCGGCCATGCTGCCGCCGCGAGCCAGCAGTAATCGCCCGCCGCCTACCCGCCCACCTGGGAGGGCGTCATGCGCTCCCCCTCGTACGCATACTGCATCTCGCCCCGCGTGGTCAGCCGCAGGGCGTGCACCCGGTTGAAGGCGCGTGCCACCAGCACGCACAGCGCGGCGGAGGAGGACAGGCCCTTCTTCAGGGGCAGCGTGGTGCTGCAGGGCGGGGAGCGTGGCGGGCCGGGGGGGAGGGGCCGGACGGTGGGGTGGTGCTGAGGGAGCACGCGCCGCGGCATCCAGGCCTCCCCAGGGTGTAGGCACCTCAATGTCCTGAGTACCCACGAGGACGTACCTACTACACAACGGCTTGGAGCGCAGGGCAGTCCTGGCGTTGCCTGCCAGGGCAGCTGGGGTGCCCCGCAAGCCCCCGCCCACACGGCCCGGGCCCCACCGGTAGTTGTCGATGGACAGGCCGCCGACGCCAAAGTCGACCAGCAGGCGGTAGGCGGTGCCCGCGGCGTACGACCAGAAGCCGCCCGCCTGCGCCTCCTGCATGCCAGGGAGGGCAAGTTGACAGGGGAGGGGTTGTTGGGGCTGGTGCCCTGGCGAGGCTGCGCCGGGAAACCCCCTGACGTTCCTGGCAGCCATTCATGCCCCACTTTCTGACCGCGCCTGCTCACCCTACCCTTGAGCCAAGCACCTCCGCACCTGCGCCAGCATGTCTGCATCCAGCGCGAACTCCCGCTCAGCAGAGGTGCCGTCGTCCTTGGTGGACCGTAGGCGCAGCACCGGCTCAGCCAGCGGCAGGACACGTGCGTAGAGGCCCTGCTCCGTGCCCACCACGATTGTGCGCCCAGGGACTATGTCTGAGTTGTACCTGCTGGGTCCAGAACAGGGCGATGCTGTTAGAGAGGTAGCTTAGACGGCGATGGCGGCAGCGGCGGTGCTTGCGGCGTTGGCAGCAGGCTCACTTCCTCATTGCGCCCGCCCAGTCCGAGTGCTCGCCAAACAGGCACAGTCTGCCCGGTACGAAGAGCTCCAAGGCTTCTTGGGATTGCGACACCGTCATTTTGGCACTGGGGAGCGGCAGTTGCGAAAGCAGGAACGTAGGGCCTGTACAATCGAGTCCGCCTGCTGCACACTTGGCCAGCGATGCTGGACAACAAGGTCACGATTGCAAGCGGTTCCTTGCATTCTTTGTGCAAGCCCAAGCGTGGCAGGCCCAGCAGGGTGCCCAACAAAACGCCACTGAGTATCGGAGAGCCTCGGCATCATGATCTGGACCACCCTCAAAGACAAGCGACCTTGCAAACTCGCCCTGTGCCCTGTCTAGCGATCCAAGCTTGGTGTTGAACGCAGGGCCTGTTGCCCGAGCTTGATAACAGGTAGCCCACAAAAGCCTCGAAGCAGAGGCCAGCGCTATGGCGGGTCTTGGCCGCTCAGGCGCCAGTGGGGCGGTCACTGGTGCTGCCGGGCCGGGCACCAAGCCAGCGGGTGCAGCGGGGCCTGCACCACCACGCTGGGCCACACCTGGCCGCCTGCTGGCCCTCTTCTGCATCATGTGCCTCTTCATCTACATGGACCGAGGTGCGGGCTGCCTGGAGCACCGGCAATAATTGGCAGCCGCATGGACACGACGGCACAGCAGTCGCAGCTGCAGCGGTATCCTGCGTGCTCACATCTCCCGTGCTCACATCTCCTGTCGTGCCATCTCTGTTGGCAGGCCTGATTGCGTCCAATGGGGTCAATGGCACAGCCGCCGCCAGTGGACAGCCTGGGTCAGGCATTCAGGGCGACTTTTCCCTCACGCTGTTCCAGGCGAGCAGCTGCTGCCTACCGCGCGCTGCCGCTGCTGCCTGCTCGTTCCCTGCCACTGACTAGTGCATTTGATGAACATCTCAAATGCTGTGTTGACTCGCTGTATCTGATGAGCGACCTGCCTGCAGCCTGCCCCCCTCTTGCTGGCTCGCATTTCTCCCCACTCGCTGAATGTGTCCTGCCCGCAGGATGGCCTGCTGCCGGCGGCCTTCATGGTGGGCCTGCTGGCCTCCTCCCCCATCTTCGCCGAGGCCTCCAAGCACCACAACGCCTTTCGGCTGATCGGCGTCGGCCTGGCGGTGTGGACCGCCGCCGCCGTGGGCTGCGGCCTGGCCCCCGGGTTCATGCCGCTGCTGCTGTGCCGCATGGCGGTGGGCGTGGGCGAGGCCTCCTTTGTTGCCCTGGCCGCGCCCTTCATCGGTGGGTGGCCGCCGCGGCGGCGGGTCCGTTCGTAGGGTTGTAACACCTGGGCGGCGTGGTGGTGCTGCGGCTTGCTGCAGGTGTCGGGCCTGCAGCCCGCCATTTCGCTGGCTGGGGCAGCGCTTCGCACCCCCCCATGCTGCCACCCCTCGGCCACCCCTTGCCCCACGCCACAACTCGCGCCCTCCCAGCCTGCCGCCCTTGCTGCAGACGACCACGCACCCCCCAGCCAGAAGGCCCTCTGGCTGGGCCTCTTCTACTGCTGCATCCCCACCGGCTACGCGCTGGGCTACATCTTTGGCGGCCTGGTGGGCGCGTCCCTGGGCTGGCGCGCCGCATTCCTGCTGGAGGCGGCGGCCATGCTGCCCTTTGTGGCCTTCTGCCTGCGCGCCCCGCCGGTCAGCCTGCGCGGCAACAGCGCTGCCGGCGCCGGCG
>KQ482041.1:503703-526363 GCA_001430745.1 Auxenochlorella pyrenoidosa
CCGCTGCGTCCTGCCATGCAGTGTGCTGCCACATGCGCAGGCAGACCATCGTTCTGCTTGGTTGCGTGCAGACGGCTCTGCTGGTTGTTCTGCGTGCTTTGCAGGGGATCTCATGGGAGGACCTCTACCCATTCCCTGCGCTCACCCTTCCTGCCGTTCGGTACAACCCGGTGAGCAAGCTGCCGCTTAACTGCCGCATCAAGCGTCATGGCTGTAAACTTCCCGGGCAGGGGACAGGTGGCCTGCTGCTGCCAGACGCTTCCATGCACGGCCTGGGGCCCATGATCACTGGCCCAAGCGCCGCTCCCTTGCTGCTGGCCTGCGTCAGCCTGTCTCGCTGTGTCCCGCCACTCCTCGTGCCCCGCAGCAAAACTTCTTCCTGCTGCACCTGCACCCCGACGGCACGGTGGAGTGGCCCGACAGCCTGCCAGCCAAGAACCGGGGCGGCGCTCGCTGCAGCGACTGGTGGTCCTACGCCGGGTGGCCGCGGTTTGCTGGGGAGGTGGAGGGCGCAGATGGCGGTGAGTGGGGAGGAGGGCGCGCCAGGGGAAGGCCCAGGTGGCTGCAGAGAGGGCAGGCTGCCTGGGATGCACCTGCCGCATGGCAGAGCTGCTTGTTGGCAAGTGCATGAGTCCCGTAGGGGGGCTGGAGGGTGGCCACAGCTCCCAAAGAGGCTGGATCTCCTGCGGGCCTGCCTGCAGCGCTGTGCAGCAGGCCAAGAAGGGTCCTCACGGTTGCCAGCCCCCCTAAGTGGGCACTGCCTCCCGCTGCTGCTCCCGCCGCTGCTCCCGCTGCTGCCCCGGCAGGCGACTGCGGCGTGCCTGCTGCCGGCAAGGAGGACGAATTTGAGCTGCAGCCGGTGCTAAACATTTCGGTCATACCTCCACTGGAGCGCTTCAACCCAGGCAGGCTGCAGCGTGCTGCGCAGAGGCAGGGCAGTAAACTGGCCTGCAGTCGTTGGCAGCAGCCACCGTATGGGCTGCCCATCCTGCATGCAGCCTGCTGGTGTGTGGCCCCTCCTTGCACCTCCTCCCCCCTTCCTAGGTGGCTGCCAACCCAGGCCGCCCAGCTGTGTTGCCGCCATGCAGAGCGCTCCTGCCAGCTGGCGCTGGCAGGTCCCTTCCTGGAGGCCTGCGCCCAGGGCCCCTCTGCCGACTGTTGTGAAGTAGTGTCGGATGTGTTTCGGCCTTCCTCCACTGCACCATTTGCCACCTGCCTTTGCCAACCATCATTTTGGCAGGTGAGCCGGTCTGGGCGCTGGGCAGCAGGCGGCATGGACCCCTTGGCTGCCTGGAGCAAGTTATGCCGCTGTGCACCCTTGGTGGGTTGCAACCGGTGCCCAACTGTCGACCTGTCCGTGCTGCTGCCGTCATCTCTGCAGGGAGCAGTGGAGTATTTGCAGCAGAGGCATGGCGTGGACCTGGCAGCAGCTATGCACAGCTGTGTCAGCGAGCAAAACAAGTTAATTGCATTCCGGGGCGGTGGCCTTACCTGGTGCCCTGAGGCCCCTGAATGACACATATGCCCATGTGTCGGTGTCTCTGTAATGAAATTCTTTCACTGGGAACATGGCGATTGGTCCACAAAGCTGCCCACTGCAAAACGCCACACCGCCACACGGCTACGCTGCTGCTGTGGCGTGCATCCAGCTGTGTCTATTGCTGCCCGGCGCCAGCGTTCTCTCGTCGTTTCCTGCTTCTTGCACCTCTAACAGCGGAGAACAGCGCACTGAGCCTGTACCAGAGGCTGCACTGGCCTTGCGTCGAGGTCTATTGACTCACGTCCTGGAAACAACACCTCACACAGCTCTGGTTGCCTCATCGGCAGAAGAAGCAGGTGAAAATACCCAGCGGCTGCAGAAACAGAGCCGGGAGTTGCTGCCCTGAACCCTGCCCTGCTCGCTCCTGCCCCTGGCGCATTATTTATGCTCTATTCTCGTTGCACAGCCAATTGACGCGCCACCCAGCCTGGCCGCGCACCACCAGCTGCCTGCCGCCGCTCCTGCCAACCTGTCCCGCCCTTGCACCACTTGCCGCCTCCTCCGCAGGAGAATGCTGGGTGGGGCGCCCATCCTGCTGGCGCAGGCAGTGGCGCTGGTGCACACAGCGGTGGTGGCCACCTGGAGCGCGACGCTCTACCTGCCCATAGCGCTGGTCTCGGCCGCGCTGCGCATGCTGCTGCCCGGCTGCGACGGCCGCTGCGATGGCCATGCCCGCTTCTACGAGGTGGGAAGCAGCATCATCGGTGGTTAACGTGTGCGCATACTTGGGGCACCGCGGTACAAATATTCCCTGGCGCTGAGCTTGCCCTTGCTGGCTCTGGCCCGGCTCAGCCCCTGCGAGCCTCCTTGCATGTAGGGAACCGTGATGCACTCCCGCAAGCAGCCCAAGGAGCACAGGTTCACGTAAGCTCAGCCCGGTGGCAGGCACGACAAGCAGGCCTGGCAACGCGGTGGTTGCACCCGGCTGGCACTGCATTGCCCAGATGCCTTGCCTGCTCTGCGCCAGCTGTCGCCGCCTGCCTGCTCACCCTGCCTCCCCCGCATGACTTGCTTGTGAGCCACCCAGCCACCCACCTTCCCTGTGTGCAGCTACCAGGTGCGCATGGCCGTGTTGGACCTGGACAACGCGCCCAGCTGGTGGCGGCGCACCAAGAACGAGAACATGACTGCGGCAGAGGCGCGCCGCCTGGCGGGCACAGCAGGTGGGGCGCTCCGCTGGCCGCAGACTGCGTGCAGCACAGGTGCCTTGGTGTTTTTGTCAAGCTCGGAGGTCGGGCTGCGGATGTCTCATGCGGCATGGGAAATGGATGGCACCTGAGGAAGCGAGCAGCTTGAGCCCGCCTGGAGGTGTGCTTGGCTGCTGTTGCCATGGGCCACCGCCACTGCCGCCGCCCCTGCCTGCAGGCCCGGTGCGGCTGCTGACCCACCCCCCCGCGGCAGGGTACACCCAGAACCCCATCTCCGTCTACTACTGCTACTCGCCCGATGGCCAGCGGCTGGAGCAGTGCATCGCCGAGGTGACCAACACGCCGTGGGCGGAGCGCGTCACCTTCCTGTTCAGGTGATGCCCCGGCTGCACACCGCCCTGCTGACGGGCTGTCACACCCAGCAGCCCCGCCTGCGAGGTAGCCTTGTGCTTTGGCGGCAGTGCCGTCCGTTGGGCCGGGCCGCGGCAGCGTTTCTGGCTCGATGCCTGCCGCTCCCCCTGCTGCTGCATCGTCCCGTGCAGGCCTGGAGGGGAGACCGTGCCCAAGGCGCTTCATGTGTCGCCGCTGATGGACATGCGCAGCACATGGTGGGTGGGCGCATGGGCTTGGGAACAGGGGTACTGAAACAGCGGGAGGCCCCTGGTGTGCTGCCGCTGGTACGATTCGATGCGGCACCTTCCAGCCGTGCGTGGACATGCTGGCTGAGTGCCAGCTGCGCGCCAGTGCGCTACAGCACAGCTCCGCCGCCCCTGCCCAGCCCCGTGCCAGTCGGCCCGCACGGCTTGGCTGCTGCCCGCTCTTGCCCCGCTGCCCTCTGCTGCCAGTGCTCGCCCCTTCCCTCCCCGCTGCACCCCTGACCTCTCCCTGCCCTGCTCCAGGCGGATCAAGGCTACCGAGCCCGGGGAGCGGCTGTTCCTGTCTGTGGGGTGCACCCACCCCGAGTATGGGGACTTCTTCTTGGCCACCTTTGACGCCCGGCTGTCCGCCCAGCCGCACCTGCCCAACGAGACGGCCAGCCTGGGCACGCTGCTGCGGTGGGTGCGGATGCGCGTGTGGGCGCAGGGAGACGCCACGGGGTCGCCGCGCCCAGGCCTGGGCACGCCTTTGCAGTGGGCGCTCCAGGGGGACTGCCCGGGCAGAGCGTGCCGGGGCAGCACAGCAGGCCAGCGTGGTCGTGGCCTCTCGCTGGGCCTCGCTGCCCACTGCCCAGCCGCGCTCGGGAGGTCCTTGCCTGACGAGGGCCAAAGGATTGCCTCTCGCCGCAGGTACGGCTTCCAGCCGCACCGCGTGGCGCTCTGGATCTACTGGCACGCCGTGCTGCTGCTCTGGAAGGGCGTCCCCTTTTACGGGTGGGCAGGCCATGGGGCTGCCGGCAGGAGACGGTCCCGCCTGCCTGCCTTCAGGGTTGGTCTGGGCGCAGCGAATGCTGCACAAAATCCATCGCCATTTGCCTGTGAAACCGCCGTTGAGCACTCATGTGACACCAATGCCGACCTACAACTGCAACCCTTGCTCCCTCCTATCCTGGTGCAGCCCGCCCGGACCAGAGTTCAAGGCGGCAGCGGCCGCTAAGGCGCAGCACACCAAGACGGCGGACGGGCGCAGCTTTGTGTGGCGGGGCGCACAGAGCTGGCCATGGAACGCCAGCTTGGCGCGATAGCGGGGCCCTCACGCCCGCGGCCTACATTGCATGCCAGCTTTGCACCAAAAGGCGAGGCTGCCGGCAAATCTGACGCAACCTCCCTGTCCCATGACCGCAACAGCATGCGCTCACAGCTTGCTTGCTGCCGTGGGCATGACTTGTGATTTGTGTGCTGTGCGTCGAGTGCCTGTGTGCGTTTAACAATACCTAAACTGTTTAATTACCCCTCTTTTGCAAGCGGTCGATGCCCTAATTGTTCCAATAACACCGGGTGCCCCTCCGGCCCCCTGTCCTCCCTGCTGCTGGCCATGACCAACACGGTGCATCCTTTTCTAAACCCCCCCGGGGGGCGCCATTGCTCAGCCACCTTCGACTGGACCGGTTTTGCTCTCAAACCATGATTAAAAAGCATGCAATGTGCAGCGATCCAACAGCAATGGGCGGATGCCAGTCCTCATTGCCGGGCACTCACGCGCGCCGGTGGCGGCAGCCTGCATGCTGCTTCGCAGGCGCCTGCCACAGTTCAGCGGAGAGGACATACACGAGACAAAATGTTACTCACCTCTGTGGGGCTGCACCTTATTCATCTTAGCCTGCTGCATGAATATGCGGCAGAGGTGCCCAGTTCCTGCAAGCTGTGCCGCACAGCAGGCCCGCCGGGCAGGTTACCTTCAACTCTTCCTGATGCACAAAGCTTTGATTGTCTGTGTTTTGACCTACGTGATCACGTAAATGGGCTCTGTGACAAGCGAAACTCCACCGCGGTCTGACGCGGCTGCCTCAGGTGCGTGTTGCTGCGGCTGCAGGCGCTCTAATCGCTCAAGCGGCCTGCCGCGCACTTGGAGAGCACAGTGCTGGAAGTGCGGGCTGGGGTGCGGCGGGGGTATGACCCATCTCCAGTGCTGGTGCTATCACCGCCGCGTCTTGACGCAGCTCCGAGAACGGCTTCCACATCACGACCTTCACCATACCGTGCAGGTGGCATCCACAGCTGGGCGGATCTACCAGCAGACCTGCTGCGCCTGGTGTTCCTGGACCTGCACACTCAAGCAGCCGGGGGACATGCGCTGCGGGACGCGGCGCGCCTGTGGCTCGCAGTTGCCGGCATCTGCCGTTCGTGGCGGACGGTAGCCCTCGCAGAGGTGGGCGCCATGCACAGGGTTGCAGCCCAGGGCTGGTCACTGTCTCGTACAGAGAACGCGGAACGGCCCCCCCCTCCTCCCACCCCACCCACCCCGGGCCCGGGACTGTGCCTCAAATCCTGCCCCACCTTGCCAGAGCAGCACTCTCCCCAATGTTCGAACATTCGCTCTGCATGCAGGTCAGCCTCCATGTGAGGCTGGAGCCAGGCGACTGGACTGCCGGCGCTCCGCTGCTGGCTAGGCGCCTGGCCGCCCTGCCTGTGGCCGAGCTGTCGCTGCCAGCTCAGCCGCTGCTGGGATATGACAGCCCAGGCTTTGCCAGCGGCTTCGACCCAGAGCATGCCAAGGCTGCTGGCAGCCTGCTTTCTTTCTACCAGGCGAGCCGGGTTCGGCTGCACTTGCAGTTCAAGCTGCCATGTTTTGCAAACGTGACTGGGAATGATAGCTGGTTCATGCAAAAGGTTCTATTACAGCTCAGCTAGCATGTGCACACTGCATCCCGCCTCTGCCGTGCGCTGCAGGCCAGGCTGGAGACTGTGCGCCCCCACGTCTGCGTGCGGCTGCACGCGCTGCACGGCCTGCTGCCCCAGGTGGCGGCAACGGGCATGCTCGCGCACTGGACCACCCTGGAGCGGCTCAGCCTGGCGGGCGGCCTGCCAGACGGCAGCGGCTCAGGCATGCCGCCCTTCCCGCCAGGCGTGTTCCCGCCCTCGCTGCGCCACCTCGACATGCCGGCGCCGCGCCACCCCTACCAAGTCGCCTTCGGGTTGCCGCACACCCTCACCTCCGTCACGCTGCGCTGTGCCCAGGACTTTCTGCTGACCCACGACGTCCTCGGCAGCAGCTGCGTCAGAGACGAGGGCGACGGGGGCGGCCCCTCAGCACGCGTGGGCTCCCTGCCGCTCAGCTGGCGCCAGCTGGCCGTGCATGCCGGGCGGACGGCCGGCCTGGACCTTGACGACCTGCGCCTGCTGCCACAGCTGCTGCACGCCGGCAGCGGTGCTGCTGCCAGCCATGGCACCGCTGCGTACGCCAGCAACGGCAGCGCCGCGGAAGCTGGCAGCAGCCGCCCCGCGCCCCAGGCACCACTGCCGCAGCGCAGCCTCATGCTGGTTGCGCCCCAGGTGATGCTGTCCACAGCAGACCCCGCCGCCCCCGCCCAGCTGGCCGCGCCCCCGGTGCGCTCGCTGCAAGCAACACTGGCTCAGCACCTGGCAGTGCTGGCACCGGTGCTGGCCGCTGCTGGGCTGGCCCGGCTGTGCATCGTGGCGGGCGAGGCCAGCTTCTACTGCCGCCGCCCCGGCCGGCTGGGCATCATCGACGCTGGGGCGCTGCCGCCGGCGGGGCGGGTGGAGGCTGCGCCCTCCAGCGCGTTGAACTACGCTGCCACCCTGGCCTGGCCGGCGGGGGCAGGCGCCCAGCAGGCACCCAGCTTCGAGCTCTGTTTCAGCCGCAAGCATGATCTGTAGACGCCTCCCTCTACAGTGGCATTGCCGACATTCGTTCTGGTGGCATATCATTGTAACAAAAAATTGGATGTTGGTCATGGCTTCTGTTGTCGGCAGGACGACAGGTTCATGATTTGTTTCTTGGTGTTCAGTACTCAACTGCAGGCAGCATTGCTGCGCCTGTGCAACCTGCGCGCCTAGGCTGGTAGCGACTTGGTGTTGAACGGGTAGAGCCAGGCTTGTCGTAGGCACTTCTTCATCGCTGCCAGAGGCTTGGCGCAGGCGCTGCAGCGGGAGCCGCAGGTGAGTGGTGTGGGTTGACACCTGGGCGGCGCGAGCGCTGCAACTGCCAGTGGGGAACGCAAACAGAGAGGTGCCAGACTGTTGAAACAATTCGTAAGCCAGCCCGAGTTGGGCATGCCGCTGGACAGGGGCGCACCCTGACGGGTCTGCACCATCGCTCGCAGCGTGCCTGCAGCAAAGGACGGGCAGGCAGGGCCAGGTTCAGGCCACGTGTTCCTGCATGCGTCAACTGACCTCATGTCACACACGTAGTGCATTTGCCTTGCAGTGCACGCAGGCAGCAGCAGCTCTGGGCCAGCTGCCAAAGCAGCGCCCAACTTACCGCAGGCAGGATTTGTACTCAGTGGCAGCTGCTGGGCAAGCCACCTCTGCGTGGCATTGCATTGCCTGCAGATACATGTAATGATGAGGATGCATGCATGCGCTTTACAGGAAAGAGGCTGGCAGCTTCGCACTGAGCAACTTGGAGGGCAGCGCTTCATCGTCAACAGCCGGCAGTGCCGCACAACCGACCCAGTGGTGCGCAGACTATCCAAGGCATCGCCATTACTTCAGGACATGCCCTCGCATCTCACCTGAGCTTCTTTGCCTCTGCAGACCTCTGGATATCCTTTATTCGCCCGGCGACAAGCAGCAAGCGCAGACAGGGTGGGCAGGCACTTCCTGCGGGGAGACAATCATGCCACAAACCTATCAATGTGTCTTCAAAAGCGATCTGAGCATCGAAAATAACGCGGCAGCCTCGCCTGCTACACTGTTCTCGCCAGTCGAGGAGCTGCCGCTCTGTGGGCAGGGGCGAATCTGGCGTCAGCTGCACCGATGACATGTTTGTGAGAATACAAACGCAGTAATGCGTGCACAAGGGAGAGCGGGAGGCCTACAGCATCAAGGGGAGCACACAGCATGACAGCGCGGCCACGCTCGCTGCCCTGTTTCACAGGACAGTCAGCTGCTTTACACTTGAGTTCTTGTCAGGCAGGAATGTGGATAACTGAGGCACAGTATGTGACATCACTTTTCAGCACCAAGCAGTGTTAGTAAGTGCTCAGGCATCACGAATACGTAGCAAAGAGGTGTTGGGCAGGGGCCACCCTCCTCGATCGCAGGTTGCAAGATCCCACAGAGAGAACCACTGCTCAGCATGCACAGCAGCCCGTCTGCTCAGCACCGAGTGCACTTGGGACTCTCCTTGGACCTGCAGACGCATACAAGCACACGACAGGCAGTGCGGCATATAGTCAGGCAGCAAGGGGGTCTGCGCTCTGGCAGGAAGCAACGTGCAGAGCAAGCCGCCAATTTCCTTTGCTCTCCAATCACTTACCAGTCAAAGTAGATGGCCTGCACGTCCTTCTTGCAGTACGCTGGGACCGTGGCTGCACAGACAGTGGAGTGAGTGGCAGGGTGGCGGTCAGGATGATGCGTTGGCGGCCGACAACGCTGCTAGGCATGCACGCCTGCTCTCTCCGCCCGCAGCCCTGGCTGCTCATCTCACCAAACTTCCGAGTCTCCAGCTTGAAGTACTCCTGCACGGTTAAAGTGTCAAGTGCACGGTTGGAGGTAATTGCGTGCTACCCTATTTCAGAAGAAGGGCAGGGAAGCGCTGAGCCGGGCATGTGCATCCCGTGCTACCGACCTGGTACTTGGCGTAGAGTTGCTGGCACTTCATCGTGCAGAAGTTGGGCATGACCTTCAGGAGGAAAGAACAAGGCAGGGTTGGGGACAAGGCTGAGCAAGGGTGAATGCCAGGTGAGCTTACACATTGGGTGGACAGAGTGGCATGCAAGCAAGAGATGCAAGACTGATCCCTGCAACGACTCTTGTAAATACTTCTTCCTGGCTTAATCTGTGCTGGCTTGCAGCTGCCGATCAGTTTCAGTGTGTTGAATCCTGTGTTGCTCACCCAGCGGG
The DNA here is from genome assembly GCA_001430745.1 of Auxenochlorella pyrenoidosa. Classification (NCBI taxonomy): domain Eukaryota; kingdom Viridiplantae; phylum Chlorophyta; class Trebouxiophyceae; order Chlorellales; family Chlorellaceae; genus Auxenochlorella; species Auxenochlorella pyrenoidosa. Next base: position 512,856 of record KQ482041.1, read on the forward strand.
CCTCAGGCATGTGGGAGGTGGGCTTGGGGTAGCGCGGACTGAACACGCACACGGGCTTCCAGCCGTGGATGCGCATGCAGCGTTCGTAGCACTTCTGCCGCTTGGCCTGGCGCTCCTCATTGCCGCTCATTGCAGCGGCACTGCAAGCAAAGGACCATGAGCAGAGCATCAAGTAGTCGAACTGCAAGAGGGAGGGTTCTTATCGGCCTCTGCAGGGGTGCAAGGTCACACCAGGCGCTCAGCGGCGCGCCGCAGCGGCAGGGCCGCTAAGAAGCATCCCGCTGTACAGGCTTGCGCAGATGTGCTGCATACCACTCTCGGGATGGGACGATGCCCCGCAAATACCGACCAGCGCCCTCGAGAATGCCTCAGCCGCGTTCACACTCCCCTGCGTTCGGTTCCCCACGATGCGGCAGCCCTCGCAAGATGCCCAAAGCTTCCTTACCTATGGCAGCTCCCTGCGATCATCAGGGCGCCCAAAAGGAGGGCAAGGAGGGCGCGGCTGGACATACTGTTCCCTTGTGGCTGTCCGCCGTTATCGGAGGAGCTTGCAGGGGAGCGGAGACAGTTCACGATGAAAGCGAGGAAAGATCGAATGTCGCCGTCGCCTCACAAGCGTGTTGTATCCTCAAGAGCCGCCAACTGGCGGTGCCGCCAGCGTGGCGTGAAAGCTGTGACGGGCTCTCGCTGCGCCTGCCTCGACATGCATGCAGGTGTTGGCTGTAATTTACCGTCGGTCCAATGGTGAGGGTTGTATTGGGGCGGCTAAAGTGGCGCAGGATGGCAATGCAGCAGAGGCAGGCCCTCTCAGTCGGTGCTGTGCCAGCTGGAGTTGTTTCCCGCCTTCCTGCGTTGCTCGGGGATGTGTCCCCGTGCCCACGAGAAGCTGCACTGCGGGGTGGATCTGGATTTCCCGTGGCGATGCAAGGGTGCTTCTGGGGGCCCCAGAGTGCTGAGCTTGTTCTTGCTGCTCCAAGTGGGATACCCCCAGCAACCGAGGAGTGTGAGCTGGGTAAACGCAGAAGATTCAACACCGGTTGCCATGCGGCATGCTTGCAGGCCACACACCTTCACAGCCCATGGAGAAGCTCTCGCGACATGTTGAAAGTTGGCTCATACCAGCTGCCCTGCGTTCGACAACCCTCTGTTGCCATCACAAGCTTGCGTGCTGCAAGCTGCACACGGCTTTTACGCCTGCAAAGCTCCCTGCAAACGTCAAGACTCCCTGTCGCGTGGAAAACACCTGAAGAGTGAAAGCAGCTGGTGCGCACCATGTGTTTGTAACTGGCCAAGCTGTAAGTTTAGAAGAACTAAGGCAATGCAGCTGGGCGCTATAACCGTGCATTGTTGCAAGGATTGTTGCAAGGACTGCACTCACCAGCAGAACTGTACTTGTGGGCATCAACAACAGCGGACACAGCAAACCAGCTGATGGGCGGCCACTGCTGCTAAGCTTCATTGCAATGGTACATCGATTTTGAAGCCAGGGGGCGCCAAGACACGTCAAAGTGCCCTGGTTGCAACAGGCCGGCTCCCTCGTGACTTGCGCTCGAGTCGGGTCGCCCGCCCGCCTGCGTCGCGATCGTCGGCCCGCCCATGCCAGCCCGTCAAGCACAGCATGCCATCCACGCCTTGACCTCTCCTAGCGGCATCGTTTCAACAAACCTCCATGCGCACCGCATCGACATTGAGCCGCGCTACTTTTCAACAACAGCCGTTGGCAGCACCTTAAACTTGGAGTGGCCGCGGTGCTGGGGGAGCGTATTCCCGATAGACAGGCGAGTAACAAGAAACATCGCCCGGCCCAGACGGTGCCCACCGAAGGACAGCACCTCCGGCCAACTCCTGGCAGGCCACTGCTCAGGCCAGCGCGCCTAGGCCGCATTCCTGGATCCATGCATGTATGTGGAGTGCCGAGCACAGGCGACCCCTGCCCTGGCTGTCTTCCGCCGCAGTTGCCGTCGCCGCTGACCCCTCCCCCGGTGCTTGTGCCTACGTTGCAGGCTGGCTGGCTGGAAGGCGCCCTGTGAGGATGCCGCCGGCCAGCACGGCAGTCCAATCTTTGCTCAACCTGCTGCAGGAGGTGCGGAATGATTACTTGAGTGAAGAGGCGGCATTCCTGCGCTGCGGGCAAGCGGGTCCGTCGTTAGCGGCACCGCCACGCGGAGCACCCACCGAGGATGAAGAGCTTGCCGAGTTCACGCTAGCGCACCAGATCAAGCAGCGGCTGCTGGCGCGCCGCGCCGAGCGCCTGGCGCGCTTCCTGCGCCTCAGCGCTGCGGCGGGCAGCGGCGGCGGCTTTGCGGGGGCCAGCCTCAGCCCCGCCACCTCGCAGGGCAGCACGCCTCGCGATGATGTACCCTTGAGCGCCGGCCGTGCCGCTAGCAGCAAGCTGCCGGCGGCAGCAGCAGCAGAAGGGATGCGACTGTCTCACGACTCGGCAGAGGAGGCAGAGGGCAGCAGCCGGGCTGCTCGCAAGCTCGGGTTTGGAGCGCAGCAGTCGCCAGGTGTGCCCGGGTCCTTGACGGCAAGGGCTGTGCGCCTTGACCACACCCGGTGCAGGAACGTGCAGCGCCTTGCTCACCTGTTGCACTTGCCAGTGGTGCATGATCCATGCGCCCAGTATCACAAGCTGTGCTTCTTGTCACTGGGCATGGCCCTGCGGCATTCTTGGCCGCACCCTCCCATCCACTGTGCTTGAAACATGCAGCTGTGCTCCCGGAACATGCTCTGCAGTGTCGATCTTTGTGGACGCGGGGCTCAGCACCCCCGCCACATGCAGCACGCCTGGCAGTGCCCGTTCCCTGGACTCAGCGGGGCAGCCCACTGGCAGCAGCGTGCTGGCTGGCGCAGCGCTCACCCCGGTGCCCTGCGCTCTCGCCAAGGCAGCAACAAGCCGGAGCGATTGCACGGCAGCAGCAGCAGCAGCAGAAGCAGCAGCAGGGCTACCTGGCAAGGCAGATGGCAGTGGCTTGCCCAGATCGTCGCGCGCCCCCCCGCCAGCACCCCCGCTGCCGCCGCCGCCCGGCATCCTGCGCCTGGGCGTGCAGGTCATGCCGCCCGCACCCCTCAAGGTGGACTCCCCCCAGTTGACCCCTCGGGCGCGCATTGCAGCACGTCGCGCGACCGGCTTTTCGCCACCAGGTTCGCCGGTGGTGGCAACGCAACGAGCCTCGCGCCTGTCGGCAGAAGGGCCGTCGCAGCAGCAGCAGCAGCAGCAGCAGCAAGGAGCGCCGCCACCGCCACCCCCTCCACCGCCGCCAGCGGCCAGAGGGGCGCCGCCTCCGCCACCACCACCACCGCCTCTTAAGCCCGTGGCAGCAGGCAGAGGAGCGGCGCCCCCGCCCCCTCCACCCCCGCCGCCTCGTGCTGGGCCCGCAGCTGGAGGCGCACCCGCACCGCCGCCGCCCCCGCCGCCCAGGCCAGGGCCCGGCCGACCCGGGCTGCCGCGTCTGGCAGTGCCTGCTGGTGACGCGCCCATTGCAGCTGCTGGGGCGGGCCGCGGTGGCCCGCCGCCACCGCCGCCGCAGCAGCCGGGTGCGCTGGTGGGATGCCTGCAGGCCGTGCTGTGCCTCACATGCCTTGCGCCTGTCGTGTTTGCAAGTAGCCCAGCCGATGCGTTCGGGACTGCTGTGAGCCTGCTGCTGCAGGCAAGCGCAAAGCGTTGTGTTCGCCCTGGCTGCAGGGCTGCCCGCATACCTGGCAGCGCCGCCCCCAAAGGAGGGCTTCCAGCGGCGGCCCATCCACCTGGACGCCGTGTACGCCAAGAACGCGGCGGGCAGCCTGTGGTGAGCTGTCGCGGGTGCTCGGGCCAGCATTTAGGGCCATGCAGGATGCTGCCCTGCCTGTGTTAGGCCATCGCTGAGGGCCTTGCAGGATGCTGCCCTGGGGGTGCTTGTCCTGCGCTGAGGGCCATGCAGGATGCTGCCCTGCTCCCCTGGGCGCCGTGCGCCCGATGCCCTGCTCCACGCGGAACCCGCGTTGGCCTGCCCTGCAGGGAGCAGCCGCCGGAGAAGGAGGTGTGCGCCGACCCCGCGGCAGCCATCCGGGTGGATGCGCTGGACCGGCTGTTTGCCAAACAGCTGGCGCCGCCCGCCGAGGGCGAGGGCGAGGGCAGCGCTGCCAGCCCGCAGCGCGCGCGCAGCCAGGGAGGCGCTGCCGAGCCCTGCGCAGCCGAGGGCGACGCCGACAGCTCGTGCGGCTCGCCCGGCCGGCTGGTCAGCCGGGGCAGCCTGGCGCTTGGGGCTGGCGGCCGCGGCAGGCGGCCCACCATCCGCTTCTTCACCACGGGCCGCAAGGCGGTGAACCTGGAGATTGCGCTGCGCCAGCTGGGCAGCCCGGCTGACGTGGCACAGGCCATTGCTGAGCTGGACACGGGCAAGCTCAAGGTGGGTACCCGGCACGGCTGATGCTTGGTGGGCCATGAGCAGGCTTGGCAGGTGCATGTGCGTTCGCAGGGTCAAGAACTGCACGCCTAGTGCAGCCGCGCTCATGTGATGCAATGCCTTAACTTCTTATTAGCGTTGCGCATGCTGCATACACTGGTTTGGCCGCCCTCCTGGCTGAGACTGCTACACATGCGCTGCTATTGTCCTGCCTGCCGTTTGCATGAGAATGCCGTGCAGATGCAACGCGAGGCCAACCGCAGCACCTCACACCCCACCCCATCCGACCCCTGCTTGCGCGCTGCCCGGCGTGCAGGCCGAGGTGCTGCGCGAGCTGCAGGCCAACATGCCCGACAGCGGCGAGCTGGAGGCGCTGCACGCCTACCTGGACTCTGGGGGCGACCCCGCCCAGCTGGGCCGCGCTGAGCAGCTGTTTGTGGCGCTGCGCGCTGTGGCGCGGCTGCCGCAGAAGCTCAAGGTGTGTGTGTGTGGGGTGGGGGGGGGGGGCAGTTTTGCGAGGTAGGTGTTTTTGTATGGTGCTGGACAGCAGGGAGAAGGCCGCCCAGCGGGGACAGCGCTGCCTGAGCGTGGTGTCTGCTCCACCTCGGTCTGTTTCTTGGGCATCTTTGCTGCCGCCCTCGGCTTCGGCTGCCCTCTCCTGTGTGCCAGCAGCCCCTTGCCCCCGGCCCTCACGCAGGTGCTGGAGTTCAAGGGCGGCCTGGCTGAGCGGGCGGGCGAGGTGGCGGGCCCCCTGGGCCACGTTGCCACGGCGCTGGACCAGCTGCGCGCCTCCCCCCAGCTCCGCCTGCTGCTGCACACTGCGCTGCGCCTGGGCAACGCGCTCAACGCGGGGCGCAAGGCGCCGCAGCGCGGCATCCGCCTGGCCTCCCTCAAGTGCGTGACTGTGGTCGGAGTTGTGGGGGCCATGCTGAAGTAATTGCATGACTTATCGGCGCAGGGACGGAGCTGCACTGGCGGCGACCAATTTTGGCCCGCCCTTGTCTGGCATGGTGGCGGCATGCACGGGTGCTTGCAGGCGGCCAGTGCTGATCTGGCTCCGGCCCGCTCTCGGCGCAGGAAGCTGGCAGACACTCGCTCCATGGACGGCAGCACCACGCTCATGCACTACCTGGCAGCGCTCATGCTGGAGAGCTCGCCAGGGGTGAGCCGGCCCCTGCCCCACGGTGCAGCCGCAGCTGCGAACGCGGCTTCTGCTCTACACTGTGCCAACAGCAACAGTACCTGCGCTCGCTGCGCTGTGCTGCGCCTGCAGCTGTGCCTGCCCCGTCTGCACCTTGCGCTTGCTGGCGGCCAGCAAACCCACGTCGATCGCTAGTGAGCTGCCTGTGGTTGCACCAATGCCGTTTGTTGGTGGCGCCTGAGGCTGCGCGTGTTTGTGGCTTGTGCACCTGCTCCTCGTCCGCTGCAGGCGCTGTCGCTTGGCAAGCCCGGCAGCGAGTGCTGTGCGGTGCCGGATGCCACCCACTGGACCTTTGCAGAGCTGGAAGCGCAGGCAAGCATGCCCCCCTGCTGCGCCTGCTTCGCCTCCTCAACCTGGCGCCTGTGCCTTGCTGGCTGTGAGCTACCAGGCTGGCCAACCTGGCAGTTGCACGTGCATGCATGCTTGCCCGTGCTGCCAGAGCCATGCCGCTTCTCCTCCAACCCGGCCCACCCGGCCCCCCTGCAGCTGTCGGGGCTGAGCAGCGGCATCGACATGGTGCGGCGCGAGCAGGAGCTGGCGGGGCCGGGCGGCGAGGCGCGCCAGCTGGGCGCGCTGGCGGGCCAGGCCAGCGCCGTGCAGCAGCGGGGGCAGCAGCTGCTGGCGGCGGCGCGGCACAAGGCCGCCGACACGCTGCGCTTCCTGGGCGAGGACGTGCCGGGGGAGCCCGGCTTCAGCGCGTCTGAGCCGCGGCGCATGCTGACAGACGTGCGCGACTTCTTCGCGCTCCTGCACAAGGCCCATGCCGACGGCAAGCGCATGGAGGTGTGCGTGGCCACGCTGGCAGCGCAGCGTGCAGAGGAGGAGGCCGAGGCCGAGGCGGCACGCCGGGCGGCAGCCGAGGCTGCCGTGGCTGAGGCGGCTGCAGCAGAGGCTGCGACGGATGATGCGGAGGCGCACGCAGTTGAGGTGGCAGCTGAGCCTCTTGCAGATGAGGGAGCAGAGGCAGAGGCTGCGTCTGAGGTGCATGCAGTGGCAGCCGCTTGCAGCTAAGCAGCAGCTCCTCACTGCGCGCCCTCCACCCCCGCGCCTTGCACGTTTTGCCTACTTTGTGACCGACATTCATTTGCCATTACATGGGTGCAAGCAGTGCATGCCAGCCACTTGCCCCTGTGTGTCCGGCATAATTGCTTTTGCTTACCTGACCGCCCCTACTCCTTCCCATCCTCTACACATGCCCTTCCATATAGCTACAGCCCCAAATTGTGCAGCCTGCCTTGATTCTTGACGCGCCTGCTGACCCTCTCCTGCTCCCTCCCTTTCTCTTGATTCTGGGAAGAATTTTATGTAACCTGCTGGTCTGCGGGGTGGCTCGTGTCCCAGCAGCGCCAAGCTGGCCGGTGCAAAGCTGTATGTAGCCATCAACATGGCAAGGCTTGCTGCACAGCAGGACTCACTCTCCGCCTCACCGTCCGCTGCCAGCCGCTGTGCCACGCCTTGCGCTTCACGCAAGCTCTCTAGCGTGCTCTGCTGTGCCAAAGCTGACGCACAGCGCTGCTGCACTGCAGGCGGCTCCCACACACGCAGCTTGACCTATTCCCGCAGCGGCCGGGTCCTTCCGCGGGCGAGACTGTGAAGCCCGCTGCCACCGCTCCCCCCTCCACCTGTTCCAGCTGGCGGTAGAGCTGCTGCCGCCTGCAGAGCCAGAGGCCAGGTGCGGGTTGCGTGCCAGTTGCCCTGCTGGGCCACGCTGTGGTGGGCAGAGGTCGAGGGCGCCCACGGATCAAGGGGGCTTGCTGGCAAACAAGCGCCGAGGTGGCGTATTGATCAAGTGAAGGAACACAGAAGCTGCGATAGCTTTGTGTTGGCAGCGCCCCACCAGGGGCAGCCACCCGCATGCCAGGAGAGGCGAGCGCAGGCAATGACAAGCACAGCAGCGCGCGACGGCGAGCCGGGACCTGGGCCCTGGCCGCTGCCCAGCGTTGGTCATGCCTTCCCTCAGCGGGGCCATCGGCATTGCCAAAGTACATGAACGCCTCTGAGAGATTCTCGTAGGCCCGCGAGTCCCCGAACGCGGAGCAGGCGGCAGCAGCAGCCATGCACATCCAAGCTTCTTCACTGGTCCTTCGTCCCTGAATCATGGCTCAACAGCCTCCACCCAGGCTGGGACCTGGGGCTGGGCAGGCTGATGGTGAGGCCGAGGCTGAGGCACCCCGCCGAGTTCGCAAGTCTCGACGTTTGGATTCGAGAACCGCGACAGGGCGTGGGGCAGGCAAGCGCCCAAAAAATGAACTGCTGTCGCTGCTTGCTGTCGCTGCCGTCAGACGGCCTGAAATATGCAACAGTGGGTGGCCATCCTTGTTTCTTTTCTTGATGCATGGCAATTTGGTACCCTCCCACTTGTTTTCTTCCAAGTCTACAGCTTGCACATTGTCAAGCGCGCCTCAAACCGCTTCAACATCTTTCGCACGCCTTCACTGCAGCTGCGGCGCAGGCCAACCCCGCCATCCCTGCCAACCCCAACCAGCAGCCAGTGCAGGCAGCGGTGCAGGAGCAGATGGCAGAGGTCCAGGCGCAGGTGGTGGTGCTGCAGGCGCAGCAGGCCCAAATGCTGGTCCGGCTGGCGCAGGCGGAGGCGCGGCTGGTTAACCAGCGGCGGCGCTCGCGGAACCGCCGGATAGTAGCCGCGAGCGCCTGGGAGGGGCATGCCCTTTCACCGCTGGTCAAGGAGCAGCCGCCGACTGCGGGCGCTGCCAACGTCGCCGCAGTGGGCGCCTTGCCACCGCCCAACGTCTTCCCAGCCGACTGGATGGCCGTGCTGCAGGTGTGCAGCAAGACAAAGTTCTGCATGTGCATGAACGATTGATGAGGGCTAGCATGACTTACCTGCTCGAGGGGTCTCACCGAATCGCCACTTGCATATCCTTCCTGTGTGCTCCTTCTACGCAGCTGAACCACGCCCGGCTCAATGCGCTCGCCACCTTCTATGACGAGGACTTTGGCCGGCAGGGAGGTGCGTGCTGCCATTAACTGCCATGCATGGCGAGGGCGGCAAGGGGCGCCCTTGGCAGTAGGAACGTGGGGCAGTGGGGGTAGAGCGGAGTGTTGCAGCACCAACTCCTTGCTTCTGAGCCACAATGTTTGCTCCCCGCTTGCGCGCAGTCGACTCGCTGGCGGACCGCCGCGACCTCTTCATGGCCTTTATCAAGGGCTGATTCCCGTTGGTCGGCCAGGAGCAGGCTCGGGCTGGGCAGCGAGCTGTTCTGCAGCGCCTGCAGCAGGATTGGCAGCTGCTCCCACAGCTGCACGGCGCCGTGAAAAATGTGCAGCTATGGTGGTGCTGCAGGCTTGCACGCCGCGTACGCCGCTTGGGGAGGGGGCTGGCGGGCCCAGCGGCGGACGAGCGGACACCTCCAAGCTGCCTGCTCCTGCTGTCGGGCAGTCTTTCAGAATTCATGCCGATACGGATAGCACTGGCAAAAGCGCACACGCTGCAGGTATTGTTGCCATCAAAGGCAAGGTTTGCTTTGCGAGCAGGTCAGCTCTTTAAACTTCTGATGGAGACCATCTCCAACTTTCATGTGCCTGCTGGTACGGGGGGGGGGGGGCACAGTCTCATGCGTGCACGCCAGGCCCTGCGTCGTCCAGCTTCTGGTCCTATATTTCTCATTGTTTTCTTTCATACTCGTTCGATCTTGAAGTGGCGTTTACACGTGAATCTTCCAGGCAAGGTGCGCAAAATAGACCGCTCCAGGCGGCTGGCGGGGTCAAGGTGCATGAACGTTTGTGAAAATGCAACTGAAAAGCCTGCCGAGAAATCAAGCCTGCGGGCAGCAAGTCGAGGCTGAGGCGCCACAAAACTCAGCCCCACAGGAAGCCGCAGAGGAAGGCGGCCAGGCCAAAGCGCGGCCGTGGCGCCTCATCCAGTGCTCCGCCACCGCGGGAGGGCGGCCCCTGCTGTGCTGGCGCTTTGGCACCAGCAACAGCCCCGGCAGCAGCTGCGCCACCCGCGGCTGCAGCCAGGGAGACGACGCGCGGCGTGGCGGGCGCGGCCTTGCCGCCCTCCTGGGGGGCGCCCATGTGGAACGAAAAGGTGCGCCGCTCCTCCACCGGGAAGGCACTGATGCTGGCCGGCAGCCCCGCGCTCTCCGAGGCCGAGGGCCCCCGGCTGCTGAGGGCGGCTGCAGGGCCGCCGATGGTGCACAGCATGCCCCCGGCCGCTGCCTCCACTGGCGGCTGGAGGGGACCCAGCTCAGCGGGCGAGGCCAGCTGCGCCAGGACTGCAGCCGCAGCTGCGGCAGCTGGCTGCGCGCTGCCGCCCTGTGCCGCTCTGCACCCAACGCTGTGTGCCGTCACAGGCGCATCCACATCCACATCCATGGCGGCGACAGCAGCGCAGCCGTCTGCCCCCGATGGCTCGGCCGCCCCGGCTGCTGCGTCCACCTCCTGAGCAGGCTGCTCACCGGCCGCGCTGTCGGCAGCCTGGGCGGCTGCCTCGGCCAGCCAGGGGTGCGCCAGGATGGCGTCCAGGGAGGGGCGGGCGCAGGGGTCCACCACCAGCATGGCGCGGATCAGGTCGGCGCAGGCGGGGGACACGCCGGCCGGGATGGCGCGGTAGCGGCCCGCCGCGATGTTCATCAGGGTGCGGGCCACGTTGTGGGGGCAGGTGGGGTCCTGCTCAGGGCGGGGGGGAAGGGGGCAAGCGTGGGGGGCTCTCAGCGCGGGTCAGCCAGAGGGGGCGCGCCCAGCACCCTGCCGCTCCACCCTTCACCAACCCTGCCGGCAGCCAGGCGCATGCCCTGGTCGGCCCGGGCCCCTCACCTCAAAGGGGTACCACCCCGCCACCAGCAGGTAGAGCAGCACGCCCATGCTCCAGATGTCCACCTTTGCGGGGTCGTAGCTGCATGCAGGGAGGGGCCAGCGGGGTGCACTCGGCGAGCGGCAAAGCGTGCCGCGTATGGGGCGGGGCAGCCACAGTCAGACGCCAAGGCCGTGCCGGCACAGGCGCTGCCCGCCCAGCGGCGCAGCCCAGGCGCTGGCCGCTTGCCTGCCCACGGTGCGCTCCCTGAGCACGCGCGCGTCGCCGCCCTTTAGCATCTCCGGGGACAGGTAATCAATTGTGCCCACCCTGCAGCAAATGGCAGGGAGCAGGCAGGTTGGTCCAGGTGCAGAGGCCACACTTCCAAGCTAGAATCAGGCTGCAGGCAGAGCGTGCCACGTGCCCAGTGGCGCATCGCAGCATGTCGCTGCCCACGCCTACCCAAGGGTGACGGCGCTGGCCTGCCGCTTGCTCAGTCCAAAGTCGATAATGCGCAGCCGCCCGGTGGAGCGCTCCACCTGGAGGATCAGGGTGGTTTGGTGGGTGGTGGGGACGTGGAATTGACCCGTGACGCAAGCTGCAGGGTGCCGGCTTGAGATGGGCACGGCAGCAGCCCTGCCGGGAGCGCCAGCTGGCAGCTGCTGCCTCTGCAAGCGAAGCCCCGCTGGCCCCTCACCAGCACGTTCTCCGGCTTGAGGTCGCGGTGGCACAGCTCTCGCTGGTGCAGGTACTGCACGCCCCGCACCTGCAGCAGCGAGCCAGGTGGGGGGGCTCAAGGGACGAGCGTGCGCTGCTGAGGGCGCGTGCGCAGCAGCAGGTTGCGGCACACCTCGAGCACTGCCGGCATGGCTTGACCAGCCTGGCATGCGCGACCTAAGGCCCAGGGCTTGTACCCTCACCAGCTGCGCAAAGTAGTGGGCCGCCGCCAGCTCCCGCATGCGCCCGCCGTGCTCGTTCAGCAGGTCGAGCAGGTCGGGCCCCTCCACCAGCTCCCACTGCAGGACCGAATGACAAACAGGGAGGCAAGCAGCGGAGGATGGACGGCGCCGTGAGATGCGGGCGTTGGGGACCTGCAGAGGAGTGCAGCGGGTACGGGCAGCCCTTCCCACCCCCCTCGCCTCCACCCTCACACACCCCACCCCCCGGTCTGCGGCGGCGTGCTCACCACCAGGACGGCCTGGTCCTCGCCCTCGGCAAAGAAGTCCAGCAGCTGCACCACGTAGGGGCAGCCCTGCAGGCCCGCCGCCACGCTGACCTCCCGCTTGATGGCAGACGCCGGCACGCGCGCCCCCGCTGTGATGACCTTGGCCGCCACGGCACGGCCGCTGGCCACGTCGGTGGCGGCATACACGATTGCGGTGCCGCCCCTGTTCAGCTCCTTGACAATCTCGTAGCGCCCGCCCAGCAGGGTTCCCGGAGCAAGGGAGGCCATGTCGAGCTAGCCTGGGAGGCACCGCAGCTCAGCCTGCAGGCGATGCAGACAGGTTGGGGGAGGGTGCGGTTAGCGTGAGCGGGTGACATGCACGTGGGGGCTGGTTTTGAGTGGCAGGGCCTGTCGGCACCCTTCCATGAATGCAGAGCGGTGGAGTGCTGTGGTATGCCTGCTAGGGACCAGAATGTCCAAACGGACTCTACTGGCAAGAAAGGCCTTGGCTCTGGGCAGCTGGGGCTGGTGCTGAGCAGATCAACAGGCCCACGCGCCATACGCCCCCTATGGTGCGCGCCTGCACGGACCGCGGGCATGCAAGATGCACCGGTGAGGTCAAGGCCCACAGATGTACAGGAGCTCCTGCCATAGAGTTTCTTAATCAGTTCCCTGCTCACGTGGATAAAGCCCTGCAGCAAGCTGGTGTTGCCTCGTGCCCGGTGCTTCCAGTGCTGCCGCAACCGACCACACTGCTGCTGCTGCTGGTTGGGAGAGCCGGATGCCTGTGCTGCACACGAAGGGGCGCAGGTGATCGCAGAAAGCGAAAGCACAAGCCCAGTTTGGCATCCTGCATGGGCTTGGCCGGGCACGAGGCAGGGAGCTCGAGGCACAACCCGTGGCGGTACATCGCCTCAGGCCGCAGATCGCCTCCTATGGATCTCCGATCAATGACTAGATGCTGCGAGCGGAATGAGCAGGCGAAAAAAGCTCGCCAACGTGAATCAATGCCACGTGTTCACCTGCAACCCCTCTCCTTCCCGTCCGTCTCGGAACACCCGCATTGCAGTTCAAACGATGCAGAGGGCCTGAGGGTCTTGAGAAATCAACGGTTGCACAACTTGAGCTCCACCTCACTCCTGAGCCGGGCGCGGGCGCCCGTTCGACGCCTTTCGCAACACAAAGGTAGCATTGAGATCGGTTTAAGGCTACATAAGGGCATCTGACATGCTCTGTCTGGCTCCCAGATGACCTTCGGTGCTTATGCGCCCTGGCCCACAGCCAGCCGCTGGCAACTGGCCCTGCTGCAGGGCCCACGGCGACCCTCCTGAAGAAGGCCCTACGCCGTACAATGGGCTGGGATGACGACAACATTCTACAGGCGGGACTGAGCCCATCTGTTCCTTCAAATAGGGCAGATGATCAGCAGGCCCTGCGACCCCGACCAATGAGCCCTTAGCGTGCGCCTACGGGTCGAGCAGGCTGCAAAAGCTTTGCGGACAGAGGCATAGCTTGCACCACATTGTGTTGCCTCAAGCGCACAGGTGACCACTCCGCAACCAGCTGCCCACATGGCCCTTCTGTACCCCTTCCACCCTCAGGCGGTGAAGGACAATGCTCTGCTGCCGCGCCCAGGCGCGCCGCTGGAGCGCTCCCTGCTGCAGCGCATCCCGGCAGAGGCCGAGGTGGTGATGATTGGGGAAGCCAGCCACGGCACAGGTGCGTTCTGAACACCTGCCCCGGCACATGTCATAGCTGGGGTGGGCTGAGCAGGCGGGAGTGGACATGCGCTGGCGCCACGGTGCAGTGCAGCGGCTGCCAGAAGAGAACGCAGGCCCGATCCGGATCTGGGTGGCGCAGCACAATGGCCCCCAGGCTGACAGCTACAGCCACAGGGTCCACCCTCCCGCCTGTGCTCCCTGCAGACGACTTCTACCGCATGCGTGCAGAGATCACCAAGCTGCTCATCCGGGAGCGGGGCTTCAACGGGGGTGGCGGCCA
>KQ482041.1:542055-554822 GCA_001430745.1 Auxenochlorella pyrenoidosa
CGCAGGGGCAGGCAGATGGGGGGCGCAGCCGAGGCAGCTGGGAGGCCTGACAAACCATGAGTCTCTGACGCCGACTGCTTTGTTGGGTGGCCAGGCTCGGCTTGGGAAGGGTGCGTCTTCTGCAGCCGCTGCCTGCCTCAGCCCGGCTCACCCAGCAGGTCCAGGCTGGTCTGCAGCACGCACACGTGCGTCTCAATGCCCACAATCAGCACCTGCAGGCGGGGCCGCAACACGGTGGCTAAGAGCAAGATGCAGCCAGTCTGGGGGCTGCTGTGCGGCCCAGCAGCGCAATGCACGGCACGCCTCCCTGCATGCCTGGGGTGATGATGCTGCCTACTTGCTCAAGCCGATGGACAACGAGCTTACTACCCACCGGGGCGTGTGTCGCCCCCGCTCAGCTTGCTACCCCCGGCAGGCCCTGCCCAGCCGCCGCCCACCTTCTTCACCCCCGGCAGCGCCTGGAAGGCGGCGTCCACCTCCTCGGTGCACATGGAGAACTTGGTCTTGGCCACCACTGCAGGAGGGGGGTGCGTGTGGTGAAATTCAGTCAGCAAGCTCTGATCAGCGAGCCAGTGCCAGTCCTGCCAGGTGTGCACTCCCGCACCGCCACCCAGGCCCTCGGCCCAGCCGCCCGCGCTGCGTGTGCGCCCTCGCCTCGCCTGCCTACAGCCCCACCCTCGCCCCCAGGCGTGGGCCAGGTGCGCTGCGCGCCCACCTGGCGAGCCCTCTGGGATGAGCCCCTGCAGCTCCTCCACGGTGCTGCCCAGCGCCTTGGGGTACTGCTCTGTCACAATCACCGGCAGCTTGAGCGCGGCGGCGGCGCGCAGCTGCGGGAGAGGAGGGTGAAGCGGGCGTGTGGGTGGGTGGGCGGGCGGGGGAAGGGGGGGCTGGAAAGGCAAGGGTTGCTCGGGGCAGGCTGCTGTCCAAATCGCCGCGGGCAGACCGGCAGCTGCTTGGAGATGGCCTGCGGCCTGCCCCATGTAGCAACGGTGGAGAATGATGCAGCCAGCTGCTGGCGCTAGCAGCATGCTGGCATCGCAAAGAAAGCAACAACCTCCGCCGAGGTGGCCCCCGTGCTGGCAGGCCCACCATGCGGCGGCTGGTGTCTATCACCGCCGGGAAGCCGGAGATGACGGGGCGAAAGCGCTCCTGCACGTCGCAGACGAGCAGCGCCGTCTCCTCGGGCGCCAGCTTGCCCACGCTGGGCCGCCCGGCGGCGGCGGCAGTAGCCATGGCGCGCACTGCGGCACGGCAGGAGTCGTGCAGGCTCAGGTCATACACAACACAGACAACAGTGCGATCGCGCTTGCAATAGCAAGGCTGCGTTGGGGTGAGTAAAGGCCTGCTCTGAAGCAGTGTGGGGACAAGACAACCACTATTCGTGATCGGGACCTGACATTCACCTGCTGTTGCCCTAGAAGCGGCCGCAGGAGCTGCCAAGTGCCTGGCAAGAGTGGCAAGGCGAAGACCCCCGGCCAGCGCGCTCATCAGCTAGCCCCGGTGTCTGGGGCGTAAATTGATCGCGATACAGAGCGAGGAAATGCCATGCAGGGCTTCTTCCTCTTCGGTTGGCGCGAAGCACGGGTCACAGCGCGCGCAACATCCAAGACTGCCGGTCTTGGAGGTCTCAGCATGGTATCGACGACTTTTCAAGCATTCTTCAGACAATTACGGTTCACCACCGACACTAATACAGCCTCTGGACAACCCCCACACCGACCAGAGCCAGCCATGGGGTCCCTGGTTGGCGGGTGGGACGCAACCGCCCCACACAAGGCGCCAAAAGGTGAATGAGCATGCAGGGTGTAGGAGCGGCGACCGAAGGGCGCCAGACGCGCAATCACCTCTGCAAAGCGGTGGTTCTGTGGGCAGTCACTCACTCTGTAGGCCTGTAACATTCGCACTCACATGCATGGACCGCGAGCAAGGTTCCGGAGGCCGGCCCTTCCCCGCCCCCGAGATGCGTAGCCCACCTCCCGTGGGGCTGGGTTGCTCGTTGGCCTGGACAGAGAGATTCAAGTGCATTGCAAGTGTCTGCGCATGCCAGCTGACGATGGGGAAGCTCTCGGAATGATTTGAGAGTCGCGCCTTCCAGGCGCCGGCGCCTCCCACAACCGGGTGATTGGCCAGGCTCGAGCTCGTTTCGGCCCGCAGCTCTGGATGACGCTGCAACAGCTCCCACTGGCCCTCCAAAATAGACAAAAAGACGGATTAGTTTCCACTGCTGCTCCCATGGGAGCGCGCAAGTCGCTCTCCATGATTCTACCAGGCTCCTGCGCACGCTCCATGTCTGCTGGGCTCATCCCAGCAGCGCACCATCCGCTGTGTCACACTCCTGTGCCCTGCAGGATTTGAGGACTTCAAGGAGCCGTACACCCCGCGCGGCATCTCCCGGAGGCAGCTGTCACCCTTTGATGCGGCGCCACAGCCCTGGCAAGCCACCACTGCCGCCGTCCAGCTGGCTGCAGCAGTCAGCCAGCCTCTGAACCCTGCGGTTGCGGGCAGGGCAGCGAGGTTGCACCCTTTAGCGATGGTGACAAACTCAATGGTGGACCTGTGTTGTCCTGCTGGTGCAGTGCGGAGCTTGAGGGCAAGGGCTCTGGCCCGCCCCACCTGGCACGCATTTCGGCGCCGCCCATCCACGGTGGGCGTTCATGCTCTACAGCCAAGGAAGCTATGACTGTGCAGCAAGATGTTGGCCTGCACTGGCCTGTCGTCTCCCGCAAGAATGGCCCGCTGCCGCCGATCCTCCAGCCTCCCGCACTGCTGCCTACTAGCCCCCCAGCAGGCGCTTCGGAGATCCAGCGCTACCTCACGCGCGCTTCCAGCAGCGGGGGCGGGGCTGTGCCCCCCAGCCCGCGTGCTCCGGGCAGCCCCCGCGCCGGCACGCCGCGCACAGGTGAGGGCGCTCCCTGTTGGCAGCATCGCCGTACGCTGGCTCCTCCAAACTCAAATGTGCGGCGTGCGGCGTGTGCGGCGTGCGGCATCGGGGATGCGGGGCATGGGTGCGCATTCGTTTCGTGCGCATGCCGGAGCTGCCGGCAGTCGCAGCGCAGTGCAGCACTGTATTCTCGCCAGCCTGCTGCTGCGTCATGTAGTGTCATGAAGCTGGGCAGGGGTGTCCCAGCCCAGGCCCCCAGCTTCTGCCTGTAAGCCCTTGCCCCGCCTGCAGCCTCTCGCAAGCTGACGCTGAAGATTGGGGATGGCGATGAGCTGCTGGACTCGTTGACGGCCAAGGAAAAGTGGTGAGGTTGCGCTGCTGCCTGGCCATGCTTGCCGCATGCATGCAAAGCACCGCTGCTGCCGCAGGTCAGAGCACGGCAGCGCCTCCTGCCCCGCACCCACGCAGCAGGCAGCGGATCCGTGGGGTGTAGGGGGCGGATGGGGTAGTCTACCGCCTCGCTGAAAGGAATTGGCCCGTCACATTGGCTGCTCACCCCGGCAGCGTCCCCTCTGGCCCCCCAGGTGCTCCCGCGTGGAGTCTGCCAGCCTCAACCTGCGCCCCGACGAGAGGGACGAGGAGAGCTGGCGGCACGGCGGCTTCAAGTGAGGGCTGCTGGCTGCCTTTCTGCCTCGGCAGGCTTGGGTGGAGGGCGCGTGCAAGCTGCATGGGCACGGAGCGAGAGCGCAAGGCATAGCGCCTGGCAGACCAGCGCACCCCCAAGCCACAGTGCCCATCGATGTCTCCACGCGGGGCCCGTTGGGCCCTGAGGGCCGTTCCTCAACCTACATTCCCCTCCCGCTCGCCCCTTGCTGGCAGAGTGGACGACCCCTGCCATGCCATGCACCTGCCCGGCAGCCCACGCGCCGCAGCAGCCGCAGCGGCAGCGGCTGCTGGAACGGAGGCTTTCGAGGGCGCGGCAAGCGAGGAGGCGCACAGGGTGACTGCCGCAGGGCAGCCTCGCGTGACAGCCATGCGGCTGCCTGCAGAGGTTGTGGAGAGCTTTGAGAGCTCTGCCCTCTGAGCCTAAGCCTGCCGGCCGGCGGGCATCCACGCCTGGGCAACAGCTGGGCTGCTGTGTGGCTGGAGGCCAAGCAGCATGGTGGCTGCTGACCCGGTCGTGCGCCGGTCTCACCGAGTCGCTGAGTTGGCAAGTTGACGCAGGGATGCTGATTTGAATGGGCCCCGCCTTTCATAGGAGCCCTGTATTCGCAACACCAATCCAGCGCCCCCAGCACTGGGAGCGCAGTTCACTGTCACCGTCCCTGCTCCTGCGTGGAACCGATTCCTCGGGGACTCGACGCCGGCTGCCCGCCCTTCACTTGCCTGTTTGTTTCAGCAGCGAGCAGGGTGCAAGTGCACCGCCTCAGCAGCCCTGCTCTGCATAAGCACACAGTTTCCACCCCAGTTCTATCCTTGTGCCTTTCCCGACGCCGCATGAGCAGCCCGCTGCCATGCATGCCAGCAGGGTGCCGCTTGCTCGCCTTGCGCCCTTCACTGAAGCGCGCCACCAGCCCCCAAGGGACCTCTCTTCCAAGCTGTACCGTCACATGGTAGCATCTTCTGCTCCAGTTTCTGCGTCTTGGACCATCTGGCCCCTGTTCCATGCCGTGCCCTATGCCCGTGTACATTGCCCCCTGGCCTCTTCCCCCCCCCCCTGCCTTCCTACTCTTCCGAATGACCCGCCCTTGCAAACGCCTGCACTTCCCAGCTTTTCTGCCCCGGCCCCCACCACCACTTCACCACCCGGCAGTGCAATGAGCTTTTACCATCTGTTGTTTGTTAACACCAGAACAGTGAGGATGGCAATATTTCCAGTATGCAAAGGCTCAGGCAATGGTTACAGCACCGCGAGTCAGAAGTTGGGTTCTTCGCCCCGGAGCGCAAAATCAAAAGTGGTTTAGTAAGCTTGGCTGTTGGCAGGGCGTCTACGCCCAAGCTGCCACACATTTGTTGTTGGCATGGCTTTGTGTTTAGCGCCGGCCGTTGAGGAAGGCTGCAGTGCATCGAGGATGGAGCAGGGGATAAGCAGTCAGTCAAGGTGGCTTGTTGGTGAGATCGCCGTTGCAGCGGTGCCAGGTGGGCTGGCGTGTTGGCTGGGCAGCTTACCAGGATCGGCCCGGGTGCAGAAGGCGGGGGTGCAGGCGAGGCAGCCGATGCCAAACCTGCAGGAATGCAGCGTCAAGCGTGAGTGCACAGCGTGGGAGAAATGAGGGGTGTTTTGACCACACTGGCAGACGCCTGGCAGCCACCGGGGCCCTGCCCCACTCACAGCTGCTTGCAGGGCAAGTTGCAAACGCCGTTGATTGACATGCGGTTGCCATTGCACACAGTGCACTTGTCGCCGGTGGCGTTGCACTGCAGCAGGGGGGCGGGTTGGGGGCGGCATGCGGAACAGGTCCCTTGGAGGTGTTGCGTGCTGAAGAGCAGGCAGCAGCCAGGACTCCCGTCGGATTCAGCTGGAGTCAAAGCGCTGACCATGTGACTTGGAAGCGTGCGTACAAGCAGGCGTGCCCGTGCCACGCAACCGGCAGCGCACCCTTGAGCAGTACTCGCGGTAGGCGACCCGGGGCAGGCACTTGTTGCCTGCTCCGATAGTCACACACTTGCCGCCCGTCAGGCTCAGCCCAGGGCGGCACTGGTTGCACCGGAACACTGCAAGTGGTGTTGGTGGGGCAGGGCAGGGACAGGTGGTGAGAGGCGACTGCTCGATGCGCCCGTGCTTGTCCCAGCAGGGTTTTTGTCCGTTTGTCCGTTGAGCGGCCGAGCCAGCAGGATCAGCACTTGGGCGCTGCGGCCGCCCTGTCACCTGCGCTGGCCCCCTGCCTGCGCAGCAACTGAGCAGCAGCTCAGGTGGGCCGTTCAGTGACCCCCTCGTGCCCCTCCCTGGCGAGACCCCCTCACGTGTATCCACAGAGACGCAGCCGGCCGGGATGACGGCGTTCCTGCCAGTCAGGGTCCTGGCCTCGGTGTTAAGCTTGGCCACGGTCATGCACTGCAGGGAGGGACAGGCAGCTCATGCCTGGTGAGGCAGCAGGGGGTGGGGCGGGGGGGGGGGCGCGCCAGCCCGCAACACACAGGGGCGGTGCGGCGAGTAGGGGCGGGCCCTTTGGCGAGGACATGCGCCGCCTTCATGGCCAAAGTGCAGCGCGCCGCCAGGGGGGCCTCACCAGGGTGTCGGACCACAGGGCGTTAATGTAGATGGCGTTGGCGGGCACGAGGATCTCCCCCGCGACGGCACACCGAGCGCAGGTGCCGTCGGCGGTGCACCCGTTGGTCGCGCACCGCGGGTTCCTCGAGTATTGCGGGCAGGTGCCCGCGATGCACTGCGCAGAAGCAGGGCGGGGCAGAAGCGGGGTTGCTGGATGCTGCTGCTGGGCAGAGCGGCAGCTGGCTGCAGCACAGCACAGGGCACGGCACAGGTGCTTCTGTGATCACGCCTGCAGGCTGGACAGGCCTCCCTCCGCTCCATCAAGCCGCACCCGGTAATTGGCGTCGAAGCGGGTCCCCACTTTGCACTCTGTGCACCTGCCAGCGTTGGGCAAGCATGGGGTTTCAAAGGTCAGAAGCTGCTCAACGGACACAGGCCATGTGCCCGGTGCTGGTGGGCGCCGTTGCATGCCAGCCGTGCAGAGGTGGACCTGACGCAGCTGAACACATGTAACAGAGCGCTGCACCCTCTCATCACCAAGCCAGCCACCAGATGCGTTTTTTAATGAGCGAGCAGCCCAGGGGGCAAGCGCACCACTGGGGTACCGTGCCATCGCAGCGCACACAGTTCCTGTCGCCGGATGTGTTGATGCAGTTAGCACCACCAGTCGTGGGCTTGCACTGCGAGTGGAGTGAGTATACAGCCAAAGGGTGAGACGTCAGGGATAACATGCAAGTACAAGGGTCGTGTGTGGCTGGGGCCTGGCAGGAACTTCCCGCCATTGATTGCTCAGTGACCACCGGTGGCACTGCCAGCTGGCCAAATGGCTGCAGTCAAACAGGTACGGCGAGGGAAACCCTTTCGAGCTGAAGGGAGGTGACAGCGGCTTTCACGGCATGGTGGGAGACAGAACAAATCAAAACAAGGTCAGCTGTGGCTACAGGGCATGCAGTCCTGCCCTGGCTGACGTACAGCTGCTCAGCTCCCGTCAATGCCGCAGCCAGCGGTGCGGAGGCGGCGGGCAGGCTTCTGGTCAGCTTTCGAAGCCTCCGGTCTGCGCTCTCTGCTATTCTGCACTCCCCACCTGCTTGATCTTGCCGGTCGGCGTCCAGACGGGGGAGAGTGTACGCTGGCACAAGTAGCATTCTTTGGTCGGCGAAGACCGGCACTCCACACAGCCCGCGATGCCGGTGATTCGCTCGCACGGCAGCTGAATCTTGGCCGCAGAAGCTCCGCCCGCCACCGCCAGGAGCAAGAGCGCTAGCAGCGCGCGGGACATGGCCACAGCTTGTGTCAGGCCGGGCAAGCAGGGCAAGGCAGGCTGGCTGCGCTAGAGTGCGATTTACGGGCGCATGGGCGCACAGAAAGAAACAAAACCGACGGGCGGTTGAGTGGCCTCTTATGGCAAGGCCACCCTCCCTCTGTTCAGGGAGCCAGAGCAGCTGCCCCGCCTCGTGGCCTTGCCCGCTGCCACACATGCCCAGCCCATGCTGGGCCAGGAGCCCAGATGAGCCCAGTTACTCTCAGGCTGTTTCACTTCAATTAGAGCTGGGAAGGCGCTGAGAGGTGGCCAAGGAGGGGGGGTGGGTTTGTGCCCCGCGGTACGCACATGGGTTACGTAGTCGATTCCAACTACACCCCACCCCCCAGGAGCAATGCTGCAGTACCATCCCGTGCATCCTCTCCACAGCTGCAGAAGACGCTGTAGCAAGCCCTGCTGACATGTCCAAAGGTTGTGCATGGGCAGCTGTAAAGGAACAGCCGGCTGCTGTCAAACAGAGCTCCGCTGCCGCGCCATCTGGCATGCATTTGTGGCCGGTGGGCTGTTGTGGAGAGCAGTGCTGTACAGCCTGCATGCAGCCATTGTGAAGGCGGAGCGTGCAGGTCACAGAGTGTAATATTTAGATGCCAAGTCCTCAGCCTCATCAGAGCATGTCTGCATGTTGGCCAGCGCTACCTGGTGGCATGGAAGGCCCACCGGTTGAAGTGTGTTTCAAACAACGCTCACTGCGCGCTGGTGCACATTTTGAGCATACACAAAATAAAGCAGATTAAGATGTGTTTGGGTTGCAGCACGGAGACCAGGGGTGCGCTTCAAGCTGTCGATGCCGCCGCCGCCTCGGCGCGCCCGCCGCGCCAGTGTCAGCATGTTGCCCAATTCCCGCATCACTCCTTGGTCATGAGCAAAGTCTGCGCAGCGCATATTCCTGGACGCCCATTCTTCTTCCGTGCAGGCAAAGGCACATGGCGGACCTCCCGGTCGCGCCGGTGGCTGGCCTGCAGGACGCGCACCAGCAAGACCACGAAGCGTTGCATCAGGCGGAGGAGGGCGACGCAGTAGCCGCGCAGCAAGGGGGGGCCCCAGATGAGGCTGCAGTGGCAGCGGGAGCTCCTCCCCCGGCAGAGCAGCACGGACAACCTCCAGCTGCCCAGGACCAGCAGCAGCAGCACGAGCAGCAGGAGCAGCACGAGCAGCAGGAGCAGCAGGAGCAGCAGCAGCAGCAGCAGCAGCAGAATGTCCAGCCGCCAGCCCAGCACCCACAACATCAGCAGGCGCACCAGCACCTCATCGACGGCGCTGCCGCCGCTGGCACGCCGCCTGCAGCAGCGGATGACCCCCGGCCTGAGATCCCTGCCCGCCCAGCCTTCAGCTATGCCCCAGAGGAGGAGTGTGACCTGGTGCTGAGGACCAGCGATGGGAAGCGCATCGGTGTGCACCGCCTGATTGTGCTGCGCACGTGCGGCCTGTTCAAGGAGCTGCTGGCTGCCTGCGCCGGCGAGACAGAGGTGGGCCTAGGCTCATGCCAGCCAGGCAGGGAGGCTTGAGCAGATGTTTGGGCTGGGGTTTGGGTTTGCTCCAATGAGCAGCCCTTGTCATCCTGTGTGGAGAGTGCAGCTTGGGAGGGTTGCCCCACTGGCTGCAGCCCCCATCCCGCTGACATTCCCTGTCGCTGCCCCTCCCGGGTGCTCGTGCCCCAGGTGGCGGTTGCTGAGCGGTGCGACGAGATCAAGCCCCTCCTGCTGGATGTCATCTACGACCGCTCCGTCGCCATCAAGCCTGAGACGGCGCTGCAGGCAGGGGAACCAGCAGACCTCTGGGCAGGCAGATGCCGCGCCGGGCAGAGGCGCTTTGTTCGCAGTGCAGCCCTGACCACGTTCCCCACTCGCGCCACCGAGCACGCCGAGCCGGCACCCCTCCCTCCCTTCTGCCTTCGGGCCTCCTGCAGGTGTTTCACCTGGCAGACAAGTACGAGGCGCCCTCGCTCATGCAGGCCTGCAGGTGGGCCGTCCCTCCCTCCAGGGCGGTGCAGGGGCAGGCCTGTTGCCCCTGCAGGCCCGGCCGTGTGGCTGTGCCTGCGCGCTTGGCCCGCCACAGCAGTCTGTGCCCGCCCTGCTCAGGGCATGCGCCCGATCTGTGCTCCAACACAGCGTTGCACTGGCGGCTGTCCTGCGCATGCAGGGCTGTGTTCCTTAGCGATGCATTCAAGCTGGGCATCAGTGGCAACAACACCTTCAGCTTTGGCGCAGCTGCAGGCCAGCAGGACAGGGTGGAGGGCCACGCAAGCTGGATAGACATGGTGGGTGGAGACAGCGCGGACAGCCGGCTGCCCACTGAGAGGCCGGAGCGCTGCTGAAGCTGCAGCGCCTGCCCGCGCCCGACCGGCTGCGCGCTCCTTCCTTGGCGCTCTGCAGCATCCCCTTCCTGCATGCCAGCCTCCTCCTTCTGCCGTACAGCTGTTGCTGGCGTCAAAGCTCAATCAAGCAGCCTGCCTGCCTCTGCCCCACTCCCTGCCCCCCACGCGCGACTCGTGCCGCATGTCTGCACCTCGCCCCCCCGCCCACATGCACCTTGGCACCCCCCGGCCCACCACCCCCGCTGCAGCTGTCGCTGGCCTCTAAGCACGAGTACGACGACCTGGTGCAGCGCTGCGTCGCCTTCTTCCTGCAGCAGTGCCAGGAGCGCCCCTCGCAGGCGCTCGAGTCGCTGGTGGGCGATCGCGCGCTGCTGCCGGCCCTGGCGCAGCCGCACCTGGAGGAGATGCTGCTGGGGCTGGCCAGGAACGCCCTACTCTATGACTCGCGGGTGAGCACCCAGGCGGCAGGGGCCGGCCCCGGGCGTGGCGGCAGGGCTGCTCCCGGCACGGTGCAGGACGGGGCCTGGGCGTCGGGCGTGGGCCCGCCCTCAATTAGGGCGCGTTGCTGTGGCTGTGTTTTGAGCGAGGTTGTGGGTTCCTGGGTGGCCTCGGGGGTGTTGAGGAAGGGTGGGCCGGGGGATGAGCTGGGCAGGCCGCCTGTCTGGGAGGCCTGGCAGCAGCAGCCCCCATCCAGCTGCACAGTTTAATCGTATGCACCAGCCCCCTTGGCTCCCTGTGCCCACAGACTCAGCAGGACCTGACGGCCACTCGAAAGCAGCTGAAGGAGAGCCAGGCTGAGGCAGAGGAGCTCAAGAAGAAGGCAAGCGGGGAGCAGGGAGGGGAGGCACAGGGCCGCTGAGAATGGGCAGGCCCACTCAGCATAGCCAGCGCCGAGAGGGCGCGGGCATGGAGCGCCCACTGGCTATGCGCATCCCCAGCTGTGCGGCGCTCAGGTGTCTTGTGCCCCTTTCCCTCCCCCGCCTCCTGCATTGCAGCTGGAGACCAAGCACTCATCCTACATGAAGCTGCTGGGCAAGCACAACAGGCTGCTGGATAAGTGCGAGAAACGCCAGGTCAGCCCGGAGCAGCGGGCGCGCCTGCCCGCCGCCTGCCGGCTGCGAAACATGTGGGCCCATGAAGACGGTGCCATCGCCGGGCCCGTCCCCCAACGTCGCCTCTCAGTCTGTGCTGCGCCATGAGCATGTGCCCCCTTGCGTTGCCCTCCCACCCTCCAGGTGACCTGGCACAAAGACCTGGAGCCGCCGCAGAAGAAGGGCAAGAAGTAGGCCGGCAGCAGGGCCTGCCTCGGGTCCTGTCGGCAGCACCTGGCTGTCTGCGCCACACAGGCGGCCAGCCTTCGGCCTGCAAAGTCACCGCCTTGTGGAGGTTGTGCATGAGAGCTGGGTTATGGCTTGACAGGGGTGAGCGTTGAGCAAGCCAACGTCCTGAGCACACCCAGTTCAACCTGCTCATGCTTGCCTTGGCTCTGCGCTTCATCTGTCTACTTACTTACAGTTGTACAGGCAAGACATCGCCAAAAGTGGTTGAACAGTGGTATTGGTTCGGCATTCCGAATTGATCCCGAATTGAGTCAAGGGTACTTATCAGCGCTGTGCAGTGATGTTTTTCAGGCAGCATGCTCAGGAGGCATGCTCAGTGGAGTCCTCGTTGGCTGTGGCAGCAAATCCGGCATTCTTGGTGCAGCATGCATACCATACAGTCATCAAGATTCTGAAAGGTTGAAACTCAGATGAAACTCATTTCAAAAGGCAGCAGGCACTCTGGCACTCACTGCACACCGCTGCATGCGGGTCCCGACAGGGTGTGTGTGTATAGTAGGGGTGTGTAGGGGTGGGGTGGGGGATGGGGGGATTGTTCCGTAGAGGCTGCGGTAGGGCTGCGCCTTTGCGTCAGCCTGCAAAGCCCGTGGTCAGCAGGCGCTCGGTGTGGCTGCGCGGCAGGAGCCAGGCGTCAACAGGGTTGAGGGCCGCCGCCGCGCCCCGCTTTGCGCCCGGCGCGAGCAGGGCGCTCAGCTCCGCGGCCGCCTCCTCGCCCGTCACGATGGCACCCTCGAAGAAGCCGGGCCAGGAGGAGGAGTTCTCGGTGCCGGCCCTGCAGGGGGGCGGCATAGGAGAGGAGGCCGAATGCCGGAGATTGGCCGGTTGGTGGGGTAGGTGGGTTGGGGTTGGCTGGCCGGGTGCAATCACTGCAGCTGTGCTGCCCCCAACGCTGGCTTGGCGCATGCCTGCATTACGAGGCAACCGGTGGCGCGCCGCTCAAGGCACCCCCTCACCCAACCCACCAGTGGATGCGGCCGCAGGGCTTGAAGTAGGCGTCGCGCAGCGATGTCCAGGCACCCGGCATCATGAAAGCGGTGTAGGAGCCGCCGGTCCACTGCGGGCAAGGAAGCAGACGGGCGGGGCCGCAGGGTGCACGGGTTAGAATGGTGGACCAACACACAGCCCGGCGCTTGGCGCGCCTTGCCAGGCAGGTGGAGCCTGCACACTGAGAAAGCCGGGCCCTGCCCCGGCTGGCCGCCCACCCACCTGCTGGGAGGGCCAGTCCACGGCGATGAAGTTGATGGCCTTGGTGGCCACCTCTGGGCAGTCCATGAACTGGGCCCAGGTGTCCAGCACCGCCCGCTTCACCGCCTCCTGGCCCTGCAGCACAGCAGCGGGCAGAGGAGTGACGGGGCCGGAATGTGCTCAGGAGGGCATCCGCTGGCATGGCCGGCAAGACTGCGCCCTGCTGGCAAGCCCCACACGGCTGCCTGCCAGCGGCCCCTGCCAGGCAGCGCCAGCCTGGCAGGTTGGCCAGCAGCACGCTGCAGCGCCATGACCGCGCAGCGACAGCGGCAAGCCGGCATCGGCCTGCATCATCGGGCACGCACATGTGGCCCCCACCCACCCCACCTGGCTCATCAGCTCAAAGGCGTCGTCGTTCCACAGGAAGGAGGCCAGCACGCCGGGGCCGCCGGGCGGGGACACGTCGAAGCAGGAGTCGATGTACAGGGGGTGGTCGGGGTTGAAGGCTGCGGGGG
>KQ482041.1:556895-570395 GCA_001430745.1 Auxenochlorella pyrenoidosa
CGTTGGCTGGTGCACGGTCGGGCATGTTGGCCAAGGCCAGGCCAGGGCGGCACGTCGGCATGGAATGCTTTCCAAGAAAGCTTTCACAGGTGACGCAGTGATTTGTCGACCCCATCAACCCAGTGCTCGACTGCCTGGGGGCGTAGGCAGGCGGAGGAGCGGCCCGGGACCCCAGGCCCCTCACCGGCCAGCGAGGCGCGCTGCTCCGCGGTGAACTGGGCCAGCTCCTGCTCCGGCACGGGCAGCCCCACCATGAGGTCGGAGGACACCAGCAGGGGCTTGTTGTCGACGTAGAGCCTCGTGCGGCCCTGCCCTGCACGCACGGGCAAGTGGGGGCCAGGCAAAGTGCACCGCGGTGTTGATGCGGGCGTCGATGTGGCGCGTGTCAGGCGTTGCGTGCAGCCACGCTGCGGGTGCGCATCTGATGACTTCAGGCTCAGTCGGGGCAGACTGGGCAGGGCACTGCTCCGCCGCGAGCGCACCGGCCCGCATCCCAAGCTTCCAAGCACCCCTCCTGACCCTTCCCCCGTGCGCCCAGCACCCACACTGCGTGGCCTCGTACAGCTTGACCCCATACTCCTCCGCCATGGCCAGGAAGCGCTTCTGGGTGGGGCCCACCCACTGGCCGCCCACATCGTACCAATACTTGCGGTCGACCTGCGGCAGGGCGCACGGCAGGGGTGGGCGTCAGGGCGAGGGCTGCAAGGGGAGGCGGGATGGTTGGCGTCAGGCGCCCCAGCGCCCCTCCTGCCCTGGGGTTGCTGGCCAGCTGGTCCGGCCGAGGCGCCAGCTGTGGCCTCACCACGTCGTTGTCGGCCTCGGGCAGGGTGCAGGGCACGGGGGTGCCGTCCTCGAAGGCGACCGGCTCCCGCAGGCACCGCCCGCCCAGGCCGCCGCGCGCCTGGCGCATGGGAGGGAGGGGGCCGGGGCGGCGACATGGTTGCGGGGAAGACACGTGCAGGAGCAAAGAACTACGGCACAGCACTGCTGAGAGCACTGCGGTGGGCGGTGGGATGGTCGGCCTCCGGAGGCCAGCACGCTGTAAAGCGAGGCTTGGCAGCCATATGGCTGGGCAGCGGTGCAGTGCGGCAGCGGCAGCGGGCCTCGCTTCGCACCTCCAGCACCACCACGCTGTGCCCCGCCCGCAGCAGGTTCCGTGCAGCCGTCAGGCCGGAAATGCCGCCGCCCACAACCACCACATCAACGCCGGCACGTGGCCCAGAGCCGCTGGTGGCACCTGGAGAGCAGAGGGATAGGGGGCTGGGCAGGGTGGCTAGGTGGCTGCGTGTTTTTGCTGGTAATAATGCTACTCAAGCCTCGCTGCCATCCTTTGCGGCTGACATGCTCTCGTCTTTCCGGCAGGACACTGCACTTTCTCAACCAGGACCGGCCTTTGGTCACTTCTGCTGTTGTGGCTGCATCAGCGTGACCGCTGAGGCTCGGCTGCTTGCGTGTCAGGAACAACTGGCAGGGGCCTTGCGGTGTTGCCAGGCCCCCGATTTGCGCGCTGGCGTACACATGCATTCCTTGGGGTTAGGGGTGTCAACTACTGTGTCTCACCCCTGCCTGCTCTGCAATTGTGCAGCATGTGGCAGGCTAAACCGGCAACACGATTCTCGTCACTATCAGAAGCTGGCGCAGCAGCCGCGGCTAGCCGCCAGTGGCCTTGCTCCCCCCACACCCCAACCCACCCCCCGACAGAAGGCGTGGGCCTTCTTGCACCGCTTTCCCCTATCTGATGCGGCTTTCTTTCATGCGGAGCCTCCGGCCTGCCAAGGGTTTTCTTCGGGACCGCCGTTAACCACGCTCACTCCGGGCCTTGCTGGCTACCATCGCGTTCACCAGCGATCTACAACTTCCCCAAACATCAGAAGGAGGCAGTGCAGCCGCAGGCTCACCGTTGTCGGCAACTGGTCCAACCATAGCAAGGTCTTGCGCGAGCCAGCGACCTCCGCGCTAAAGACGGTCTAGGTAGAAAGGGCAGTCAAGATTGAAGCAGCCTGGTGATATGCGTAGTATCAGAGAAAGTACCCCGGGTACGACATGGGACTGATAAGCTGAAACCACTGCTTGTCGAGCTTCGTTCGTGCTTTTCATACTACTGACAGTATTTTGAGAGAGTTGAGGGCGGATGCAAGCCCTGCGGTGACAATTTGCCCCAGGGGCCGGTCCTGCTTGGTAGTGGCTACATAGCCCGCACATATCCAGCACCGTTCTGCCCCAGGCGACCTCATTACAACCCAACAAATTCAGCTGCATGATAAGTGCATGCATCAGCAGGGCAGTGGTTCCGCTGGCAGCAACAAGAGGGTAGCGTAGGGTGGGGTGGTGTGTGTGTGTGTGTGTGTGTGTGGGTGAGGGAGACGAACAAGCGTCGCACGCCGTGTGCCAAGCTCATCCCGCAGCCGAGCTTACCACCGCTGGACGCGGGCGCATACCAAGCACCTGCAGCGCAGCCATGCAGCCATATGATCGGCAAGACATCATGGCAAACCGCGCGTCGCGCGTCCAAGCTGCCAGGGACGTCACGCTGTCATTGCGTGCACCCTGCACCTCGCCTATTCATGAACACGCTACAAAGCGTAGTCCCTCTCAAACCTTGTCGCACCTGCACTAGCCGCGCCTCAATGCCGCCCAGCATCGGCGCCAGCGCCGCCTGCATCTGACCGCTGCTCTGGGCCGCCCGCGTTAGCTCCATGCACAGCGCCCTGCATGGGGAGGGTGCAGTGCGCGTGAGCACGAGGGGGAGGGCAGCCTCAGGTGCCACGGCACTGCTGACGACGACCCGCTTGACTGCTGCAAGTGATAATCCACCGGCAACCAACACTCGTCCCAGCAGCTCAGACCAGCCACCCACCCACATCCCCTGCCCCGCCCCCGCACCTGACTTGCATGTCCAGCTGCGCTGTCTTGGACTTCTCCAGCAGCAGCTCCCTCTCAAACCGCTGGCACAGCGCGGCCAGCGCGCCGCCAGCGCTGGCGCCCGCCCCAGCTGCCGGCGCCGGCGCTGTCGAGGCGCCATCAGAGTGCTGCGCAAGCGCCGCAGCCGCCGCCACCGCAGCACCCGCCTCCGCAGTGCTGCCTGCCGGGCCTGCCGCTGGCGATGCTGTGGGGACACTCCAGGTGGCGCTCTCCTCCAGCAAGTCTTTCAGCCGCTCGTTCTGGGCCAGGCTGCCCTGCGCCTGCGCCTCCCACTTGGCGGCCACGTCCCGCAGCTGCGTCACCGACTGCAGGGTGGGGCAGCGGGAGAGCGGTGAGACACCACTGCTGAGAGTGTTGACAACAGGCGTGGGAGTAAGTGCACGAGGGACCTCCCCCTTGCGCGCTAGCAGCCATTCCGTGCACCGCACCGGCCCGGCTCACACGCATGTCACGCAGCTCCGCAGGCATCCAGCAGACCCAGGCGAGCTCCCGCCCGCCCTGGGTCGCACCTCTGCCAGCGCAGCGTTTTCGGCTGACAGGCGCTCCACCTCTGCCGCCTGGGCATCAAAAGCGCCAATCAGCTTGTCCCGGCTGGCCTTCAGCGCCGCGATGCGCTGCTGCAGCACGGCCGCTGAAGAGGCGTCGCCAGCTGCCAAGCCTTCCAGGCTGGCCGCGGATGCCGACGGGCCCAGGTCGCCATCCTTGCCGCCTCCGTCCCTGCCGCTGTCCTTGCCCTTGGCCTTCGCCTCGAGCTGCTTGATGCGCTGCGGATGGCGGGGACAGGCATGATATGCTCAGCCGCGGTGCACGTTCTGGCAGTCAGCGTGTTGCCGCAGCAGCCAACGTCTCTGCCCGCGCTGCCTGCATGCCGGCGGCACCCGCGCAGGCCCGGGTGCAGCCCCACACCGCACGCAGCGCTGCCCAGGCTCCCCCCTGCCGCAGCGGGGGCCCCCCACCTGCTGCGCCTTCATGAGCCTGTCGGTGGCCAGCACCGCCTCGTGCTCCGCCGCCTCCGCCATGCGCGCCAGCTCCTCGCTGCGCTGCCGCTCCCGGTCCAGCGCCGCCAGCAGGATCTCCGCATCCCGCGCCAGCTGCGCCTCGCTGCCCTCGCTCACGCGCTCGCCGCGCCGCTGCTGCGCCTGCCCCTGCTGCGGCTGCTCCTGCTGTTCCACGCCGCCCTGCTCCGCCAGCTGGCTGGCAGCCTGCGCCGGTGCGCCGCCAGGGTCGTCAGCGCCGCTGCTGCCTGCTGCCGTGGCAGCGGCCGCTGCAGCGTTGGCCGCTTCTCGCTGCAGGTCGGCAAGCTGCTGCGCCAGCGCCGCCGCTGCCGCCTCTGCTTTCAGCTGCTCTTCTTCTGCCTCCTGGGCACGGCGCTCTGCCATGAGCAGGGCGGTGGCAAGCTCGTCTCGCGCTCGCTGCGTTGGGGGCGGCAGCGAGGTGTCCAAAGGAAGGAACAAGCTCAGGGGACCCAAAGAGGAGAGACCAGGAGCAGTTAGCTGCGGATTCCCTTGGCTACTCTTACAGTAGACAGAACCTGCTCTGGCACATGCAACCTCTCAGTTAGCCGCACCTGCAGGCGGTTGCGGTCGGCTGCCACCGCCTCGACCGCCTCCTCCGCCTGTCGCCGCAGCAGCTGTTCCTCGGCCAGCTGCTCCTGCAGCCGTGCGATCTGCACACGCAGCTGCTCCTCCCCCTCTGCTGGCGGCCGCCCGCTCATTTTGACGGAGAGCAGTTCACGAGCTCGGCTGGTAGTGGCTGACGACAAACTAGCTGGGTTGTTATGGGGCAGGGATGCGAAGGAGAGCCTTGCGCCCAAGACGAGCAGTCAATGTGCTGCCACTGGCCGCCTGCTGGGCTGCTGCCCGCCCGCTTCAGGCGGCAGCGCTGCAGTTGTTATATGCGAAGGCCTCACGGCCTAACTGGCGTGCTTTCGCATCCCTGACTCTGGATGTGTGGGTCAGAAATGATTAGCACCAAGTTGAAGACAAGCACTGAGCTGAGTTTTGGGATGATAGTGTTGGATGCGTGAGAGAGAGGACTGATGTATCGAAGCTGCTCCCTGTCCAATCCGTGTCCACCTTGCATTGTTGCAATATCAGTATGTTTTCCATCATATTTCACTCACAATGAGAAAGCTGGTGGGCCAGCACCACACCAATCGATGCCAGCTTTGAGGGATACTGTGAATGCTCAGCAGCGAGGTGAAAGCTTGAAGCTTTGTGTGCATGATCAACGTGTGCAGGTGTTATCTGCATTGTCCATTAGTAGGCACGAGCAATGTACATTGCCAGGGGAAGTGATAGATGTCTCACCTTGGCGTTTAGAGGGCTTGCGGCAGCGCACATTGCAGCGGAAGCTGCGCTTTGCAAACTGGCATCGGCGGAGGGAGCGCAGCACACTCTCAGGTACTGCAGGCCCCTCGGGCTCACGATCGTCGACCATTGTTTGCTACCCAACACTCTTTTGTCCCGCCTAGCAGCCTTGCAGTGCATCCCGACACCACCAGCCTTTGCTGTCAGACACGCGCGCCATGTTCGCTTTTTCTCGCGCCCCTGCAGCCACCTTGTGGGCTCCTACTTGTTCTGTGCGCGACGCGCGACGCAGCACAGCGCCGCAGACCCCTCGACCTCAGCTGCACCGGGCTGCCCGCCCGGCGCTGGCGCCTCCGCCACCACACGCTCTTCCGGGCACCGACCCGCAGGTAAGAGCTAGCTAGGGGCGCGAGACAGGGGCAGAGCCTCTCGTTACCATAAACTTGAGGAGTTTGATACATGGCCACTTGCATCATCCCTGTTCTCTTTGGCCAGCAGGCCAGCCTGCAGCTGGATGGCGAAGTGCGAAGCCAGCTGCCTAGCTGGCTGACGCTGATCGGCTTCGCTACCCTGGAGGCGGCGCGTCGGGCAAACCTCACCAGGTGGGTGCTGCATCCCGGCAGCCCGACAGAGTGACCGCGGCCTTGCCAGCGCCTGATGCCGACAAGCAGCTGGCTGCTCCCTGCTTGCCCAGAGCGAGTCTACCCAGCATTGCCTAGCCTCTGCACCCTGCCTGCAGCTTCGCCCTGACCGGCCCCCACATCTACTGGGGCCTTGCCTGGTACACGCTGGCCTACGCCGCGCTGGCCACGCTGAGCCCCCCCGACAGCGACTCCTTCGACCCGGTCGCCAACTCAGTGGGTGAGCGGTGCAGCCGGGAGGGGCGGAGGTTCAGTTGTCCTTTGGTTTCTCCAGCTCAGGATGTGCCGCCCTGCTCATACAAAGCTGTCAGCGATGCCCTTTACGGTACGGCTTGTTTCGGTCCAGGGTGGAAGCATCCACTTTGCTCTGAATGCACCTCGTTGCAGGCCCCATCTTCTTGGCGCTGCACCAAATCGGCTTTGGCGGGCGGCTGCAGCCGTTTACTGCTGCGGCTGCCCTGTTTGGGTACTTCTGGGTGAGCTTTGCTGGGACTGCAGGCAGCTGGCCACAACGTCGCGCTCTGGTCTGCTGCAAGCAGGAACAGGGGCCCTCGGCTGAGTGTTGGGCCCCTGTGGCATCGATTCTGCCCTGGGTTCAGCCGCCTCACAACTCGTGCCCGCATATTTGAATCCTGTGCGCTCAGCTCACCGAATCCCCTCCTGCTGACCCCACGGCACCACACCTGCCAGATCGACCAGCTGCCCTCCTTTGCCTACTCCCGCGTGGTCTGGGCTTGCACCCTGCTGGCCGCCATGTTCAAAGGCCTCACAGCGCAGGTGGGCGGGCCCGCTGTCACAGCAGGCCGCACTTGCCCTGGCCAGCCTTGAGACCACCCTGCCTTGCATCCCCAGCCTCGTTGTCGTACAACACCCTGCAACCACCGGTCAAACCACCAGCCACCAACAACCCCCCACGTGCAGTGGCTGGTG
The DNA here is from genome assembly GCA_001430745.1 of Auxenochlorella pyrenoidosa. Lineage (NCBI taxonomy): Eukaryota > Viridiplantae > Chlorophyta > Trebouxiophyceae > Chlorellales > Chlorellaceae > Auxenochlorella > Auxenochlorella pyrenoidosa. Next base: position 563,698 of record KQ482041.1, read on the forward strand.
GGCGCGTTTGGGGTGTCTGCGCTGTGGCGCCTGGTGAACCAGCTGCAGGGCGGCGGCGCCGTGCGGCCGCAGGAGGTGGCCTTTGCGGGGCTGGCCGGCTGGGCGCTGTACAAACAGGTGTGCGCTGGTGCTGCCTTGCCAGGCGACGGCGCCACCCTGAGCCGCTCTGGGCTGGATGGCAGCATTCCATACACCTCCTGCGCATGCGTAAAAGCGCTGCTGCGGCCCTGGCCACCCAGCGTGGCAGCTGCTTCTGACAGGCACCGCCTGGCAGCTGGGTGCGACTGTTGCCTACCTGTTTGCCACCCTGTCGCGCTGCACCCTGCTGGCCTGCAGGCTGAGGTGCCCCTGGCGCTTATGATCATGGCTGCTCAGCTCGTGGCTGCCTTGGTGTCCTGAGCATGCGCATCTGACCACCTGGCAGTGGCCGGTGCTCTGCGTGGCGCCTTACGAGGCATGAACGGCACTGAGCCAGCGTTGTGCTGCGAGCGCGCGCTCTACAAAACACCGGACCTCCTGACGAGAGTCGTTGCTAGCAGGCACATGTCTGAACCATCACCTTCCAACAATGCATTATTGGCTGTAAGGGGTCGTCGCTTTTGTTCGTGGGCTTCCTGCACTCTTTTCTGCGGCGCCCTCTGTGCTGCATTGCCATGCATCTTGCTGTTGCCCCCTGGTTGTCCCATCTGCACAGCTCTGTGTTGCGCGCTGCCCAGCAGCCTGCCTGCACCGTCCTGGTGACACCAACTGCCTTGACACCACGTTGTGACCTCCTTGCAAGTATGACATTTCAGAGGCAGATAGCGTGGAGAAGAACGAGGCTGCAAGCAGGGAGGTGAGATGCAAATCAGCGCTTCGAAGGGGTCAGGAAGTTCTGTCAGTACAGATGTTTTCAGGGCATGATTCTGAATGGCACAGGCATCAGGAATTGTCAGGGGGAGAACAGGGCGGAGAGTGGGGATTCATTGTGAGAGATGAGACGGAACAAACAGGAAGGGGTGACGGAGGCAAATATTGGTGTTCAAAGCCTTCAGACAGTTTGCAGCAGTAGCAGTGCTGCAACAAAGCAATAGGCTGTCCCGGCATACCAAGAGGGGACAGACAAAAAATGGCCACTTACGCACGGGAGGGGCTGGGTGGGCTAGCGCACTGTCAGGCAGTGGGCGCAGGCAGCAAACAAGGGCTGCCGCCCTGCACGGCTGTCTGCACAGGCGGTGCCGGCCTTGGTGGCTGGGCCGCCGCTCTTGCACTCTAGCTCTCGCGCCGGCCAGCGCTAGGTGGTGATGCCTGAGCCGCTGCCGGCAAGCAGCCCACCACGTCAGCAGCGGCGACCAAGGGGTACCCCGGTTCGCGCGTGAATCCGCCAGAAGACAGCGGGCTTGCACCCTGCAGCAGCAGCAAGGTTGAGTGGAGTCAAAGGGAGTGGCCGGGCGGTCACGTGGCAACGCATGTGTGCAATTGACCCAAGCGGTGTGGATACTGAAATCTTGACTGACGCTGGACAGGACTTGCAGCAACGGCCCGGGAGCCATGCAGCCGGGTGGCCAGCTGCCAATGCACAGCCACTGCCCGCCAGCCTCGCACTCGAGCCGAGAGACTCACCGACACAGCTTCCCCACTGGTGCTGTGCTGCATCAACAGTTGCCCAGAAAGACGGCAGCTCTGCAGCTGCTGTGACAGCCCCGCCGCTACCTCTGCTGCAGCTGCAGCGGAGTCCTGTTGTTGTGCTGACTTGCTGCCTGGGCCGCCAGTGCTGCTGCCCTCCGGGATGTCGCCAAAGCCGCCGGGCCCAGACCCCAGGGCATGCTGTAGGCCGCCAGCCTCGTCATCATCGTCGCTCCCGCTCCCAAAGGGCGGCAGCTGGGCAAAGGGGGAGTCGTTTGTGATGGAGTAGGCGGGGTGCAGCATCCCTGCTGCTGCAGCGCCCGGTGCAGCAGCAGCTGGGGTGGCTGCTGCCTCAAAGGGCGAAGGCTGCTGCTGCTGCTGCTGCTGCTGCTGCTGCTGGGCAGCGGAGGGCAGGGGTCGACTATGAGAGGACGCTGCCACTGCAGTGGACGAGGTGGCCTGCAGGCTCGCCACCGAGGGCGGGCCCGCAGGAGCAAACGGCGAGTCGTCGTGCCCGCCATACTGCTCCTGGCGTGCCCCCACCTCCTCGTCTGCAACCTGGCCCCCACGCTGCCCCATCGCTGCGGCTGGCAGGCGCAGCGGGGCGCCATTCCGGGCGCCGGCTTCGGCTGGCTCGGCCGCGGGGCCTGCCTCGTCCGGCGCCTGGCTCCCATTGCTGTCGCTGCCGGCGCGGTGCGCATGGTTTGCCTCCAGCTCCTGGGCAAAGAAGGTGAGGCATGGGCGGTCAGCGCGTGGCCCAGTCGTAGGCTCAGGCCCAGCCAGCACATACAGGCAGACAGAAGGCCCCGCACGCGGGCAGGCCAGTGGAAACTGCACCCACTCTTAGCTTGTGAAAACCTTCTCGAACTTGAGAATGCCCGGCCCCCCACCCACCAACCCCACCCAACTGCACCCACCCAACCCCCTCCCTCCCCCCGCCCCACCTCGAGAATCTCGGGAAAGGTGGGCCGCTGGCGGGGGTCGCCAGCCATGCAGCGCCGGCAGAGGGAGACCAGCACGGGGTCGCCCTGCAGGCCCTCTGTGGGCAGCTGCCTGCCCTGGAAGCCCACGGCGGCCACGACCTGATGAGGGGAGGGAAAGCGCAGGCGCATGGGCAGCCGTACCCAGGGTAGGGGGGGCAGAGACGGTGCTGACAAGGCAGCTGCAGGCAGGATGAGGGCAGGGCCGCCGCATGGCGCAGCACATCCCTCCCATCCCCACACCTGCATTGGGTGCAGCCCCTGCCAGGGCTGTTGGCCGGTCAGGCACTCCCACAGCACCTGCATGGGGACCGGGTAAACGGGGCGGGTGGGCAGGCGCGTCCAAGCTAGCCGTTAGCTAAATGTTCTGGCGGATGGTGCACCGCTCACGGTGTTCCCCTCCCTGACAGCTGGCTGCCCATTGACTGCGCCTGGCCGCTCACCACGCCATAGGAGTAAACGTCAGCACGCTCGTCGTAGGCCTCTGATCGAAGGACCTCGGGCGCCATCCACTCTGAAGGCAAGGCCGAGGGGAGCCAGGTGAGCCAGGCAGAGAGCAGGCTTGGCACACGCCGCTGGGTGGCAAGGAGCCAGGCGTGGATGACAACTTTGCACAGTGTGTGCGCCTGGACATTCCCCGCAGCAGACTGGCTGGGTGCCTGTTGTGGTTGGCTGCCCGCTGCAGCCCGCCGCCCGGCGCTGCTCACCGGGCGTGCCGGCAGCTGTGCCCTGCACGCCCGAAGCGTTGCTCTTGAGCCGGCTGAGCCCGAAGTCGGCGATCTTGACGCGCCAGCGGTCGTCCAGCAGGATGCTGCAGCAAGGGAGGAGGGGTGCATTCGGTGCGGGGGCGTGCGAGTGTGCAGGGGGGGCGTGACTTGTGGGAGGTGGGGGGGTGGGGGTTGAGGGAGGCTCGTGGGTTTGAGCCAGCGGCGTCCGGATGGTGGCGCCAACAATTGAGCAGCACCAGGCCCGCAAGGGCGTGCAGCACCGGCGGCAAGGAGCGGCGGCGGCAAGGAGCGCCTCCGTTGAGCTGCCACTGGCCACCGTTTTCCATGGCATTGCACAGCAATGCCGGCGCCCGCGACTGCTCACTTTGGGGATTTTAAGTCCAGGTGCAGCAGCGGCGGGGTGCGAGAGTGAAGGTAGGCCATGCCGCGCGCCACCGCCACCGCCACCGAGAGCTGCAGCTTGGGCGGCAGCGGGCGGCCTCCGTCGCGGCGCAGCAGGCGGAACAGCGAGCCGCGCGCCATGTACTCGGAGACAATGGCCAGGTAGGGGCGGGTGCAGACACCCATGAACAGCACTGCGGGGCGGGCATGGGCAGGACGCAAAGAGAGGAGGCAGTGGGTTGCTCTCAACAGAGGCGGCCAGTTGCACAGAAGCGTGCGCCGGCCCCGGCATAGGGGTGCCCCTCGTGCCAGCCCGTTGCAGCTGAACAAAGGACGCAAAGGGTGAGCGCATGCGCCTCGCACCAATGTTTGGGTGGCGCAACCGCTCGAGGAGGTGCACTGCAGCGTGGGGGCGCAGGTATGGTGCTGACACGAGCTCATGGGAGGCATGGCCAGAGCGCCACGGGGAGCCAGGCACAACATGCGCAGGCCGATCACGCCATCTACAAGGCAGCGCATGCACTGTCGCATCGGCGCCAGCCGCTGCAACCCCACCTTCCGAGCGGAAGCTCTCCTGCCCCTGCTCGTCAACCGACAGCAGCAGCTTGATGGCCACTGCGGTGCCCTGGTAGCGCCCCGCAAACACCTCGGCAAAGCCGCCCAGCGCCAGCCGCTCGCCAACCACAAGGTCACGGGGGTTGATCTCGAACGGCATCAGCGAGTCCTGGCGTGCCATGGCCAGCCGCTGCTGCTGCAGCCCCTCCCAGGTCTGGTCCTGCAGGAAGCGGCGCTGCACCTCGGCGGCTGCCGCGCTCGCGGGCTGCCACGTGGCGGGCGGCGCCGCCGGCGTGCCGGCACCCACGGCTGCCGAGAGCTGCTCTGCCTGCTGCGCCTGCTGGTGCTTCGGTGCCTGCACCACAGGAGCATCATGCACGGACTGCTGCCCATGGAAAACAACCCCCGCCGCCGCTGCTGCCCCATCCACTGCGCTGGGCTCAGACTCCAGGCCGGTGCTGCCGGGCTCTGCTGCACTTGGCAACCGTGCACTGGGCTCCCCTGTTGCGCTGGGTGTTGCTGCCATGCTGGCACCGCTGCTGCTGCGGCTGATATCAATGACAGCCAGGGCCGCTGCCGCAGCCTCTGCTGGTGCAGTGTGGAGCACGCTGCCGCCGCTGCTGGTGCTGGTGCTGGTGCTGGTGCAGCCTCTCGGAGAGTCGGGCATCTCAACACGGCAGGCCAGCCTGGAGGGGGCATTTGCCTCGCTCTCCGGTGGGCATCTGCCACCAGCAGATTGGCCGCTGCCAGCCCCCAGGCTGTCGCTGCCGCTGTGTGGGAGCTCCTCCACCCGCAGGCCGCTGCCTGTGCGCCCACCCTTCAGCTCGTGCCGAGCTTCGGCCGCTGCCGCTGCTGCCACGCCTGGACGCGTGGGCGAGGCTGGGCCGGGTGAGGCTGGCAGATCAGCATCAAAGTGTGCCCTGCAAGGCGTAAGGCGCAGTGTCAGGCCGCATCGTGCAGGGACAGGAAGACGGGGCCGAGCGCACAACGAACCCCGCCAAGCTGCCATTGGCATCGGTGCATCATGACCCGCAGCTCGACCTCACCTAAAGCTGTGCACGACCGTGACATCCAGTGCCCTGCTGTCTCCCTTCACGCGCTGCACCCGCAGCAGTGGTCCGGAGCTCTCTATGCCGCTGGGGCGCAGCTCCAGCGGCAGGCCCTGAAGGGAGGCAAGAGATGCTGGTGAGGAATGCGCCATCCCTCAGTGTTCAACGCCCTGTGATGCACGTTGCCATGTGCAGAATGATTTTTTTGAATGTGAAAACCCAGCAAAGCCGCATCCAGCCTGCAAGGGCTGCGGCTGCGCGGGCTGAGGAGGAAAAGCAAAGCAGCCATTCCACCTGCAGCACGTCACGCTCTATATCTCGTGACAGCTGTTGCTGCGATAGCGCCGAGAGCTTGCGTTGGTGGCAATGCCCTGCAGGCTGCAGTGTGGAAGGCAGAGTGTGGAAGATGGGAAGTGAGCCAGTGCTTCCGGGCCACTGTGCCGCACGTCCCGCCAGGTGGCCGGCGGGAGTCGGCAACACTGCCCGCAGGCAGATGTTCAGCACGAATGTCAGGAGAATAGTATGATTCATCTCACCACCAGGGAACGCTCTGTTGGCAAGCCCTGCGAGGGTGCAGGGGGTGCGGCAAGGGAGGCATCCTGCTGGTTGCCAGGAGCCGTCATCAAAGCCGTGGAACAATGCTCAGGGATGGGGTCTTGCACGGGCAGCAATGGTCTCTTCTGCTTGGCAATTTAGGACCCATGTGGCGAGAGCGCAGCACGCACGCAGCATCATCCGAATTTTGCTGCAAAGACTGACCGAGCCGTGGAGCGTTCCGCGACCCATTGTTGCGGCCTTCAAAATGGCGTCAGCGTGCGCGAAGCCTACCACCAAAGTGGCCTGCCCACAGCCCTGCCGGGCCTCCCGCCCTGTTGCAGCACATGCTGGTGCACAAACCATCAGGTAATGCGTTTTGTCGCAGCGTGGGCAAGAGCTGCTGTGCCACCATTGCGCCGCCACCGTGCCGCCACCACGCCGCCGAGTGCTTCCCAAGTGTCTTGCATGCTCAGACAATCAACAGGGTGGCCATCAGCCCTGTTCCTGCACATGCATATGAATAAGTAAGTGCACATGGTTCTGAGGCCCGCCCCTATGTCCGGTCTGCAGGTCACTGCCAGCCAGGCAGCAGCAGACGGCGGCACTGCAGCAACGCGGCCTGGCCGTTGCGGGCTCCCGCCGCCGGGCCTCGCTGGCAGCGGCCGCTGCTGCCGATGGCATTGCAGCAGGCGGCCTGCAGGCGCTGATCTTTGACTGCGACGGCGTGATTGTGGAGAGCGAGGACATCCACCGCATGGCGTACAACGCCACGTTTGAGCACTTTAATGTGCGCTGCCCCAACAGCGGCGACGCCCCCGTGGTGTGGACGCAGGAGTACTACGACGACCTGCAGAACAAGGTGG
>KQ482041.1:570667-585253 GCA_001430745.1 Auxenochlorella pyrenoidosa
TGCTCCGGGGACGCAAAAGGGACAGGGCACTCTGCATGGCTGGCGGGCAGGGAGCCGCGCAGGGTGATGCCCCCCTCCATGCCGCGGCGTCCCCACTCCTGATGCCTGGCCCAACCTCATACACACACGCAGGTGGGCGGCGGCAAGCCCAAGATGCGGCACTACTTTGGGCTCAACGGCTGGCCGACCTCCAGCGTGCTGGGCGGCCGCGCGCCCGCCGACGAGGCGGAGCAGGCGGTGCTGATCGACACGCTGCAGGACTGGAAGACCGAGAAGTACAAGGACATCATCGGTGGGGGCGGGAGTGTGGGTGCCAGGCGGGGTGGAGGCGGGAGTGGAGGGTGGGGGCGGGGCGCTCTGGGACAAGCTGCGGTGCTCGGGCGCCGTGCACCCGGTGTCCAGTGTGCCTGCCTGCTCTCCACACGCAGCGTGTGCCCAGCTGCACGTGCGGGGGAAACAGGGCCGGGCCCGTGCCTGCGCAGCCCCGCCCGTCGCGCCGCGCCCTGCCTCGCCCACAGCCCGCCCGCCCTGCTTGTGTGCCTGCCCCACCCTGCAGGCAGCGGCAAGGTGGCTGCCCGGCCCGGCGTGGTGCGCCTGATGGACGAGGCGCGCGCGGCGGGCGTGCCCGTGGCCGTGTGCTCGGCGGCCACCAAGAGCGCGGTGGAGTTTGTGCTGTCCAACCTGCTGGGCGCCGACCGCTTCACGGGGCTGGACCTGTTCATGGCGGGCGACGACGTCAAGCAGAAGAAGCCCGACCCCACCATCTACAAGGTGAGAGCGCGGGTGGGGGGTCGGGTGGGGTACCCCCAACTGGTGGCTCGCTTGCCCAAGAGCACCCCTGCACACCTTCCGGTTCCCATACGTCGAAACCTCCAATGTTGCCTGTGCTCTGGCATCGCGCCCCTGCCTTGCGCTGCGTGCTTGGTATGCCGGCGGCAACAACCCCTGCCGGCCTGAAGAGGCACCAGTTGCTCAGCAATCGCGCGTGCCCGCCGCTGCAGGTGGCGGCGCAGCGGCTGGCGGTGGACCCCGCCTCCTGCCTGGTGGTGGAGGACAGCACCATCGGGCTGGCGGCCGCGCTGGGCGCCGGCATGCGCTGCCTGGTGACCTACACCGACTCGACTCGCTCGCAGGCAAGGCCCCAGGGGTGCACAGGGCTGGGGCACGCAGGAGGCTGTGAGCACTGCACCGTTAGCGGTTTCGGTTGGGACTGGCTGGGGCTTGGTAGCGGCCCAGGCCGTGCAAGCAGCGATTTCCTTACCCATCACCCCCCACCGCTGCAGGACTTTGCGGGGGCCGACACGGTCGTGGCCAGCCTGGAGGGCGTGACCTTTGCTGACCTGGCCGGCGGCCGGCTGGCGGGCCAGGATGACCGCGTGGCGGCTGCTACAGCTGCTGCGCAGTAGCAGCCCTGACGGCCCGGGCCCGGCAGCCTGCAGCCCGTCTTGTGTGCCCGTCGGGTTGACCCTCACAGCACGCCGTGCCCGCCCTGCTCCTCCTCAACCACTGATACCTTCAAAGCTCAGAAAGCTCAGATGCCCCATCCCTTCCTTTCGTCTGCATTTATTGTTGGCCTGGGTCTGTTGGCAGGCCGTGCCGCGCAATTTTGTGCCCCTTCATTTCATCCTGTGTACCTCCTCCCATGTACGACCGTGCCATGGTGCACCACCTTTATGAGCCATGAGAGGCGGCGTTGCTCGCTCCGAGGAAAATGTGGTGAATTATTGTGCTCATTTAAACCATTCATGGACGGGCCGCTGGAAAATGCGGTGCAAGCTGCATTGTGCAAGCCGCTGCAGCGCGCCATGCAGAGCAGGCGTCACTTGGTGGCACTCCTAGTGTTCAGCACCATTGTGCGATCGCCTAGCACTGCTAGCTCCTCTGATTCCCTTGCAGCTGTCTCCGGCTCCAGAAGGGATGAAGGGGCCTGGAAACTAGACAACTGCAGAAGACCCACTGCGACCATGTCGGCTCAAAAGGAGGGCAAGGGCGGCATGGCCGGGCGCCTGAGCAAGTTGATGTCTACCAAGGCCAGCCCCCGGGCCGAGGCGCCGGCCCCCGCGACAGGGCCGGCAGCTCCCGCTCCCAAGCCAGGGCCTGTGGCCTTTGGTAGGGATCCGAGGCTCTCCAAATATATTGCACAACGCGTATTCAACCGTCCCGAGGTGAGCAGCGGGCGCAGGGGCGCAGGATCGTCAACTGCCCGAAAGCGGGTGCCTGCCCCGCTAGGAAGGCCTAGCAATGATAGGGTTGATGGAAGAAATGTGATCGGAGCGATCCAGGCGCCCTGGCAGTGTTACACTGCCGCCGCCCGCCGCCTTGTGGCTTGCCTGTGCACTGCAGGGTGTGGGTGTGCAGGAGGTTCTCCGTGCGCTGGCCGACGCCATCCGCGCCAACGACAAGGCTGGCAGATCGCAGCTTATGACGCTTCTGCTGCGCCTGTTCTTCTTTGAGGAGCTGCCGCCGGAGGCGCTGCAACTGCTCCTGCCACTCTTCCAGGTGGGCTGGGGCTAAATGGGTGCTGCGCTGCGGGTGCTGGGGCAGCTTGGAACAATGTTTAAGGTAGGCACATTTGTAAGCACTCGTCAATCTCATGGAGAAATTGCCAGTGCTGTCAGTGTGCCTGCGTGCTACCGCGGCAATCGTGCCGTCGGCCTTCTGCTCTGCGGCCGCCACCCTTGCCTCACAGCAATGTGTGCCCTCGGCCTGCCACCCTGCGTGCCCCGCTGCAGGCGCAGGGCAAGGATGTGCGCGCGCTGCGCAGCCTGTACTACCTGGCAGAGGTGTATGTCAGCTGCGGGTCGGCGGGCACGCCCACGCTGTATGACCCCTCCTTGCGTGAGTGCTTGGCGGCGCACCCGTGGCTTAGCCGCTGGGTGGCAGCGGGTGTGCTGCTCCTGGTGTACAGGGTTCAATGTTTGCTGAGCAGAACAGTCTGCGGCTCAGGAGCGCAAGCAGACGGTGTGGCGCCAGTTGGAAGCACCAGAGGGCTGCATCACGCAGCCATCCTGCACCTGGGAGTCGCAGCTCACGCAACATGCCACTCCGCTCCCGTGCACGCAGTGGGCAAGCGGCCCGACGACAAGGCGCTGCAGGCGGTCCTTGGCGAGGTGGGGCGCGTGCTGGAGACGCCCGCCCTGGACCCGGCCGTCGCGCGCGCCTCACTCTTCCTGGCAGCCGCTGCCGCACGCTCCAACCCTGCCGCGCGCAAGCAGCTGGTGGCGGCAGTGCAGAGGGCCATCGCCGAGGCAGACGAGGCGGCATCGGCGGGGGGGCCGCTGGCGCCGGGCAAGTCCCCCCGGCGGCGCTCGGCGGCGACCGACTGGGACCTGCAGCACAGCGTGTTTGCGGCCAGCCGTGCGGGCGGCGCGGCCACGGGCGCGGACGAGGTGTCGCGCTCCTTTGGCGTGGGCGTGGGCAGCGCCGATGCGGTGGGGGCGCGGCATGCGCTGGCCATGGGCCTGGAGGTGGCTTTCCGGGTGAGCCCCTGCCGCCTGTCTGGCCCCTCTGCTTCGCATCTTCTCCCTCCCACCGCGACGTGCGCTCAGCAGGGTGTGGTGCCGCTGGCTGTTTGCGGCAGAAGGATGCAAGGGTTGTCTGCTGCCGTGTCTACTGCACACCTCTCTCACCTGTCATCTTCTGCTGGACTGGCCATGCAGGATGCTGGCTATGTGGTGCGGGAGGTGTACGAAGCGGTGGCTGAGGCAGCGCAGCATTATGAGGCCTCGGGTCCCAGCCCCCCACGCGTGCCAGGTGCGCAGCGCCACTGGCGTGCACTGGTGCGCCGCTCCTGCCATGCCGCACCTGCGATTGCTCTCCTGCTGTTGGTTGACTGCCGCAATGCTTGGCCTATAGTCCAGCAAATCCTGCCCTCGCAGCAGCGTCCCGGAACCCATCCGATGTGTACTCCCTGTGTTACTGTGCCCTCTCCCAATGTCCCCTGCAGGGCAAGGAGTAAACCTGGAGGACAGCTTTGCACGGCTCTACCTGGCACGGCTGTGCGCCGCGGTTGTCCAGTCTGACCAGTCAGCAACAGACGTGGCACGCGACGGCGCGCCCTTCTTCCGCATGCTCTGCCTGCTGGCCACACGGTGCGCATGCTGCAGGGGGGTGCTGCGCAGCCCTTGCTTGCCCCAACATTCTGGGTCTTGAGAGTCGCCATTCTCAGCCTTCACACCTGCTGGGCTGCAGCACCGCTTCGCCAAAACAACAACCCTGGTGACGAATGTTGCGCTGCCGACTCGCCGTGTGCAGCGACCCGGTCGACCTGGTTCGCTTTGGGGCCATTGAGGCCATGGCGGGCGCGCTGGCTTCCCCGACCAGCTCGTCGCTGACAGCAGGCGGCAAGGCCGCCAGCGCGCGGGAGGACACGGTGCAGCGGCAGCGGCGCGCACGTGCCTGGCGGCTGATGGTGACACAGGCAGGGGTGGAGGTGAGTGGGGTTGAAAGGCGGGGCTGGTGCGGCGCTACTGCTGGCGTGATGCGTGAGGGCGTGCACCCCAGTGCTGCAGCACTCGCATTGGCTTAACACGATGCCGCAGCACCACTGGCGGTTCCAGGTGTTCAAAGTTGCAAAGCTGCCCTGCTGTGGCTCTTCTGCTCCCACCCCAACGTCAGGTCACGGTGCCGGGCGCCACCGACAAGGGCGGCATGAAGCTGATTGATGTGCTGGGCCGCCTGCTGCTGCTGGCACTGCGCAAGACGGGCAGCGCTGCGCGTTTCTGCGTGGCGGCAGGAGCGGTCGCCTCCCTGGCAGGTGTGCTGCCTCTCTTGATTGGGTGTGTTCAGACCTGGAGGAAGCAGTTAGCATGATTATGCTGGGGAAAAGCAGAGCGCCCAGGAGCGAGGCTGCAACTGCAACCGTGCCCGCTGCACCTGGTCATTCCTGAGCCAGCTGCCCCGCTGCCGCTGCAGAGTCGTGCCTGGCCTCCCAGACCGTGGGGTCGACCCGCCACGGCTCCAGCCCGGATGTGGACCGCGTGCTGGGCGTGCTGGCGGCGGAGCTCGGCACCCTGGTGGAGGGCAGCCTGCGCGCCGCGCAGCGCTGCGCCGTCATCGAGGCGCTGCTGTACCTGCAGGCAAGGCCGGCTGGGCAGCAGCTGGGGCCGGGCTGCAGGACGTGCTGGGTCTTCCAGGCGGACTGTACGTGGCGAGGCTCTCAATGTGCGCAGCTCGAGGCACATGTAACATGGCCGGCGTGCTGTCCCTCCCTGCAGGCAGCGGGCTACGCCACCAACTTCAGCCCAGCAAAGCTGGTGCAGGCTGCGGGCAGCGGGGGCGCGGCATGGACGGGCGGCATGCAGGATGCGCTGCTCTCTGGTGTGCTGGGCGGGCAGCGCTGGCTGGAAGAGGCCTGCCAGTCTGGTGCTGTTCTGCATGCAGTGGTCACAGTGCTGCGTGTGTCAACACGCCCGGACTGCTTGTGCCCTGTCTGTGCTGCTCGTTCACACCTGGCTGCAGCTGCTGCCCCCAACGGACCCTGCCACCCGCCCTTGACCCTCCTGCCTCGTGCAGCGGTTCTCAAGTGCGCGCGTGCCAAGCCCCGCGAGGCAGCGCGCTTCCTGGGCTATGCCACCGCCGTGGTGGGCATCGCGCCCTCTGGCATCGACCTTGCCAAGATCACAGGTGACCAGCGCCGCCAGGGCCGCTGTTCGTACAGGGCTGAGTGGCGGGGGCAGCGCCAGGCGGGCCACCTTGCGTGCTGTGTCTTTAGGCTTTGGGGGGAGCGCAGGGAGCGATGGAAAGTTGGCCGTCGCGTGTGGCGCCAGACGCGCATGCCTTGCTGTCGCCCACCCTGCGTGCAGAGCTCTGGGACGCCGCGGTGGCTTCCGGGCGCGAGGGCCGCGAGGCGGTGCTGGCGGTGGTCACAGAGGCGCTGGCCTCGCCGCCGCCGCCCTCCACCCAGGCCCGCGCCGGCTCGGCGCCCGCCGAGGTCACCCGCGCCGCTCGCGAGGAGGACGGGTGGAACTCCTTTGTGGCCATCGCGGCCTGGTGGCTGGGCGAGAACGCAAACGCGCTGTGCGAGGAGTACGCGGGGCGCAAGCTGCAGCCGGCCGCGATCCCGAGGGGCATCGCAGCAGCCTCAACAGCGGCGGCGGCGGCGCCACAGCCGGCTGCCGCATCGGCAGGGGCAGGGGCAACAGCAGCAGCGAATGGCGACGACCTTGGGCTGGATGGGGACGCCGAGGATGACGACGAGTCTGATGATCAGGAGGCAGATGCGGCAGCAGCGGCAGCAGCGGCGGCAGCGGCAGCCTCTGCCGCCGAGCTGATGCAGCAGTTTGGGGGGCGCAGCCCCACGCTGAGCCGCATCCTGCTGGCCCTGCAGAGCCTGATGCTCACGGCAGTCTGGCAGCTGCGGTTGGCAGCAGCGCAGGTGCCTGGGATAGGGGGGCGTGTGGGATCAGATCGACACCGCAGCCTGATCAAACCACGCTCTGCCTCGCCTTGCAAGGCCCATTCCATGCCAGCAATTACGCGTTGCAGCGCTGGAAGGACCCTGCCATCTCGATCCGTCTCGCCGTGCTCTGCAGGCCCTGGCCAAGATTGCCGTGCGCTCAGGCGAGCCGTACCGGCTGCAGTGCTACAGCATCCTGGCGGCTGCAGGCAACAGCGGCGCGGGGGGCAGCGACGCTCTTGGCCTGGGCTCGGTCATCCGCCCCGCGCTGGCGCTGCTGGACCGCATGTATGCTGCACAGGTGGGCAACGCTGCCTGGGTGTGGCTGTTGAGGGTTGGGTGCAGGGCGCTGGCAGGCCAGGCAGGACTCTGAAGGTCGCACTTTTGCCTGCCATGCCTGTGCACTGCTGTTCTCTCCTGAGGTGCGCCTGCACGATTGTTATGTATGCTGGGCAGCAGGTGCGCGAGTCCGACCCTCTCCCCTTTCTCATGCGCCGCAGGTTGTCCTGGACCAGCTGTGGGCCGAGCACGGCGAGGACCCGGAGGCATGGCCCAAGGAAGTGGTGGCCTCGCTGGCACGGCGCAATGCCGAGCTGGCGCGACAGGTGGGCAGGCAGGCATGCTGGGAGCCAATGCAGCCAACCAGCGTCTGCGCGAAGCACATTGCGAAACGGAAGCAGCAAGAGTGCTGGCTGGCAGGCATGGTGGCGCGACCGCTGAAGGGCTGAGCAGTGGGACTGGGAGCTCAGTGGGCAGGAGTGGGGTTGGCTGCTGGCGCTGCCTGCTGCCGACGCTTGCCGGCCTTGGCTGCCGCGCCCCCGCAGGCGGAGCGCTACGTGTGCTCGGTGCCGCGCGAGCGCTACTCGCTGCTGGGCCACCGCGCCGCGCTGGTGCTGGCGGGGGATGCCGAGGCGGCAGACTTCCTATCGTCTTTCCTCAAGGGCACAGACAAGGAGGAGGTGAGGCGAGGGCGAGGGTTGTGGCGGTGGGTTCACGGCCAACGATGGGGGGACGCATGCGGGGGTGCCGTGCAGGCACGGCCTACCTGGTGCTCCAAGCGGTCGCTGGCACTAAGCGCCTGCTCGGCCTTTGCCGCCCAGAGCGCGCCGCCCAACCCGCGCGTCCTGCCCCTGCTTCAGGCCACCAGCGACCGCGTGGGCGAGCAGCTGGCGGCCAGCAAGAGCCGCGAGGTGGACGCCATCCTGGGCAGCCACGCCAGCGACGAGGTGGGAGTCCTGGGGCCTGCGCAGGGGGGGCGGCGCAGGAGCGAGGGCAGGGGCTGGGGCCTGTGGGAGTGCCAGGTGTGGGCGAGCAGCCCTTTGCGCACAGCGTTGCGCAGCTGACATACAGCTTGGTCCTAGGCCAGCAGGACGCTGCCCCTTGATTGTGGCACTGCACCATCGCCATGCCCTGCCTGCAGGGCACCTCCCTCACCTTCAAGGCTGGGGCCTTTAGCGAGGCGTCTGCCACGCTGGATGACCGCAACAAGGTGCGCCAGCAGCAGGATGTTGCTGCCGCCTGTGTTTGAGAGCTGTTTAGCCATGCTCGCTGGATCTGGTATGCGCATGCCTGTGCCTGTGCGAAGCGATTGCGTGTTGCCAATCAGCCGTGACCATGTGCCTTGGCAGGTGCCTTGTCCGACTCCACAACTGCCCGGTCTAGCAGCATCATGGATTGCTCCGCTTGCTCCTCTCCTCTGCAGGAGATTGATCGGCTGCTGTCGGGTGGCAGCACGCTGGGCCAGCCCACTCCAGATCCTTGGGGCTTCTCCGCAGCCACCACCTACAATGCCTTTGCAGAGATCTCGACAGACGGCGGGGCGGCAGCAGCCAGCGCTGACACCAGCTTCCCGGCGGCTGCGCAGTCCAGCGAGGGAGCTACGCCACCCTGGGATGCTGCAGCATCCTGGGGCGGGGAGCCAGCGGGCGCCGGTGCAGCCTCACCCGGCGCATCTGCAGCGGCGGCCAGCACAGACTGGTTTGGCGGGGGCGAGGCGGCGGCGACGGGCCAGCAGGCGCAGCAGGGCAGCGGCGGCGGCGCGGCCAAGGTGATTGGCACCGGCACTGTGCTGCACACCTTTGTGGGCGACTACAACCAGCCCGAGGAGCTGTCGGTGTTCGAGGGTGACAAGGTGGGTGGCCCATGGGGGTGGTGCAGAGCAGCAGCGTCCGCGAGGTGCGAGGCCGCAAGCTAGGTAGCCTGCCAGCTACGCCTGTCTACCGCATCTACTGGGTTGCGCAGGCTTCACTTCCCCTGACAGGAATGCCGGGACCATGCTGCGTTTGCCACGCCTTGCGCCGCCCTGCACCCCCCGAGGTTCAGGTCGAGGTGCTTGAAGAGGCGGATGGCTGGATGCTGGTGCGCGACCCCTCTGGGCGCGAAGGCCTGGTGCCCACCTCCTACCTCCACCTGGATGCGCTGTACCAGCAGGCAAGCCCGCGTGCTGATCCCCCTGCGTGACATGCACGCGCTGCCAAGCGTGCAAGTGCTCAGCCTGGACAAGGCCAGGTGGAGGGAGGCCTCCCAGCTCCCGGCCTGCCGGGCAGCTCATGCCGCTGCTGGTGCACTGTGCAGGCTGGGCCTGCTAGACCCTTCTGCCTCCTGTCTGACCCGCCTGCAGAACCTGCAGTCTGCGGCGGCAGCCGAGGCGGCGGCCGCGGCGGCCGAGTACCAGCGCAAGGCGGCGGGCACGCCCACGCGCGCGCACCGCCGTGGCGCATCTGTCGACTTTGGCCAGAGCAAGGAGGACCTGCTGGACAACATCTTCAGCTCCTACCAGGGTGGGCGGGCCGCAGGGGCAGTGGGGGGAGCGGGGGCGGGGGCGGGGTGCGGCCGCAGGCCCGCATGTGTGGGGGAGTAAGCCGGCACCTGTGCTGGGCCCTTGGCCACAGCACCGCCTGCAGCGTGCATTCTTGCAGGCCCTGCCGGCAACCCCCGGTGTGCAACCCGGGGGGTTGCGTCGCCATGTCAGCATTCCCCAGATCCCCCGGTATCTTCCCTCCCTCGCGCAACCACCCTCGTGCAGGCAACGCCTTCAATTTGCCCTCCATGCCCGAGGAGCAGCCCGCCAGCTTTGGCGAGAGCACATCCCTCTTTGGCGGCGCCAGCAGCTCCTCCTACTCAACGGCAGCGGGCGCGCCTGCGGCAGCGGCAGCCACGCCGGCAGGGGAGTTTTACAGCGGCGGCTCGCTGTCGCCAGTGGGGCGGCAGGACTCGTTCACCGGCGTCACCGGGCGCACAGGTGGGCCTGTAGCGCTAAGGCAGGCAGGCACCCACGGCGCGCAGACGCTGGCATGATGGGGTCTGTGCTGCTTGCAAGCCCTCCCTGCATCCTCGCCGCCTGCCTGATGTGTCCACGCCTGCAGTTTCAAGCCGTTATGCTTTTGCGCAATGTTTGCAGACTCGATGTGGGCAGCCCAGCCCCTACGGCAGGACAGCAGCGTGCGGCCATCAGACTATCCAGAAGCAGCGGGCACATCGCCGAGGGGCGGCCTGGGCCGGCAGACCTCCAACGCTGCAGGGCACAGGTGGGGCTGACCCGCATGCTGGCAAGAGGACGTGGGAGAACTCAGCTTTAGCTCAGATGGGAAGCACCTGGTCTGACCAGCCTTGTATCCCCCCGCTCCCAGCCATGCTTCTGTGCCTCCTCATGCCAGACCACTGCCCCGCCCTGCCCTCTGCAGCCCCGGCGCGCGGTCGCCCAGCGCTGCTCACCGCCGCACTCTCAGCGGGGCCAGCAGCGGTGGCGGCGGCATGGCTGCGTTCGATGCCTACGGGGACTTGGGGTCCATCCCCAACACACCCAGCCGAGTGGAGGGGCCGGAGCGCGCCATTGTCGCAGGTTAGGTGCTGGGGCGGCTTCCCGGGGCAGTCTGGGAGGGTCAAAGCCTTGGAACGGTGTGTCCCACCCATGTTGGGCGGCGCTGTCATTCATCGACCTGCTGGAGGCGTGGCCACGGCTCGATGCTCTGACTGCCAGACCCTCAACCTCCCTTGCGCGTTGTGCCCTTCCTCTGCAGGCTTTGTGGGCGAGCTGGAGGGCGAGCTGACAGTGGAGCCGGGGGAGCGCGTCAAGGTGCACTCCGAGGTGGACGGCTGGGCCCGCGTCATCCGGCTATCGGACAACCGCACGGGGCTGGTGCCCTCCTGGGCGGTGGGCGGCGACTGAGCCTGCAGGGTTGGGGTGGGGCTGCAAATGCGCTCCCCCCTCGCCCTTGTGCCGACGATGGACCGATATGCAAAGGCATGCGTTTTTGACTTGGTTTGGCTTACAAGTGTGAAAAAGTGGCAAATTTGAATCGCAGGATGTCTAGGGGATTTGAGGGAAGTGCTTGAAGACTGCTGGGGGAGGTGCCAAAGGAGCTTTGCTTGCCTGCAGCGTGGTTGCCTGCTGGCCCGCTGCAAGTGGTGTCCCGTGGCTGAGCGCAACTAATTGGCGGCCGTGCAAGTGCTGTCGAAACTCATAGAGAAGGATTATCACGCAGCGTGGAGCCTCTCCCTTGCGGCTGCGCTCTAGACGCTTTGCAAGGCGCCCTTGTGTGGCGCCAGTCGCGTGGGTGCCCTCCTACTTAAGAAGTAACCCAACAGGTGGTAAGGGGCGTCTGAGACCGTTGAATGCGCCGCAAGCAGCAGCGGCGGCGCTCGAAAACGTTCCCGCCTGAGCGCCGCTTTTGCCCGCTCAAATCTCCTTGGTCCCAACCTCCAAGCATTTCTCTGCATATTTCTGCCACGCTCAAAGAGATGATAGTGGGCACTAGAGTTTGTTGAACAGCCCTATTCCCCCTCCCTCCAACCCCACCCGGCCCTGCGTCCACCCCCCGCTCAGCCCTTGTGGTCAACTGTCTGCGATGCGGCTGCTGACTGACATCTACCTAAACCTTCTCGGGGTTGGAGAGCTGGTGGAGAATGCGGGCGCTGTGCTGCAGGACAAGCTGGGCCGGAAGAGGGCCGTGCCGCAGGGCCTGGAGGGCAAGGTGGGACGCAGTTTTACGCCCCGCTTTGTTGCACCCGCTGCACCTGGCTGCCAGCTTTGTGCTTGGATGCAGAGCGCAATCTAGGGACTTCACCCTCCCACTGCAATTTCAATGGCTTGCTCAGAACAGGCCATCGTGGCATGGCCCTTCTCCTGCAGACAGCCATCGTGACGGGCGGCAACGCGGGGGTGGGGTACGCCACCGCCCAGGCGCTGCTGGCTGCTGGCAGCGACGTGGTGCTGGCCTGCCGCTCGCTGGAGCGCGCCCAGGACGCTGCCGCCCGCCTGGCGGCTGCCGCGGCGCTGCGCGCAGCCCATCCACGCCCACACGGGGGGCGGCCAGCCCCAACAGGAGGCGCTGCAGCTGGTGCCGAGGGTGCCGCTGCTGGCCGCCAGGGGCGGGTGGAGGTGGAGCTGCTGGACCTGGCGTCGCTGGAGAGCGTGCGCCGCTTTGCGTCGCGCTGGGAGGCCAGCGGGCGCCCGCTCGACCTGCTCATCCTCAACGCCGGCATCATGTGCCCGCCAGACCGGCTCCAGACCGCAGACGGCTTCGAGCTGCAGTTCCAGGTGGGGGGCGCTGGCGTGCAGGGTGCTGGCGTGCAGGGAGTGGTGCAGGGAGCTGGGCGGAGGGCCGGCTGGGCCAGGTTGGGCGGGTCGTGCCCTGGCTCACCCCATCTGGGCATGGCCCCCCTTCCGCCCGGCCCCCAGTTAAACACCGCCTCCCCCTGCTGCAGAGCAACTTTCTGGCACACTTTGAGCTGGCCAACAGGCTGGTGCGACACGCCCAGCGGCAGCGGCGCAAGCGGCAGCAGGGCGGCAAGCAGCAGCAGGGGCGGCAGGAGGGCCGCCCGCTGCGCGTGCTGTGGCTGACCTCGATGACGCACTGGGGTGGCGACCTGTCGCCCGCCGCGCTGCCAGATGTGCCGCGCTGCAAGGCGCGCTACATCCCTTTCCAGGTGCGCCCACCTGGCGCCATTTGCTGCGCCATGCCAGCCATGCTGCCGTTTGCGCGGGTCAGGCTGCCAGGGCCTCGCAGGTTTCTCCCCTCCTGCCTCCAAGGCTACTTTCACCCTGCCCAAGCGCCTGCTGCAGGCATACGCCAACTCCAAGCTCTGCACCCTGCTGGCTGCCAAGCACCTGGACCGCCTCTTCTCACGGTGGGCACTGCCGGGGGGCGGCGAGGCGGGCGTGAGGAGTGCGACGCGCAGATGCTACTGGCTCGTGCGATTGCATCGAACACGGCGCCCATCCTTGCGGGACAGTTTCCCTTCCGATGTCCTGACTTCTGTGCCCGCCTTGCAGAGATGCGGCGCAGCCGGCGAGTGGAGCTGCTGCCAGCGGCGGGGCGGGCGCGGCGGCGGCGGCAGGGCGGCAGGGGCGCGACGTGTCAGTGGCGGTGCACCCAGGCCTGGTGGACACCTTCCTTGCCAGAAACTACTTCAAGGCAGGCTGGGCGGCGGTGCTTGCTGCTGGTCAGACTGCACACGGGTTCCCACACGCTGCCGCAAGCTTGCACGGGTGCAGCACCTCTCACCACATCTGTGGTGCCGACAAGGCGTGCCTCCTGCCTGACTCGGCGCCCCGCGCTGCCTGGGCTGCACGCAGGGCACCGCCCCCCGCCTGCTGCGCCTGCTGACCGACCCCTTCTTCGACCACTTCTTCTGCCCGCGCCTGCTCCGGAGGTGGGGCCGCTAGCGCGCCACTGGGCGGACGAGTTGCAGGGAGTCGTGCGCGCCGCTGTCTGGGCACCATTTTCGGCCTGGTTGAAAACATGCGCGGCTGCTTGCTTGCGGGCGTGGGCAAGTCACAAGCCGCCACTGCTCCCGGCTCCTGCGTGCTTGCAGTCCCGAGGCGGCGGCGCAGACGGTGCTGTACGCAGCCACAGCGCCGGCAGAGGAGGTGGGCGGCGCCTACGTGGGCACTGCCCCACGGGTGGGCCACCACTCTCGCGCCGCAGGGGACCCAGCGCTGGCTGCCAGGGTGTGGGAGCTGGGGGCGCACCTGTGCGGGCTGGCGGGAGACGACCTGGTGGCGTGAGGCAGCTGCCAGCCTGGCCTGCACACACTGCGACTGCCTTGCCTGGCTCACTCTGTACGAACTTCAGCAGGGTTTTAAAGGCATGCGCACGCATACAGAATGAGGAGCGCGGCAGGCATAGGCAACAGGAGTGCAGGGAACCTTGGCGGGGCGCGGTAAGGACGATGGGGGCATGCTGCCAGCCTTGCGCAACAGGGGCTTCCTGTGGAAAACGAAGGTTGGAAAATTGGCGGCAGCATGGCAAGAGCATGCGTTAGCGGCTTGTCGCAATCCAGGATATGTGTATGCATTCAGTGTACAGTCCATTCAATGCAGCAATCAGCGATGGAGGGAGGTGCAGGAGATTCCTGCCGGGCTTGTGGGACGAGAAGAAGAAGATGGTTGCTGCACGTTATCGTTTGTGTGCTCATTCAGCAGAGCAGCAGAGCGCAGCACAGGCACAGGTATGTTGCACAGACGAGTTGGGTGCTCACTCTAACGTAAGCCAAGGCGTTCATAATTTCACAACCCCAGCTGTGCTGGGCGGGTGAGATGTAATGAATGCAGCGAGGTAAACCGCTGTGCAACTGTTGGGAGGGGGGCTTGCGCAGCGGCAGCCCATGCAAGCCCCCCTGCAAGGATGCCTCTCTGGGAGTCCAGGCAGCGTTCACGCGCCCTTGTGGGGCTTCTCTGCTGCCGTAAAGATCTCCACGCAGGCATCGCAGGCCTGCAGAGCAGAGATGGGGTGAGGACGAGCAGTTACAGGCAGGTGTGGCAGCCTGACAGCGGTACACAACCAGCAGGCCAGGGGGCAGGGCATGGCGACGAGTTCTATTGATAGCTGGTCCTTGGCCCCTCTCCAGCAAGCAGCTCTGCCACCTGTCAGCCTGCTCACCTTGACACAGGCGCCCGGTTTGTCTCGGGTCCCCACCATGTACATGCGGTTCTTCTCGCATTCGCCTGGGGGACGAACAACGGCAGGCGAAACGGGGGCGGGCCGTGAGCGGGCTTGCGCACTGAACAAGGAAGCGGGCGCGGCGCACCTGGCAAAGCGCCCCCTGCCACTAGAGACTGCTCCTGCTGGGAGTCTCTGAGAGGCAGCATGATGGCAATGGCCTGCCAGACGGCTGTGACGCGGCCTGGATGTTCTGCATCACACCGTCGCCCCCAGAGCCCCGGGCTGCACCGCCGCGCTCCCCCC
>KQ482041.1:601745-620343 GCA_001430745.1 Auxenochlorella pyrenoidosa
GCCCCCCAAAGGTGTGATCCGGCATGTCCCAGCAAGGCGCCACCACCTCGTCCTGCGGGCCAGGGGCAGCAGCCACAGCGTTGCCGAGGGCCCAGGGCTGGGGAGCGCCGCAGGGCAACGCACTGCAGGGAAGCCCCGGGCGGGGCGCAGCAGGGCGCCGCCGCCTCGCCTTGCCGCACAGCATCAGGCCTAGGCGGCAGGCAGGGGCCAGCCGGGATGAGGTGCAACATCTGCAGGCAAAACGTAGTCCCAAACCCGCACCCCAGCGTGCTGGCCATCCGTTGTCTGCCCGCTGGGTGGCATGCTTGCTCTGTGTGGCTGGGCGTCTCGCCAGGCGCCCTGCTCCCCTGCCCCACACCCAACCTTGCTCAGCAACCCACCGTGATGAGTGGCCGCTCCGTCAGGATGCGCCGCCCTGTCTCTGAGGCCAGCATGCGACTGCGCATGGCGTGCAGCGCGGGCAGCCCCGTCGTCTCGCCGCTGGCCGCCACCAGGTCGCCGCGCCGCGGGTCGCGGAACGCGCCCCACAGCGCCAGCAGCGCCAGCGCGCCCTTCTCCAGCCCATTCAGCGGCACGTGAGTGGGGTAAGCTGGCGGCGGCCTGCTGGCGGGGAGGGAAGAACCAGGAGGGCGTTAACAGGAGCAGGGACGGCGGCAGTGGCAGCGGCAGCGGCAGCGGCGCCTAAGCAGTGATGGCGGCACTGGCCTCACACAGATCGCCATGCGCCTCACCTCGTCAGCAGGCTGTTTGCCGCGTCCATAAGCGCCGTGAGCGGCCCACTGGAAGCGAACCGTATTTGATGGGCGCCTGCGTCGGAGAAACACAAAATGTTCAGCATTCGATAGGCACCGCAGCACTTTCTGACGCTGCACCAGGTGCTCCACTGACCGCACCTGCCAGCGCGCTCGACGTCTCGGCTGCAAAGCGCGGCAGTGCTCGCAACGACATACTTTTCTGTAAGAATTGATTGACAGGAAACGATCGGGCAAGGAGGGGGACTGCCGCATGGCCCAAGAGCCACTGCTGCAGCAGCACGCCCGGCATGGCACGCCCGGCATGGCATCAGGGCTCTCATAGGCTTCTCCAACCGTGCAATTATATACCATCATGTCCCACTGTCACCAGATGTGCCGCTCATGAGCGACAGTGATTGCGCCATGACGATGGTGAGCTTTGCGAAGGGTTGGGTGGGAAGCAGCACCCCTGCCACGCCCAAGAGTGTGCTTGACAAGCAGCTGTGCTTATTGCCGAAATGCGACAATTGGGCGCAACGATCTGGTTCAGCAATACACAATTTAGTCCCAGGTGCTGAAGACATGCAGTCATTACGGCTGCAGCAGCTGTCGGGGGCGGGCTCAAAGCCTCCCTGCCGCTGCCTGATCTGAGAACGGTTGGGTTCAAATTCAACCCATCACCGCCCATGCCTCAGACAGGCGTCAAAGCGTGCACGTGGCGGCTTGCCAACTGGCACTAAACGCCGCTGCGCACATGGGGTTATGCCAACGGTGCCTCTCGCTGTTC
Source organism: Auxenochlorella pyrenoidosa (assembly GCA_001430745.1). Lineage (NCBI taxonomy): Eukaryota > Viridiplantae > Chlorophyta > Trebouxiophyceae > Chlorellales > Chlorellaceae > Auxenochlorella > Auxenochlorella pyrenoidosa. Next base: position 603,267 of record KQ482041.1, read on the forward strand.
CCACGTCAGCTGAGCCTCGTCGGCGGGCGCCGCGGCGGCGGCCGACGGGGAGGTGGGCGCCGTGGCGGCGGCTTGCGCGGGGGCGGGCGCCTGCAAAGGAGGGAGTGTTGGCAATTGAGGGAAGGGCAGTTGTCTGCTGACCATCTTGCAGGAGGTGCGGGCAAGTTTGCAAGCGGCGGCAGAGATCGCAGCACGTGAGCAGATGCAAGACGACATGCAGCCAGGGCTAGCAGTTTGCTGCAGCGCGCCGAAGACACTACCAGCCAGAGGTCAGAGCGTGTTGCGAAGAGAATGCAGGCAGCAGGAGCGGTAAGTATCAGGGGCTGGCCGTAGGTGCGCCATGGGCGGCCAGGCTGCAGCAGCAGTGCAAGCAGGTGCCTGCCTGGGAGGTGGGGGGCTGGGGCAGCGCACGCCTGACACGCTGCGGTGCAGGGAGAGGGGCACAAAGTGGGGGGCGGCGATTTTGCAGGCAGCATGGGGCAGGCGGCTGGCCCAGGCTTACGAGAGCATGAAGCAGGTGCCCGCTCAGCAGGCGCACATCCCACATGCAGGCTGAGCCAGGCGGGCAGAGGGGCTTGCCAGGCCTTTGCGCTCTGCACCACCAGGTAGCTGCGGCAGGTCTTGTCTGCGGCAGCGGAGGGGTGAGCGCGAGGGCCAGCGGAGCGGGATTGGGAGGGGAGCGGACACGATGCAGGCAGTGCACCAAGGGCTGCGAGCAGCGCACCAATGTTAACAGGGGGCCCAGCGGTGGACGAGAAAACAGCACCGCTAGCACCAGAGCATCGCAGCTGCAACAGCAGCCCCCTCACCATTGAAGGAGACTACGACCAGGTTGTCACGCCGGGCGCCAGGTGCACATACCCACCACACATCCGTTGTGTAGCGCTTTGCCCTGGCAGCATCGCACAGGTCGCCCCCAAGGTAGAAGGACTGCACGCATGTGGCAGGTTGAGGGGCAGGCACATCATGCGTGGGTCATCTTGTCGCCGCCGCAGATCAGGTCACCTCCCTGCAACGCCTCAACAAGCACAGAAGGAGGGGGGGCAGAGGTGTGCGGCACACCTGCTTGCGGGGGTCTGCAGCTGCCGAACCACTGTACGTCCCCAACTGGAGGCACTCCCCCGAGGAGGGGCGGCAGGCCTGGACGGTGCTGCTTGCAGGGCTGGCAAAGTATGAGACCGAGGTTGTCCAGGGTGGGTCATCTGTGTAAGGGGGAAGGCAGCTGACGGTCAGCGAGGCAAGAGGGGGAGGATGGAAGTGGGCGCGCCCTGCAGGGCCTGCACTGCGGGCTGATCGCCCAGAGAGAACACCTCGGCGGGCTGCGCGCCCAGCAAGAGCGGCCTAACCAGTGTTGGTGGCCGACAGGTTGAGCACTGCCTGCCTGGGCGCCGGCTTTGGCAGCTGCAGTTGGGAAGATGCAGTGGCATTGCTTCAAGCCGTCAAAAGCTCACGCAAGCAAGCATGCGGGCTGCAAGCGGGTCGGCAGGCTGCTGCAGCAGGGCACGCAGGGCTTGCTAGCCTCCAACATGCCTGGAAGGTGCCGCAGGGGATCTTGCTGCAGCAGGGGGCGGGGGATGGCGCGCGTTGAGGGAATGATTGAATGGGCAGAGGGGGAGGTGCTCCTTCCATGCACCACCCACGGCCGGGCCTGACGTACAGAAATGGCTCCCTGCTGGCAAAGCGGCATGACTGCACACCATGGCAAAGACCACAAAAAACGGCGTGGCTGGACACATGAATGCAAGGCTGGCTGCTGGCAGAGCGCACCTAGGCGGTGGCGGCGAGCGGCAGTGCCCCAGGCTGCAGGAGTGGAAAAGAGAGCAAGTGGCCGCCTTGATCAGTAAACAGCACCGGGCGCTGCAGAGCTGCATGCCTGCACCCCCCGCACATGTACAGATGTTGGCGCTCCTGCCGAGCTGAATGCCATGGCAGCTTTTGGCATGCTCCCCGTGCTGCATGCCCCCCGCACCAGGCACGAGGTGTCGCAACCGTAAACGTGGCCTGGCAAGCATCTGTGTTGTGCGTGGCTGCCACCAGGCTGTCGTTCTTTTTGGCAGGGTCGCACTGTAACAGCACCACCGCGCTCCACAGCCTGCCTCCCTTGCACCAGTCCCCATTCCGGTACACCTGCAGCAACAAAGCAAGGAGAAGGGATGATTGCTGCTCCATACACCAGCAGCAACCAAGCGAGGGTTTGAGGGAGCGTGCGTGCGGTGCTGCAATCAGTGCTCACGACCGGACGAGAGGCATGAGGGTCGGGCAAGCAGCAGTCAGCGCGGTGCCTGCCTGCCTTGCTGCCGTGGAGGCAGACAGGAACCCCGATTCCAAAGCTGCAACCTGCCAGACACAAGCATACAATGCACAGAACTGAGCAGGATCGGTGCTGGCTTGCCTGGTGTGTTGGTGTAGAGGCCGGCCTGTCAAGTATGCCAACTTTTGTGGTGGCGCGGTTGGGGCGCCCAGTGGTATTTATCATGAGCGCAACGGGCGGCTGCTGCGTTAAATCCAGCATGTACAACATGAATTGCCCTGTAGCAGAAGCGAAGCACAGAAGCCCAGGTAGCTAAACGTTCAATGTAGCGTCCCCTACTTGAGAACTGGCAAGCTTGGATGCCAGCATGCTCGCAGACGAGACGTGCAGAAAGGAAGAAGAGGGCTTCTGCTGGTCTGTTTGTGCCACCCAGTTCAGGAAACCTGATGCAGAGCTGCAAAGTAGAACTGAACCAGGCAGAGCAATGCAACCACGGGCAGGCTGGGCAGCAAGTAATGCAGGGTCAGCATGAAGGGGCAGGGCGGAGAAGGATCGCTTACGAATGCTCCAACAGCCAATTACGCTATGCCAGGAGCTCACCTCCACTGGACTGATGATACTCCATGGGTGTGGGGTTGGGCTGGTACTGAATGCAGAAGGAAGAGTGGGGACTTGAGCCAGGTTGGGCGGGGGGAAGGGCAGGGTTGCAAGGGTGAAAGCAGTTGAGCTGGAGAGCGCCAGGGGAGGTGTGAACAGAGCCCAGGCAACCAGCGCAACAGCCATTGCAATGCGATGTTTCGCAGCTTGGATGGTGCATGCTAAGCATTGCATGCTCTTGCATGCTCGAGCCAAGCAGGACAGGGTGGAAACACAGACTTTGCTCACAAGCTGCATCGCTGCGCATGGTCTCGGCGGTGAAGGCGGACAAGGAACGTTGCTCAGGCTGCACAGCAAAGCACTATTGCAAAAATCAGGAACCTGCGCTGTTTCTATCTTTACGATAAGACAGGCTGACCATGCAGACACACAGACTTGGCTGGGCTTACACTGTGAGCTGGTAGGCAGGCGTGGGCAACCGTGGGTGTGCACGGCGAGTCAAGGTGTCTACTGCCGAGACAAGCACATGTAGCTTGCACTGGCCATACAGCAGCATCAGGGCGCGTCGAAGCAGGCACCAGCAGGCGCAGCGCTCACCACACGCGCTCGGTGTGCACGGTGAATTCTGCTCGGCAGGTGGCGGCGTTTCGTGAGGCAGACACCAGCGTTTCTGGCGCGCCGGGCTTGCACTGAAACGTTACAACAGACTGCTAGCGCTCGCCTGGCGGGCAGCCTGTTGCATCTCCACCAGTGTACACCTGCACGGAGGGCCAGGTGAGGTGGGGTGCGGGGAGGGGTACAGCGATCGCGGGCGGGGCATCGGATCCAGCAGCCTGAGCTGCAGCTACGTCTGTGCACACGTGGTACTGCCCGTAATGCTAACAACTGCCTGCCGGCCTAACAGGTGCAAGCGGCGCTGAAGCTAGCTCCACCTGCGTTGTTGCATGCATGCCCGGAACACTGAGCAAGTTGTCACCTTGGCAGCTGCAGAGCTGGGTTTCCGATAAGGTGCTTGCACAGCGCAGCCAGCACGTCAGGACTCACATAGCGGGTCGGCATGGAGGCACTACCGTTGCGACCCAGGTTGATACAGCTTACAGCACGCACAATTATCTTGGCAGAAGTTTGGGAGAGGAAAGTCTGCTAACTGGCCGTTTGGATCAATTGTGTCCAATGTGTAATAGCTACACCCATGGCACCCCTGCGCATCGTCCAGCAGCTGAAAGTAGTCGGCATCGTGCTGCACGGAAGCAGGAGCTTGGGGGGGTCCAGTGGACGCGGATTGGGAGCTCGGCACCTGGGATGGGGCACGGCGCTGCAAGGCGCAGTGGCAGGGCGGGAGCCGTGCCACCCTACCCCTGAGGCATGCCCCTGCTGCCACCTTTGGGATACTTCCGCATGGGAAAGGTGGCGGCGGAGGCGGCGGCGGGGGCAGGGGCGGCGTTGGAGGCGGGGTTGGAGGCGCCGGGGGTGAAGGAGGTGGCGGGGGCGGTGCAGGGGAAGGTGGCGGGGGCGAGGGCGCTGGCGGCGGCGGCGGTGGAGGAGGTGGTGAAGGCGGCGGAGGGCATTCCTTGTCGCTGAAGCTGCAAGGTTGGGCAGACCACACAGTGTGCACAGGTGATGCGCAAGCGAAACTTGCCTGGTGGGGGCTGTGCAGCGGATCTGTGCCCTAAAACCGGTGCAGGGGCAGGCCCACAGCCAGCAAGGCGCCCGTTGGTGCGGGCAGGGAGCAGCGCTTACCACACGCGCCCCGTGTGAACAGTCATCTGAGCCTGGCAGGTGGTGGTGTTGCGGGAGGCAGACACCAGCGTCTCATTCATGCCAGGCTTGCACACAAAAGTAATGACCGACTGCCAACGCACGCCCGCCGGGCAGCCGGTGGCATCACCCCCAGTGTACACCTGCGCAAGGGGCGACAGAGGAGCGGAAGCATTTCTGCCATGCCAGGGGCGCCACAGACTCACAAAGGCAACAGGCATCAGCTGCAGGCAGCACCTAGAAGCGCGTGAGCGCAGCGCCGCTTGAGTGCCGCTGCGGGCTGCCCGCCAAAGCACGCAGGGCGCGCAATAGGGCAGACTCCGCGACCACTGCAGCGGGGGCCGGGAATGCAGCTGCTGTGCGCCCTCACATAGCGTGTGGGGCTGGAGGCGTTGCTCCTGCCGTGCCCCAGGTAGGTGCAGTCACCCCCAAAGGTGCTTGGGCAGAAGAGCGGCTGTTCAAAGGGGAAGGGCAGCCCGGAAAAGACGTTGTCCAGCTCGAAGCTGCCATCGGCAACGGCCAAGAACAGGTACACTCGGCCGGGCTTCACAAAGGCAGGGGAAAGGTCGGCGCGAGGAAGGTTTTAGAGGTAACAAGCTGCGCAGCTGTGACCAGATGTGCGCAGCACTTGGTTTGCCAGATCTGCTTGGTGGCAGCAGGGCAGGAGGGGCCAGGTCAAAGGGGGCAGGCATCCAGGCTGACGCTGCAGCACGAGTTTGGCAGCAGCAGGCTCGGGCGTGCTTCGCACTGCCTCCATGGCATCCGCCATGCAGCCATGCTTGCACCTTTTGAATGACGCCACATGGGTACGGCGATGGCGGCGGCGGTGCCAACGAGCCAGTTGCGCTGCAGGCAGGGAAGAGGGCGGGCCATGCAGGTGGGAGATGGGGTAGCAGCTGCATGACGCAGGCGCGCTGCTTGCTGCCAAGGCGTTGGCATCAACCGCTGATCGTGATCCCACTGCCTGCGCAGCTTGGAACAGTACCACTGCGGCGGGCTCTCCCAGGCACTGGCAGGCAGGTGGGGTCCTGGTAAAAATTCTCCTTCGTGCATACTAGAGCGATTTGAACCTGCAGAGCAGACCAGCAATCATGAAGGCATAAAGCGAAGACCCGCGTCCGCGTTCCCCGCCGCCGCCGAGCGGTCCCGCCATCGACTGCCTGAGCACTTGCTGGGCCAGAGCGGCGCGGCGGACCGCAGGCGCCTTGCGCAACACGTCTGCAGCACCCATACACCAGCTCACCATTGCACAGAGGAGGCAGGGTGGCCAGGGCTCTCGGCCCAAAGCCCGCGAGGTATTAAAGCCGCGCCGCATACCGCGGCGCTGCTGGTTTTCTGGCAACAAGACAGTCCCTGATTGCGATTCTGCATTCAAGGCCAGCCCCAGGGGAGGAAGGGGGCTGTTCAGCCTGGAGGGTGGAAGCTGGGTGGCGGGTGCCTGCTGCCATGGGCCAGATGTATCAGATGTGCTGCACTGTGAAAAAGGGATGGAGTGGTTCGAGAGGTAGAATTGTGAGTGTGGGAGAAGGTGGGGCAAAGGGAGTGGTAGTGGGAGCGTGGGCTGCTGATTGAGGAATTTGAGGGGGAGAGAGGTGGCCAGGAGCGCGCAACTCTGCCTGTGCTGGCCCAGCCATGGCCTCACCTCACCGCCCGACTGTGTGTGGTGTGGTGCAACAGCAGCTCAGTCCAATCGTCACTGTGCCCTCTCCCCACCAACATCCCAATCTAATACAGCAGGGCGAGTCGCCCTGGTTGCACCACTGTACCCATGCCACCTGCCTTCTGCGCCCAGTGCATGCCCGCCTCAGCGCACGCATCCACTTCCCCACTCGCAGACCCTCTGCTCTGATGACATCAGCTTGACGGCAGCTGGTGCCAGCATGCCCGCACACGGCTTCTACCCAGCATTCTGTCAGGCCAAGCTTGCTTACTTTGAAAGACATGCTGTTGGGAAGCAGCGCAAGCAGCGCATGCAAGCTTGCGCCCCGCTGCCTGCTGTCCAGCAGCGCCTGCCTAGTCCTTCTGCTTCAGTGAAGGGTGGTCCTTTGGAATCGGCCTGCAGGCGGGAGGGGCAAAACCACAGGCCATATGTCGAGGCCGCCGTTTCTGCTGGCCACTCCCTGCGGTTTGTAGTTGCGGGCCACGATGCTGCGGGCATGCAGCCAGAGGCAGCACCAATCTGGCATCTGCGCGGTGCGGGGCCTCTTGCCCCGCCAGCTAACCCCCCCACCCCCACCCCCACCCCCACCCCACCCCGCACCCAAACTGTGTTTCTCGTGACACCAGGCCCAGCCAGGTCCAGCCTAACAAGCCAAGCCCTCAACCGCACTATCAGTGCTGCCCATCACGCCCCGGGGGCCCACAAACACGGGCCCAGCGCTCACCGCTGGTTGGCGTCGCTGGGCGGTGCGTACCGGTCGAACCCCTCGGCCTCGATACGCTTCAGCCGCTCCTCCTCCCTGCAGCCACGGCAGGCGCAAGGGCTTGCCAAGCAGGCACAGGGTACCAGGGGCATGGGGCTGCTGGAGGCGGCGGCGCACTCGCGGCCCCGCAGCGCTCCACGTCACTCGCCTGCATCCCGCACCAACCCAAACCCACAACCTGCGCCGCACCCCAGCCCCCGCCCCCACCCACCGCTTCTTGCGGATCAGCGCCAGCCGCTCCATGTCCTTGCGCATCTGCTCCGGGTCCGGCTCGTCGTCGTCCTTCCTGCGGGGCCGGGCGGGCGGCGAGCAGCGGCAGGGTGTGTTGTGCTGCCGAGGCACAGAGCATCAAGAGCATGGCGGTGACAGTGCCACGCGCCAGGCGCCAAGGCCCAGCCTTGCCAGCAGCGCGAGCGAGTGTGCCACCAAAGAAGCTGCCGCATGCCATAAGTGCACCTGGGCTGCGGCAGCACTGAGGCAGCCAAGAGCAAGAGGACAGGGCTGGATGCACCAAGCCCCGACTCACTTGCGACGGGGAGCCGCAGGCACAGGCCGCCGAGGCAGCTCCTCCTCTTCGCTGCTCTCCTCCTCCTCGCTGTCCTCCTCTGCGCACATTGTGGCAGCGGCCGGTGGTGGAGCCAACGCACCAGCAGAGTGACACCGAATTGGGCAGCAGGGGGCTCCAGGCCGTGCAGCCGCCTGTAAGGCCACTGCGAGCGTGCGCACAGCAGGCAGGTAGCATGCCCAGCACTGCGCATGAACAGCTGAGGAGCGCTGCTTCTGGGCACTCACCCTCCTCTGAGTCGGTGGGCATTTGTCCCGCCTTTGGATTCTGCCAGGCACGGGGGCATTGGGGCGTGCAAGGCATCGGTAAGCCCTTCTGCTGCCTGTTCGTCAGGCCAGCCGCGCCACGCCTCCCCAGGCCAGGAGCGCACAGCGCACTTGCACCATCGGATTGACTCGGCCGAAAGACGGCATCACATCACGAAATGCACAGGTCCAAGGCTGAGCCCGCCGGGCAGGCACACCTGGATGAGCACCACCCTGGGCTGCTGATCCTGCTCCACGCCGCCCTCCTCCTCGCTCTCCTCCTCGCTGTCGGAGGGGGGCAGCATGCCCGCTGTGGCTGGCTGCCCGCCTGCATCAGCTCAGTGCCGGTGGCCTCTTAGAAGGCAGCAGGGTCGTGAAGAACGACGGAGCGACCGAGAAGCGCAGACCCAACGACGTGCCGAGGCGGCTAGCAGCGGCGGTGGAGCTTGCGTCTGAGCTGCGGGCTGGCCAGCGGCGTTGTGTGCGCAACCACAAATGCCTTGCGATTGTGCCGCAGCAGCCCTGAGAAGGCTAGCGGCGCTGCCAGCAAGTGCCGACTTGCAGCATGTCGCAGTTGCAACCAACACCCTCCAAAGGGCGCTGTGCTCACCAACAGGAGGCCGGTAGTCAAACTCCTCGTCCTCGTCCCGCCTGCCGCGGCCGCGCCCTCGCCCGCCCTTGAACCTGCCCATTGCTGCACTGCCTGACCAAGAGAAGTGGTGTAGAAGCGGAAATCAATCAATGAGAAGCCAAATAGATTGCCACAGGGGAGCCTCTGGGGAACAACCCTGGGCGGCGGTGGCAGGGAGGCAGCAGGGCCAGCACTGTGCTCCAGGCAACAAGGAAGCTCGATATGAGGCGACCTGACCCGCATGCGTGGCTTCGCTCCTCTGTCTCCAGGATCAACCTTCCATTGGTTTAACATGTATGGTTTGCCTTGCCTGTGCTTTGTGCTTTGAGTAGTGTTCCGCTCAGTCGGCATCCTTAGGCAAGAGCGCTGCGCACCGCCCATGCCTCGAGCCTGCAGGCAGGCAGGCCCTGGAACTGGTCAACCTATACCGCCAATGAGCGTGCCATATTCTTCCTTCTGTAAACGGCTGTGGTGCAGGGCGGCAAGCCAGTCAACCACGTTTGGGGTAGCACTCTCGCCCGCTTCCGCTGCGGCACACACTGGCTCGCCACCTTCACTGTTGTGGACCGCCGCGCCGCAAAGTAACTGCGCTAAACGGGCAGCGCACCCAGCAGGCGGGCCTCAGCCCCTTGAGGCAGCCCATATCCACCTGCAGCTGTTGAGCTCGCTGGTCGACTCAGTGCTCTCCTACGGTGCCAAGGTGTGGGCATGCAGCTGCAGTCAAAAGCAGCCACAGCCGGCGTCAGCACAGGCTGCGCTGCAGAGAAGCTGCACCTTGCCTGCCTCCGCAACTTGCTGGGCGTGCGCCAGGGCGACCCCAGCCTCGTGACGCTGGCCGAGACTGGTGAGCGGCCGCTGTGGGCGCGCTGGCTGCTACGGGCTGCGCGCCTGTGGAACCGGCTGCAGGCGCTGCTTGCCAGCGCGGCCCTAGCCATGGCGCCTGGCAGCCGACAGCCGGCTCGCCAGCCCTTGGCCCAGTGGCAGCAGGCCTAGCAGCAGCAGGGGTGCAGCTGGACCTCACCCACCCGCGCCCAATCAGCCTGGCGGCAATCCGCGAGGGCTGCCAAACGCGGCAGCTCCAGCAGCTGCAGGAAGCGGCCTCCCGCCCCGTCGCCAGCAAGCTGCAGCACTACATACTGGGCATGCAGAGCAGCCAGCTGGAGGCAGCGAGCGTGTGGAAACTGGCAGCCTACTTGACCGGCGTGCGCGAGCGGTGCCGCTGGGAGGCACTGGCCCAGTGGGTCACAGGCTCCCACTGGGGAGCCGAAGAGAGCGGGCGGTGGCACCACCTGCCCCTGGAGCAGCGGCTCTGCCCCCATTGCTGTGGTGGCACAGAGACGGTTGCACACATGTTTTTCACTGCCCCTTGTACGTGCCTGCTTCTCGATACTGTTTGAGCCTGGCTACTCCACGCTGCATGCTTTCTTCCACCAGTCGCCCCCTCACCTAGCCAGCTCTGCTGCCGCCTGCCGCCGCCTGTGGCAGGAGGCCACCTCTGCTCTGGGCGACACATCCCCCGCACCCACCGCCCACAGCCCGCCCCCTGCAACCCACACAACCTCACCTTTTCTGGCCAGCCCCCCACATCACCACCCACCTGACCAGTTCTGTGACAGTTTGGACAGCAGGCAGCGGGGCGCAAGCTTGCATGGCGCTGCTTGCGCTGCTTCCCAACAGCTTTGACATGTCTTAAAGTAAGCAAGGCTGGCCTGACAGAATGCTGGGTAGGAGTCGTGTGCGGGCATGCAGCTGCCATCAAGTTGCTGTCATCAAAGCAGAGGTCTGCAAGTGGCAGAGTGCATGCGTGCTCTGAGGTGGGCATGCACTGGGCGCAGAAGGCAGGTGGCATGCCATGCCACCCAGTGGGCACAGTGGTGCAACCAGGGCGACTCGCCCTGCTATATTAGATTGGGATGTTGGTTTGGGAGAGGGCACAGTGACGATTGGACTGAGCTGCTGTTGCACCACACCACACAGTCGGGCGGTGAGGCGAGGCCATGGCCAGGCCAGAACAGGCAGAGTTGCGCGCTCCTGCCCACCTCTCTCCCCCTCCTGACCGATTCCTTCCTGCCCTCAAGATCATCCTCTCCCCTCCTGCACCTGCACCCCTCAAGTGTATCTTCAGCACGATCTTATTGCTCTTATAGCACGCGCAGCAGCCGCGCACTTTTGCTTCCCTTGCTGCCTGGAGACCAGGTTTCTCGCCTTCCTTCCCTCGCAACTGCGGCATGGTGCGCGCCTGACCAGCGCAGCCCACCCTTCCCCCTCCTCCGGCCCCCGAGGGCTCCCTGCAGCCCCGTAGCCGGCCCCATGGCAAACCTGCTGTATCAGAGTCTCCAACCGGGCCTAGATGAGGTGCGCAGCGGCTGCGTGACTCACCGGAGGGCGGGAGCGAGCTCTTGTGCCCCGTCGAGGCTACCGGGCCCTGTCTGGGGCCGCTCTGGCTGTGCGAAAGCCTGTGTGGCGCCGAGAGGCACTCGGGACCCTGCCGGACGCAGGGATGGAGGTGGCGAGCAGGCCCCACCTGCCAGCTGCTCGTGCCTTGCTGCAGTTTGACACGAGCCGGTCCTGCCTCGTCGGGACTGGTGCATGCCGCACTCTGACCAAGCGGCCCTGCTGCTGCCTCGCAGGACCTGTTTGGCGGGCCCGATGGCGCAGCCTTTGCGGCGGCAGCCGCCGCTGGCCTCAACTCGGCAGACGACTCGCTGCCCTACAGCACTAGCGAGCTGAATGCGCCAGAGTACTCGACCGATGAGTTTCGCATGTTTCAGTTCAAGGTGGGTGACTCGGTGCCAACACACGGAGCAGAGCCAAGCCAAGCGGCTCGTGCCTTCAACTAAGCAGCCCACGCTTGCTTGGGGTCCTGGGCGCGCAGCACTCAAGCTGGCTGCACAGCCTCCCTTCCTGGGACTCGCCTGCTCACATGCATGCCTGCAGGCGCAGCAATGACGTGGCTGCAGCTGGCCATGCCGCATTGCAAGCAAGCGATTCCCAGCGCAACGCGCCCTCAGCCCCCGCCATGCTGCAGGTGGCGCGGTGCAGCAAGCGGTACGTGCATGATTGGCGGGCCTGCCCCTTTGCGCACCCCACGGAGAATGCGCGGCGGCGCGACCCTCGGCTGGTGAAGTACCTGCCAGTCCCCTGCCCCGACTACAAGCGCGGCATCTGCCTGAGGTGGGGAGCTTGCCCTGCACACGAGCCTGGTGGGGTGCCGCCAGTGTGATACTGATGTGGTTGCAACAAGCTGCCATTTTTAGGCGCATTAATCGTTTGACAGTGCCCCAGTCTGGGTCGTTGAGTCCAGCAACTGCGCGGGATTGGCCGCGGAATTTCTTGCTGCCCTGGCTGCTACGACGGCTCTGCGCCTCACATTCCTGCCCCTCATTGCCTCACCGCCTCGCCTCGTTCCCATTCGCAGGGGCGATGCGTGCTCTTACTCCCACGGCGTCTACGAGTGCTGGCTGCACCCCGCCAAGTACCGCACTCAGCTGTGCAAGGAGGGGCCCAACTGCCGCCGCCCCGTGTGCTTCTTCGCGCACTCTGTGCTGGACCTGCGCCAGCCCACCCACTCCTACGACCCGGCGGCCTCTGGGTCTGAGGTGAGCCGGCTGCTGGGCCGAGTGTGGAGCCGCATGCATTGCGGGCCGGCCTTGCTTTCATGCCGCGCGGCGCGGCGCAAGCAGCCCCACCTCTGCTGCGTTATTCCTGGCCTGGCGCGAACTGCCTGCTGTCAGCCCATGGCCTGCCCGCCGCCCAGCCTGCTGAGCTGTCGTGCCGCCTCTGCTGCTGCAGGACGTGCAGGCCAGCGTGGCGGCCATGCTGGCAGCGCAGCAGCAGAAGCAGGCGGTTGCCGCCGCGGTTGCGGCGCGCCTCTCCACCGACGGCGGCCCCGCCTCGGCCTCCAGCTCCTACGCCCGCCTGTCCACCGACGAGGTGCTGAACAACCTGCAGGATGGGCGTACCAGCAGCGACGCGCACGGTGCTGCTGCCACCGTGGCGGCCATGCTGGACAACGGCGGCGCCGGCGCGGCTGGCGCCATTAGCGCCGCCGCCTCCCCCGGCTCGCACGGCGCCTCCCTCACCCGCGCCTCCTCCAAGAGCGCGGGCAGCAACGGCTCCGGCGGGTCTGCAGGGCACAGCCCTGACCGCTCAGGCTCGCCCAACACCCCGGGCCAGACTGCCGGCCTCAGCGACCTCCCGGCCGCGCGCTCGGCAGAGGTGCCCGGCGCCAGCGTGTCCGACGCCGCCGCCGCCATGGCGGTGCTCACCCAGCAGCAGCAGGCCCAGGCGCAGGCGGCGGCGGCGCAGGCCGCAGCCGCGCTGGCGCGCCTAAGCATGGATGCGGCGGGCGTGCGCGGCGCCTCGATGGACGCCTCGGCCGCGGCGGCCACCACCCAGGCCATGCTCGCGCCGCGCATGTCCCTGGACAGCCTGCTGGCCACCCGGCAGCAGCAGCAGGGCTGGGCGCCCGGCGCGCCGCCAAGCACCACCACTGCCGCCGCAGCGCTTGCTGCCGCCTCTGCCAACTCCGCGCTGCCCCTCAACGAGCAGCCGTTCCCCTCAGGCAACGCGCCACGCATGTCCAACGCAGGTACGCGCCTGGCTGCTTGGGGGAAGTTTGCCACCAGCAGGGATGTGCGTACGACCGCTGCTTGCCCCCTCCTTGCCTCCCGCCCTGTCTGCCTCGCCTGCCGTTACGAGCGCCAAAGCCTCCGCTCCCGCCGCTCCTCCTCCCCCCTGTCCGCAGTGGCGCGCAAGCTGGGCCTGGCGCCGCAGCGCACCTCGCTGGATGCGCGCCTGTCCAAGCTCCGCGGCGGCGGCGTGGCCACGCCGCCCCGCACCTCCATCGACGGCATCCTGCACGCGCTCCAGCAGAGCTCGGCCCGCTCCTCGCTGGACCACCAGCAGCAGGCGCTGCTGCAGCAGGCAATGAGCGGCCAGCAGCAGCTGGCAATGTCTGGTGAGCGCTCGAGGGCCAGCCTAGCGTGGTCGCCCTGCTGGGTGTGAAAAGGCATGCGCAGCAGGCTTGCCGCGTGCCCATCTCGATTGGCATGCTCCTTGGTGTGCCTGTGGCCATGCCGGCGCTCAGCTCAGTCGCACCACGACCCCTCCAACCTCCTGCAGGCATGGGCATGAACGGCTATGGAGGCGGCATGAACGGGTACGCCGTGCCCCACATGCCTGCCCCCGGCTACGGCATGCCGCCACCCGGCCCCCCTGGCGGCAGCCCCGACATGCCGCTGCACCCCGCGCTGCTCAGCCTGGTGGCCTCGCACATGCAGCAGCAGGCGCCGCAGGCGCAGAGTGAGTACCACACGTGTGACGGCGGGGTGGGGGCATGGTTTTGCATGCCCAGGGAAGCTGCTCCCAGCTGCTGATGTTGCAATGCCTGGCGTGTCACCGTCCCTGCCCGCTCTCATTTGCCAGCTCTGAGCATGCACCTGGGCGTCTGGCTCGTCGGTCTCACCAGCCGGCCTTTCCTCCGTTTCGCTGTGCAGTGGGTGGCGGCGGCCTGCCCAGCATGCCCCCTAGCATGCACAGTGGGCTGGGTGCGCCGAACGGTGGCGATGCCGGCATGGCAGCGCTGCACCTCATGGAGAGCCTCAACAGCTGGCAGCTGAACGGTGGCAGTGGGCCGCCCGCGGCCAGCATGGGCCAGCGGGCTAGCATGGATGGTATGACGGGCATGGCTGGCGCGCCGGCGGTGAGCATCAGGACAGGCCCTCCCTCATGGCTCTGTCAACCTGGCTGTGCCTCTGCTTGCAAAAGGTTCTGCGCGTTCTGAATCCAGGAGCGTGGAAGCGCAGGCATGCTCGCACTGTGTTGCCACAGCCAGCAGCTTCTCCTCGTCTCGCCTGCGCTGACCCCCACTGCCCTGCCTCGCCGCGTTGCTGCTGCAGGGCATGCCCTCTGGCCCCGCCCCCGGCCCCGCCTACTACGACAGCAAGGGCATCTGGGCTGCGGCCTCATCCCAGGAGGCCATCAACAACTCTGCTGGTGCCGACTCTTGAGCTTTAGCTCAGCGGCGCACCGAGCCAGCCGACACCTCGCGACCCGAGCTCGTGGCGTCCCCAGCCGCCTCACGCCAGGCGTCGCCCTGCCGCACGCCCTGTGCCTTTCCGGACCCAGCGGTCGCCCCCCACCCCTGCCCGATGTATGTGTTGCGCCTCCATGCGGCATGATACCCAACCCAGCGACGCCGGCCCTCCCGCCCCCGCCCAAACAAACGAGGCCTACCCCAGCACTGCCTGCTCCTCTCCAGTACCAGTACCTCGTGTCCCGCGCAAGGCAAGACCCCCCCCCCAAACCCCTGCAGCATAAACGGAACCCCGCCAACTCGCCGGCCCCAGCGGTGGGGAGCGCGGCGGCGAACCTCTGCCCCCGCACAACTGCTCTGCTCCCTGCCCCGCACCCTCTCAATTCTTGTTGCATGACGGGCCCTTGCCGCGGCCGCCGCCCCGCGCTGCCGCGCGCTCTCCGTCCCTCCATCGTGTGCGATTTTTTCTAGCCTGCTTTGATGATCATCGGCGCCCCAGACAGCGCCGCCTCTGCAGCACTCCCCTCCATACATTCTCTCTACCGGCAGACCTACCTACGCCACGCGGCGCCGCCCCTGAGTCGTCCCCTCGCCCCACCCCTGCTGTTCCCTCCTGTGCTTTGATCCCCATGCCGCGCAATCGTATTCGCCCGGGGCTGCCTTTTGCCCCCCCTGGCGCCCGCATCAGCACCGCACCCCTTTCATACCGCATCCAATTGCCATTCCGCCGCCCCTGCGCCCGCGCCCGCTCTCCCATCCGTGTCCTTGCAAGTCACATTTGATGTGGACTTCCCGAAGAGCCCTCGCACGATGCGTTTCATCGCCCCTTGCGTGGGGCGAGTGGGGGATAGGGGCGCGCCTCGGTGCCCCTTCCCTTGTTTTCCGGCTCGCCCCCATTTGATTGGTGACGCTTTTCTGCCAGCCGTGTAACGTGCACTTCTAACCTGTGAGGGAGGCTGTCGGGAAGGCGACCAAGGGCCCCTACTCTGCTGCTGAACTTCGCCGTCAATGCCACAGCTCATGCGCCGTAGTTGACAGCATGCCGGCTGCCTCGCTGCCCGACATCATCTGCAGCTGGCCCTGGTTCAGCAGCCTTGCTAGGTTGGGCAACCTTTACAGAGCTGGATGAAGTTACTGCTGTGAGGAGGACGTGGCAGGGAGCCCAGACTGTGCCTCTCGCTCTTCCCGCTTGACCAGAGCTCAGGTGCTGCGCGCAGTGGCTTTCCTCGGCTTACAACGAAGCACTTTTCTGCTCTTCGAGGCTCCGCGTCCCCAAAGCACCGTTCCGAACCTTTGCGCAGGCTATCACCTCCAGGGGCGTCAGGAGCTCCCGGAGTTGCCTGCTTGGTGCTAGTGTCAGCACCAGAAACCTGTCGAGCAGCATGCCGTTCATCAGCTACTACGCCAGCAAGGTGCCTGGTGGGACCTGGCAGAGCCGGGTCTGGCTGGCCGGCAGCCTGCACCACCTCGGCATGTGGCACCCAACCCAGGCCGGAGCCGGCATGGCCTCCTTCAGGCAAGTGCAGAGCACTGGGCAAGGCGCAGGAGGCCAGCGACCAGCGGAGACGAGTAGGCACCGCAGCGCTGCCTGCGCCATTGCCGCCCGCCTTCTTCATGAAGAGCCAGTTCTTGTTCCTCCTGCAGTGCCCATCTGGCCTACTTGAACTACCAGCGCCCTGCCAGCGAGTGGGAGGCGCCATCTATGATCACAAACAACATGCCGGCCGACATCAAGCTGCACATGACGCCGGGAGGCGAGGTGTGGGAGGCGCTGCTGCGCCCCTCCCCGCTCGGCCCGGACAGCGTGAGCGTTTTCAGGGAGGCTGCTTTGGCACATGTGTGTTGGCCATGCTCGGAAGGTTGTGCCAAACCTAGCGCATGGTGCCCAGAGCCCAGATCAAGACTGTTTGCACCCACGCAGTGGCAGTTCTGCTCTGCAGTTGCCGCGGTCGAGCCAACACGCGCTCGCCAAACAACCATGGAGGGCATGTGCCGCACAGGGATTCCTTGCTGACCTAGTTCTGCCCTGGTCTGCTGCACGCGCCAACCAACCGCAGGTCATCGCTGCCTTCATGGCACATACCCTCCCCGGTCGGCGCAGGAGCACGGAGACCCCCCACATCACTCCAACCAGCCAAGATAGGGTTTGGATCATCCAAATCCGGGTGCGCACGACTGTAGCCACGTTCTATCAGATGCCTTTGCGTTGCGGTGTCGGCAAGGCACGTTTTGTGTGCCATCGCGCACGAATCACAGTCCAAGTCAACTGCCGGCACAGCCCGCACCAAAGGACCGAGTGTCGGTCACCATCACCGTTGACAACAAACTCGCGGCGCCGCCCCAACGATTGCGCTCCCCTGCAGTGCGCCAACCACCCCTCTGTGCGCACCCAGCGCAAGACCAAGGCGGAGGCGCAGAAGAGCGCCGACCGCATCTTTGCCAACTACATCACCACCGGCCCGGGGCCCACCGTGGAGCCCATCTACATGTGAGTTTGGATTGGATTCAGAGGGGTTCGGGTCAACGTGCAAACCATTGTCTTGTGCCGCCAGCACAGCAGCCGCCCCCCA
>KQ482041.1:635733-649324 GCA_001430745.1 Auxenochlorella pyrenoidosa
CCTCGCCCGCCGCCAGCAGGTGCGCCACCTCTGGCGGCACCTCGTCCTTGAAGTTGACGTACGAGTGGGCCTCCTTGGGCTTCAGGCGCCAGAGGGCGCGGTCGTAGGCTCGCGCCGCCTCCTCCTCGCTGCAACCACGGCAAAGGGAGCAGGCGCGGCGGCAACCAGGTGGGGGGTGGGGGGTGGGGTGGGTGCCCTGTGGCATGCCTGCCCTGCCTGCACGAAGCAGCACGGCACAGCTCCTGGCGCTCGCTCTCGGCTGCCTGCCGGGCAACAGCAAGCACTGCTCGCGACCCCGGCGCGCGCCGCACCTGTCAAAGAGCTCGCGGTACGCCCAGCGGCGGTTGACCATGACCTTGGCCTCCCACTTGCCCTTCTTCTTGCTCACGCCGCGGTACCTGGGCACACGCGCAGCCAGCAGTCGAGTGAGCGCGGGGGGCAGCAGCACTGCAAACTGCCGCGGCCAAAGCAGCAGCACGCACGCCGCGCAGCCTTGCTCAGAAGCAATGCGATCGGCCACAGCAGGCAGGGGGGCAAGCGTGTTGCCCCGGAGCAGAGGCGCCCGCGCGGTGCGCTCACTTCGAACTCTTGTCCATAGGCTTCACGCCCAGAGCACGCTGCAGGTTTTCTCGGTCCAAGCCGCTGCAGGGCGCAGGGCAGGGCGGGGAGGGGGTTAATGTGGGGTGTGTGTGGATGGGGGGTGGAGTTGCGAGCCAGCGGTGGGGCAGGCGCAGCGACTGACCCCTGTACGGCCTTGCCAGAGCACGGAACGGCGGGCAGGGAGGGCAGCATGCGCGGGCACCCTTGCCAGGTGGCCGAGCTTCCCATCCAGCAGAGTTCCCACGTGCTGCTGCCCCACCTGTAGACAGCCACCTCGGCCGCGGTGTAGTTGGAGGCAGGGAAGTTGGTCTGGGCGCTGCCACCGTGCAAGGCCAGGCTGACCCTGCGGGCAGGAGGCAGGGCGAGGCCGGGGCAAGGGCAGTGAGCACATGCACACCTGCCTACCCAGCAGGCAGCCGGCACAGGAGCAGGAACGGCAGCTGCCCAGGAGCAGGGCTGGGTAACTGGGAGTGGAGCAGAGTCGTAATGCTCTGGGGCTGGGGGCGGGCGCGGGGCGAGGGCCAGTCGCGAGCCACGCTGGGCGGCGCTGCACGCTGCGCGGCACTGCACGCTGGGCGCCGCCCTCACTTGTCGTACACCCGCGCCGCCTCCTCCTCCGTCTCATAGTACCCCAGGTGCGTCACCTTGCCGTGCACCAGGATGCGCGCCTGCAAGGGGGCGGCCGTGCCGGCGGGGGGAGGGAGGCCAGGGTTTGGCGGCGGTGCGGGGCGACCGGGGAAGCAGCGCGGCACGGCGCATGCTGCCGCCAGGTTCGCCAGGGTTGCCTTGCGCAGCACGAGTGCTCAATCTATACTGCCCGAGGAGGGTGCTCATCCCCGACCATGCCTGCACATTGGCCGCACCTGCCACTGGTTTTTCCGGTTGGAGGAGCCCACGCCCATGAAGCGGCTGGTGCGCTGCCGGCTGGTGAAGCGCCGACGCGGAGCCTGCAGCGGGGCAGAGAGCAAGAGAGGAGGGGGGAGGGCAAAGGTGGGCGCCCGTGCGGGCTGGCTATGGCGTTGAAGGTGGTCCCCCAGAGCGGCTGCAACTTGATGCTCGCATCAGGCGGCATGACTGCAAGCAGAAGGAGAGCGCCCCAGGAACCCCCGAATACCCCCCGCTCCCCCCCCCCCGCCACCACCCCACCCCACCCCCCAGCGCGCCTGCTTGATGCGCTCGCTCTTCAGCGTCGTCTTCACCTCCTCCCGGGTCTTGCCGGTGAGCGGCGGGATGGTCTCCCCCGTGTAGTCGCGCGCATCAAAGTTGGTCTGCGGGGGCCGGGCAACACGCTGCTCCTCATGCTCCCTCCGCCGCTGCTCTCAGCTTTTTGCGATGGCCTACTGGTCGACCGCGAGGCGGGAAGTCGTGTGCCGGTTCCCTACAGCAAGCGCTGCACCTCCCCCGCCCGGGGCAGCGCACCTGCAGGTTTGGGTTGTCCCGCCCCAGCAGGCCGATGGCGGCACGGTCATAGGCCCGCGCCGCCGCCTCCTCCGTGTCAAAGTAGCCGACAGACACGCCAGACTTGCCCAGCGCGGCGACCTGGAGAGGAGGCTGGAAGTTGGTCTTGAGCGCGGCTGCGTGATGCAGTGCAGGCCACGCGACCAAAGAGGCTGCCAACACCTCCCAGAGGCTGTCAGGGCCACTGGCGGAGCCCGACTGATGCTGCAGCACTGCGCAGCTCTCGGGCAAGCTGGTGCCGACTGTCCTTCCTGCAGGACACACAGGCATGTGCCAGCTGCCGCGCCTCTCGCCGCATCCACCCCACCAGGGCCCCACCTCCGCCCCCACTCGCCCCCCCCGCGCACCCCCACCTTGATCTGCACCCGCCACTTGGCCTTCTTGCGGTCGTAGCTGACCCCCCGGTAGCGCGACTTGTTCAGGCCGCCGCTGCCCATGCAGTCGGTGGGGCTGCCGTCCCCGTCCTCGCCGCCGTCGGATGCGGGGCTGTCGGGCAGTGGCAGCTGGATGGCGGCGGCGGCTGCACGCAGGCACAGCGGGTGAGGGGCGCAGTGCGGCTGCGGCTCAGATGAAACAGCGGCGGGAAGGGGGCTGCTGCACGAGCGGGCAGGGGCTGCAGGCGCTGCAGGCGCGCAGCTGTGCCCTGGCCAGCACCCAGCACACGGGCGCGGCCCTCGCCTGAGTGTGAGGAGGAGGGGTGTGCGTGGTCCTCCAATTCAAGCTTCAGCCCAGCTGGCTGCGTGCTGATGGGCATCGGCATGGGGATTGGAAGGTGGCCGGGTATGCCCTGCCCCACGCCGCTGCCGGGCCCGCCAGAATGGATCATGACAGATGGCGCAGGCAGGTGCGCCGCCGAGGCCAGGCCCGAACCTGCAACAAGGACAGCACGCCAGGTGCTCAGAGGCGGCGGCGAGGAGGTGACAGCCGCAGGCAGAGCCATGATCAGTTGCGACGGCAACGGCAAGCCCTTCATGGCTCAGCAGCAGAGTCGGGCAAGGCAGACAAGTTGGCATGCATTTGCAGGGCCAAGATGGAACCGGCAAAAGCAGCAGTTTGAGATGGTGAAACGGCATTAGCGCCTCCTTCTTCGGGACCCAGCCAGCCCGTGAGCTCACCAGACAGCTGCATGGCGTGGCTGCTGGGCACCAGCTGCTGCGCCCCGCCAACGCCGCCCGTGAGGACCATGCCCGAAGACAGCTGCGAGCTGAGCCCAGACAGCTGCGGAAAGGGTCCGCCATGCGCCGGAGCCGGCATGGGTGGGGGCGCGCCGTACAGCTGCGGCAGCGGGTGCTGCGCCATGCTGCCCGACGGCAGGGGGGCTGTCCCGTAGGCCATGCCCGGCAGGGAGGTCAACGAGGAGGGCAGCCCTGTGATGCCATCCCCGACGCCGGCGCCCAGCTGCCCTGGCTGCCCTGCAAAGTCGAGCGGCTTGCCTGCCAGCACCGGCTGCTGCGCGTGCTGCGCATGCACCGCACCAGGCGGCAGCGCAAAGCCCTGCAGCTGGGGCACCATGTGCGGCGCCGCGCTGCTCTCAGCCTGCTGCTGCTGCTGAAGGGCATTCCAGAGCTCAGCATTGCCGTTCGTGGGCATGGCCGCTGCCTGGCCGCCGCCGCCACCAAAGTGCAGGTGGGGCGCCGCGCCGGAATGCATGGTCAAGCCGGAGCGGACTGTGCCTGGGGCCTGCCAGCATCCCCCGGGAGGCAGGGTGTGTGCTTCTGCAGGTGGACCGGGTCCCTGCGGAGTGGGAATACAGTTGCTGTCCGAGTTGTGACCGACCTCGAGCAGGCCCGAGACAGCGGCGGCGACGGGACTGCATATGCCCTCGGCGGGCGCAAAGGGGAGGGCTTCCAACGCCCATTTACAATTCCAATGATAATGTAGGACCAGTCATGCCCTGGCTGCCCGAGGCACCCCGCTCAGACGTGGGAAGAAATGATGTGGCCCCGTGCAGTGAGCCGGGCGCTGGGCAGGGTGTTCAAGGTGCTCCATGGCTTTCTATATGATGCACGACACCTTGAACGGCAACCTGGCACGCACAGAGCAGTGTTGGCGGCCGGGCGAGGCGCCCATTAAGTCGGCAGGCCTCGAGGCGCTCCCATTACCCCTCCGGCGCACCTAAAATGGGTCCCGAGCACCACAGAAGCGCGCTCGCCCTGGCCCTCGACACACCCTTCGCCGCAAGCTCGGCGCTCAGCAACCCAGGCAGCCGTCGAGGTGCCACAGTCGATTTTAGGTGCAAACAGAGCTAGGATCTTGCGACAGCGACCCAATGCGTCGCAGGAGCAGCCCTGGGCCCCACGAAGATATCTTACAGAGCAGACGCAGCAGGAGGCCAGGAGGGGGCCGGTTGTACCATCTAGCATCATTTGACAATCAGCAGCTTTCTGGGTCGTCCTTAGAACTCGAAAAACCGGCCTACCTCCCAACCCGAGCAGCCCGCTCACAACTTGGCGCTTTTTGAGCGGTTTGCAGCAGCCAGCATCAAGGGAGGCATGCAGACTACCATCTGCCGCTGTCGGATCGCCGCCAGGGGGAGTGTGCAGCAGCCGGCAGTGGCGGCTGCGGCGGCAAGGCCGCCCAGCCAGCGAGCGACACACTGCCAGGCAACCTCCATAGCAGGAGCCTGGGCAGCAGCACTCCAGCAGCAGCGGCGGCAGGGATGGGGACAGCAGCAGCAGCAGGGCAGAACACTGCGGGCAGTGGCGCCCAGGCAGGGGCGCGCCGCAGTCGCCTGCACGGCGTCGAGCAGCAGCAAGGGCAGCACAGTGAGTGATGGCTGCCACCCTGCCTCCTTCCCTGCCCCATGCCAGCTTTTATGGCCCACACGACGGAAAGGAAGCGCTGAAGCTTTTTCGCAAGCTCGCTTTACCAGCGGCCCCGTTGTTGCCCCCTTGGCAGAAAAGCCAGCTGAGCCCGGCAGGGCTCATGGGGAACGTAGGCATGGCCCAGCTCCCGCCCCTCCCGCCCCGGCCCTCAGCAGATCCTGACGCTGCCCACCATCCTCACTCTGGCCCGCGTGGCCGCCATACCCGCCGTGGTGGCCTCCTGGTTCTCCGCCGCGCCCTGGGCGGGCGCCGCCTGCACCGCCCTGTTTGTGGGCGCCTCGCTCACCGACTACCTGGACGGATACCTGGCGCGCAAGATGGTGGGGCCGCCGGCAGCGGGCGTGCATGCACATGCCTGCGGCTGGCAAGGGTGCGCACTGGAGGCGTGCGGCGCGCGCCTGCGACCACCCAGCGCACAGGCGGCGGGGTGGGAGCGGCCTGCGAGGCCTGCGGGCAGGGCAGCCGTCGGCTGGCGCGGGCAGCCACGGGCATCTCGCCTCCCCCTCCCCCCCTGGGCATGCAGAACGCCTCGTCCGCGTTTGGCGCCTTCCTGGACCCCGTGGCAGACAAGCTGATGGTGGCCACAGTCATGGTCCTGCTGAGCACCCGCCCGCTGCCGCCGGGCCTGCTGGCCGGCAACGCCTGGCTCATGCCGGTGGTCACCTGCGGTGCGTGCGGCGGCTGCCGGACGGGACTGGTCAGCCCCCGGGCATGAAACGGGAGGATCAAGCTTGGCCATGCCTGCCCTGCGCTGCCAGCTGTGCGCGTCACGGCGGCAGCTGGAGAAGCTGCTGCCGCGCCATCGGCCTGGCAGCGCCTCGGCAGCCAGTGCGGTGCAGCCGACGGTGCCCTGCCCCGCTCGAACCATGCAGTGGTGATTGGCCGGGAGATCACGATGTCGGCGCTGCGTGAGTGGGCGGCCTCCCTGGGACCCGAGGCCCACTCCGCCGTAGCAGTCAGCTGGGTGGGCAAGTGGAAGACGGCCACCCAGATGGCCAGCCTCACGCTGCTGCTCCTGGCGCACCAGGGCGCAGCAGGGGGGGTGCCGGCAGGGGTGCTGGCGGCGGCGGGCGCGACGGGCGTGCCGCTGCTGTGCGTGGCAGCGGTGCTGACAGTGTGGAGCCTTGCGCTCTACTTCAAGGGCCTCTGGCGTTTCTTCTGAGACAGGTTTCACGCTTGCGCAATCCAAGAAACAAGAATGAGCACATTGTGACGCGCCTCCACGGCCCACAGCACCGAAACCTCTGGAGACTCGGCTGGCATGACCAGGCGGATTTCTGTCCTGCTGATGTGTCATTTGTTGTAAAATGTCAACAATAAAATCTCCAGACGGGGTGTCAAGAGGTTACAGCGGCGTCAGTCCAGAAAAAAATGTAGAGGCGAGCCAAGGGATAGGCACAGGACTAGAGCACAGGGTCGTGCAGCTTGGTCGGTCAGAGAAGAGGAAGGCAGCAGAGCCGCCTCAGCGCGCCACGCCAGCCACCTTGCGGTTGCTGGACAGCGCCACCGGCCTCATCAGGTCACACCGCCCGCAGCTGCAGGGCAGGCACGTGGTGCGGCGGAAGACAGTTGGCTGGCGGGTGCAACTGCGCGCCCTGAGCTGCCTGCTCCCCTTCCCTGCCATCGTGGCGCAGCACCCCTCTGCTCCTGGCTGCTGCGCCGCGGAGCACGGCGCAGGCGGCGCGCCCACCTGAGCAGGCAGGCGCCCGGGGCGTCCTTGGTGCCGACCATGAAGCCGGGGTTGGACTCGCACTCGCCGCCCTCTGCCCACCCCTGGCAGGCCGACTTCTCGTCCTTGCAGCCTGCAGCAAGCGGCGGCGCGGCGAGGCTCAGAGAGGCATCCAGCAACAGGGGCGCGGCGCTGGGCAGGTAGCCACAGCAGTTGACTTGGGCTGCTAGTGCACTCCATGCGGGCAGGCACGTGGAAAGCACGGCAAGGCGTGGGGGTGGGGCACCTGGCGGCGCGGGCGGCGGCGGCGGTATGAACGTGACGTGGTCCACGTGCACCGCCTGCTCGCCATGCATGGCGTAGTGCGCGACATGGTACCTGTAGGCCCGGCGGCAGAGGCACATCGTGCACGGGTCACCACGTGTGGGACAGGTCCACTCTGCGGTGAAGTTCACGAGTGCTGCGGCACCGCACATGGATGGGCCACCAGGGCACTTGAGGCAGGGCCCCTCAACAAGCAGAGTGCCTCGATCCATGCTTGCTGCAGGTTCATCCGCCTGCTCCCAAGAAAGACACCCACCATTTTGTTGCTGCATACTTGGTTCCCTTGAGCGTGGGGCAGCTGCCATGCAGGCTGCCCTTGTCCAGCGTGCCCTCAGTGCGCAGGCTGAAGAACAGCACTGCACGGGAGCATGCGGGAGGCATCGCAGCGTGGCAGGTCTGGCTGAGGCCGGGCAAGGGGGCGCCACTAACCTGTGGCGCTGCGCCCAGAAGCGACAAGCTCGGTGCTGTGGCAAAGTACACGCATAAAGCGGCAGAGCAGAACGCATGGGCAGGTGTAGTGGAGATGGTGAGTGACTGGCATCTGCTGTGCCACAGCGCCAGACCCCCACCTGCATCCCCCTTGCGCGACTTGACCGCCAGCCCGTCCATTGCGCACTCGCTGTAGCCAGCCTCGCGCGTCTGCTCTGGCGGGACCTTGACGTTGGGGAAGACTGCGGGGGCGGGGCAGGTGCCAGCGCACCACACGTGGGAGGTGTGGATGCCTTGCAAATGGAAGCCATGGCCCATGAATCCACACTCTACGAGTGCGGTTGGCAAAGCTCGACCCAGACCGTACAGGCAGCTCACACTGGACAGGCATGCCAAGGCACAGGCGCGCGCAGCAGGCAGCACAAATAGCATACGACAGCTTGTCTAGGCAACCAAGGTGCGCAACTGCCTCCGCAGCTGCAACGGCTGCTGACCTGTCTCCCCGCCCTCCTCTGGAGTTGACAGGTACATGAGGATGGTTGCCAGCCGGTTGCCCCCATTTGACACGCTGCAGGGTGGCAGGGAGCGTTGGACGCCGGCCTGCTTCAGGCTGGGCCGGGCACCGCAACACGCCCTGCGACTGCAGGAGAGCCGGTCGTTCACCAGCACAGCTGTGCGCGCACTGCCTCGCTTCAACCCCTCCTTGCTGCCCTGCTCCAGCTGGCCCACAAACAGACTCACGACACAGTGTCGAAAAAGTAGTCAAAGTGCGGCTTGTACTCTTGGCCGTTGGCGTACCGCAGCACCTGCGGGAGGGATGGAATTCCGGGGGGGCGGGGCGTTGTGCCGCCAGCTTTCTGCCCCTGGTGCTAGCCTGGCCGCTGCGCACAGGGTGCAGGGCTGCCAGGCATGGCCTGCCGCCCTGGGGCCAGCCCTGTGCCGCGCCTGGATGCCCTCGCCATGCCCCGGCGGGATGAGGCTCCACTCCGACAGCTTCTTCTCCACGTACGAAATGACCTCGTCCTCTTGGCGGTCGAAGAACATGCCGTACGAGGTGCGGATGTCGCTGCGGGAGGGCGGGGGGATCCCAGGGGCGGGCTGGGCGGGGGCCCCGGGTGCAGCGGCGAATGCCATTGTCCCGCATGACGTGCCCGCTGGGCGTTGGGCCTCTGCTCCGTCCAGTTGATGCAAGCATCAGCTTGGTCGGCCTTCCTTGCTGGCCGTCTGCCTGAGCGGCAGGCTTGCCTAATGCCCTCGTTCGAGGGGTTGTCAACGTCCACCACTCCAGAGCGCGTCAGGCGCGGCTCGGCCTTGCTGACCAGGTGGTCGCACTCCTCTGTGTGTTGGGGTGGGTGGGTGGGTGGTGTGTGTGGGGGGGGGTGTGGGGGGGGGGGGACGGCAGGCCAGAAATGCAACACACTGTGCCATGGGCAGTGTGTTCTGGTCTGCCTGCAGCAGGCTGCATGGTGGCTGCAGCTACAGCAGCACGTGTGCTCTCTCACCTCCTGCTGCTGCCTGCAGCAGCTTAAAGGCAGCAGGCCAGCAATCTCTCAGTGCCCAGCGGCAGGCCAGCAGACAGCTCAACGCACCATCAGTGAGCAGGCCCTCGTACAGGATGATTCGCGGGTCCCAGGACAGCACCTGCAAGCAGCAGCGAAGCAGGCAAGTGAGCGTGTCAGTGGGAGGTGGTCAGGAAGCCTCAAGGGTGAACGCTTAGCGCCATGTTTTCAGGAACCTGCAGCTGAACATGGTGCAGCTGCGCAACCTTGCTGGAAATACCACACCATTCCTACAGAGACCGCGGCAGCTAGTCCAAGCTCTGTGCAAACCATCAAGCAGTGCCAGTCGTGGGCGGCTGTGACAACGCTGCGACAGCACCTCCCCGGCAAAGTTGTGCGCGCTCACCTTCATGCCACGGCGCGGCTTGTCATTTGGTCGGATCTGCTCCGACCAGCCAATGAGATCGCGGTCGCCCTGCAAGTCTGGCAGGCCCTTGCCTGTGGCCTTTGCTCGCGCGACCGCCGCCGCCGCTGCCAGCGCTAGGAGCCAGCAGCAGAGCGGGGCGGCCAGGCGGCGCGCCATGAACACCAGTGAGTCACGGGGCGGCTGTCACGAGGCCCGAAGGGTTCACAAGCGCAGCGGAACGGACCGGTCACTGAGGCGTAGCGCGAATTGGTGGCCAGCCCGTTTCTTCTCCTTGTTGCAGCCCAGGCGCGGCACACGATCGATCAGGAATGGGGCTTGGCGCCTTCATGCCCCCACCACGACACGCTCGCCTGGCAAGCAGGTGGCCATGAAGCCATCGGCCCCCGCCACCGTCTCAAATTCCCGATCGTGCACCATGGCTATCACCCTGGCTCTGCAGGCCGTCCCGGCGCAGCGTGCCTTCCAGGCTCGGGCGCAGCGGTGAGGCTGGGGCGCGGTAGTGCCATTTGGAGGGCGGCATGGTGGCATCCATGGACGCATCGATGCTTCCTGGTGCCAGAGAGCCCGCATCTGCACGCCGCCTGGATGGCAAAGGTCGTCCTCCTCACCCACCCTGTACAGGCCCCGCGCGCAGCAGCGCCGTGCCCTGGCGCCTCGTGCACTGTTCGGCAAGGGCGATGGCGTGAGTGGGCGACGGGGCGGGGGTAGTGGCAGCAGCAGCGGCAGCGCACTAGCAGGTGGGGGAGTGGACAGGCCAATGCGCCGACAGTGGCTCAGCCCCCCATGTTTGCATCCCCAAATGTGTCGCGTGCAGGAGGGCGGCGGCAACCCTTTTGCCAACATGGGCAACCTGATGGAGAACCTGAAGAAGGCGCAGGCGATGGTGCAGGTGGAGGCGGCCAAGGTGCAGGAGGAGCTGGCCAAGTGAGGCGGGGCTGGGGGGCACAGGGCCTGCAGGTCCATGGACAGTGCTTGCCAGCTGTGCCACCGGGAGAGGCGGCAGGGGCCCCAGAGCGCAGCATGGCAGATGGCCCCCGCCACGGCTGTAGCCTGCATGGGCAGAGTTGCAGCCGAGGGTGCGAGGTGCAGGCCCGCCGCCCCCTCCCCTTGCTGCCCCTTTTGGTGGGCGCCCTGCGCCGACTGCCCCTCTGCGCCTGGCGAAACCCCGCCCCGCCCGCAGCACGGACTTTGAGGGCTACAGCGCCGACGAGACGGTGCGGGTGGTGATGAGCGGCAACCAGGAGCCGCGCAGCGTGGACATCACGCAGGAGGCGTACGACCAGGTGGGGGGCGCCACGGCATGGGGGGCAGGCCGGGGCTCGCAGAGTGCCGGCGTGCGGTGTCAGCAGGCAGTGCCCCTTGCACACAGTTTTGGGCGGCAGCGGCGGCGGCGGCGGCGGCAGCAGCAGCAGGAGCTGCTGCAGGAGGGGAGGCCCAGCGTGAGCCGGCGCGCCCAGCATGTCCCTGCTATGCATGTGTTTGCGTGCGGGCCGACGGCAACGTCCTGCCCTTGTTCCATTCTGTGTACTGCAGGGTGTGGAGCGCCTGAACGAGCTGGTGGGAGAGGCGATGCGCGACGCCCACGCGAAGAGCGTTGATGGCATGAAGGCAAGAATGCGGCAGCTGGCAGCCAACCTGGGCATGCCCCCGCCGCCGCAGTGATTCCATGACCTAACCCCAGCTGTAAAGAAGCTAAGCAAACCAGAAGGAAATATAGGCGGATGTAAATTGAGAGATGAAATGCTGGGAGCAGGGAGTGAGATAGGCCCTGGCCGGTGGTTGCCGCCCGCTATGCCTGCCGCCGCTGCCCTCCTTGCGCTTGCCATGATGTGCATGTGCTGCTTCCTGTTGCGAACTTGCATTGATCTGCGATTGGCCCCGTTTTGCCGCCTCTGGCCAGCCGCTGGTATGTGCGTTGTACGCACCGGCGAGCCACCGGCGAATGGTCCTTCGTCAGAGCTGCAGCATCTCGATGCAGTGAAGCTGCAGGAGCAGGCAGCCCAAGGGTGAGCCAGCCGGTCTGTCTCGCTTTCAACCTCGCTGTTGCAGGGCCCACACCTCCCGCTGCACTGCCAGCGCGCTCTCAAGATCTCGACGGTCAGCAGAGCACGACTCCGCCGCGTGTTGCAATTTAGCAGACTCTGCTGCCGCTGCTGCATCCACCTCTGCCCGCCACCACCAGCAAACGTTGCTGCCGCATTCTCGCTCTCTTCCTTCTCAGTCCCATCCCATCCGCCTTGGTGCAGGCCTCACGCAAACGGCCACAGTGGCAAAGTCAAAGCTGCCGACGGCAATGGCAGCAGCAGCAGCAGCGACAGCTTTGAGCGCAAGGTGTGCATGGGAGGGGCGGCGAGGTGCCCGACACACTGTGGCCATTCCCTGGAAACATGCTGACAACATGGCAGGCAGTGCGTACACATGCCGATGGGTCTTCCCGCCTGGGTCCCCCTCTCCGACACACCACCACTACCACCACCCCGAGGGCTCCCCACAGGTCCGCAAGGCCAAGCGCGCGGCACGCTCCGAGCTGAGCGTGAGCCGCGGCGAGTGGCGCAAGCACGGCTACGCCTCCTCCCCCGCCCTGCTGCGCACGCACGGCTTGGTGGATGGCCTGCCGCGGGTGGATGCCTCCAGCCTGACGGCCGAGGAGTTTGCAGAGCGGTATGAGCGTCCGCGGCAGCCCGTGGTGCTGACGGGGCTGTGCGACGCCTGGCCGGCGGCGCGCGAGTGGACACTCGACCGCCTGCTGCAGCGCCTGGGCCACTGCAAGTTCAAGGTGGGCTGGGGGGAAGCCGGGCGGCCAGCGCGGGGCAAGCCGGCCCTGCCTGGGGACAGGAAGGAGGGGTTCAAACACCTGTGCTGGGGCGACACTTGGTGGGCTCGATGCGAGCCGCACACAGCCTGCCAACGGCTGCCTCCACATCAAGGCGGTCTATTACGCTGGCGACACCACCCCAGGCCCCTCTTCTGTTCGCTGCCTGCGGCGCAGGTGGGCAGCGACGACGACGGCTACGCTGTGCGCCTCAAGCTGAAGCACTTCCTGTCCTACTGCCGCCACCCTGAGCACGCCCCCGCCGACGACTCGCCCCTCTACGTGTTTGCCCACCTGGACCGAGACCGGCAGGAGGGCGCGGCGCTGCTGCAGGACTACACGGGTGGGCGCGGCGCCGCGGCTGGGGCAACGGTCTGCCCACCAGCGGCAGCATGCGACCCTCTAAGGGCAATAGCGCTGCCCAGGTCTTCATGCTGGAGCATACCTCTTGCTTCCTGCGTGCTGCCTGGTGGCTCGCATCACAGCCTGCACGCAGCCGCCCGTCGCCTCTAATAGGCACCATGACCACCGCCCCCCCCCTGCCCCGCAGTCCCGCCCATGTTTGCGGAGGACCTGATGCGGCTGGCGGGCGAGCGGCGGCGGCCGCCCTACCGCTGGTTTGTGATGGGCCCCGCCCGCAGCGGCACCGCCATGCACGTCGACCCGCTGGCCACCTCGGCCTGGAACGCGCTGCTGCAGGGTGGGCGCGCCCGCACGGCTGTGGGCGCGTGCACGAGCCGGGCACCCAGGCCTGGGGCACGACCATGTGTGGGCAGCCATCTTGCGCCGCCGACAGTGCCGCCGCCGCACTGCCTGCAGCCCCTGGCCCGCCCTCTGCCTACTGAGCCCCTCGCTGCCGCGCCTGCCAACCCCAGCGCAGGCCACAAGCGCTGGGCGCTGTTCCCGCCGGGCACGCCCCGCGACCTGATCAAGCCTCCGGGGGTGGAGCGCGAGGCGGCCTCCTGGTTCACGCACGTCTACCCACGCACCCAGGCGCCCGACTGGCCGGGGCCGCGCCCCATCGATGTGGTCCAGGGGCCGGGAGAGACGTGAGCTCAGCTGGTTGTACGGCAGCATGGGCTCTGGCAGGACTGGAGGATGGCCGGCAGGCTCATCTGCCAGCCTGTGGAAAGTGCTGCATGTTCAACCCCTTTGCCCGGGCTGCTAGCTCATCACTGCCTTGTGCTCTTCAAGGGTTTGTTGTCTTCAGCGGGCTGGCCTGGTACGCTCGGCTCCTGCCTCTGCGCCCCCGGTTCCTCCTCCGCCATAGCCTTCTCTCTGCCCCTTGCCCCCGCTTTCCTGCCGCAGAATCTTTGTGCCGGCCGGCTGGTGGCACGCAGTGATGAACCTGGACCTCACCATTGCGGTGCGTCAACCGCCCATGCGCTGCCTGGCAGTTGTGGGAAACTGGCCCTGCTTCGCCCGCACCCTGCCCCATGCACTGCTCGTGCACACCCTGCCGTAATGACCCCAAACCTGGCTCCCCTCCATACACACACGTAATCCGGCCACATTCAAGCTTCTACCCCAACTGAACCCCACCGACGG
>KQ482041.1:657209-668549 GCA_001430745.1 Auxenochlorella pyrenoidosa
GACTACTATCTCAACCTGGTGGACTGGAGCGCGCAGAACACGCTTGCGGTGGGGCTGGGCACCTGCGTGTACCTCTGGTCGGCCTGCACCTCCAAGGTCACGCGGCTTGTGGACTTTGGGGAGGGCGGCGCGGTGTGCAGGTGGGCGGCTGGGGGCGCGGGGTGGGGGGCCCAGGGCCTCCCGCGGGTCGGGGCGCGGCGGTGCGCGGTGCGTGGGGCTGGGCAGCGTGCAGGGGAGCGCACCGGGGGATTGCCTCCCCCAGTGCGCGCGCCTTGCCTTGTCGCCACAGGGCGCTGCCCCCGCTCCTTTTCCTGCCACCCAGCCGTGACCGCCCGCCCCCGCCTAACTCCCCCCCCTCGCAGCGTCTCCTGGAGCCAGCGGGGATCCTACCTGTCGATAGGGACGGACAAGGGCGAGGTGCAGATATGGGATGCAACCAAGTGCAAGCGGTGAGCGCCCGCTGTGGGGCCCACTACCTGGCACCGCTGCTTCTGCCGGCGCTGCTGCGCTGCCGCGCTGGGCAAGGAGCCGACTGTGTCTGTGCCGCTTGAGGTTGGCAGGCGTGCGGTGGCATGGGCCGCCCATCTGGCTGGGACCCGAGCCCCCGCCCGCCTGCCACTGCCCCCCCGCGGCTGCCGCAGGATCCGCACGCTGCAGGGGCACAAGCAGCGCGTGGGGTGCATGGCGTGGAACCACCACACGCTGGCCACGGGGTCGCGCGACCGCGCCATCCTGCTGCGCGACGTGCGCAGCCAGGAGCCGTTTGTGCAGAAGCTGGGGGGGCACCGCTCAGAGGTGAGGCGGGTGCGGGCATCCGGGCTGCCACACTTGCAGCATCAGGATGTGCCTCTGCTGGCTGGCATAGCCGACGACCGGCCAGCCAGTAAGCTTTCCCACATGTGCGGCTGCGCCCCTGCCGGCACCTCCCCACATGCGTGCTCCACCCCCACCCCCCCTCCCCCGCCAGGTGTGCGGCCTGCGGTGGTCCCCCGACGACCGCGAGCTGGCCAGCGGCGGCAACGACAACCAGCTCTTTGTGTGGCACCAGCAGTCGGCGCAGCCGGTGCTGCGCTTCTCGGAGCACCAGGCGGCGGTCAAGGCGATTGCCTGGTCGCCGCACCAGCACGGCCTGCTGGTCAGCGGCGGCGGCACCGCAGACCGCTGCATACGCTTCTGGAACACAACCACGGGGGCGCCGCTGCAGTGCATAGACACCGGCTCGCAGGTGAGGGGACAGGGGGTCATAGCCAGCAGCAGGAGGCGCCCAGGTGTGGGGGGCCCAGGCGTGACGATCGATGCGATCTGTGACATGTGTGCACTTGATCTCTGTTGAGCGGGTGCTGCTGCTCTGCCTCCAACGTTACCGCCTCGGGCCCCCCCTGCCGTTCCAGGTGTGCAACCTGTCGTGGTCCAAGAATGTGAACGAGCTGGTGTCCACGCACGGCTACAGCCAGAACCAGATCATCGTGTGGCGCTACCCCACCATGCAGGTGGGCGGGGCGGGCTTGGGCCAGCCCTTGGGACGTGGCAGGGCTCAGTGCTGATTGACAGCATGGCCAAACACAGCTGGCGGGTGTGCCCACAGGCTGACAGCTTGCGCCTGTCGTGCCCGTGAGCCACACCCTCTTGTGTCCCCGCTTGCGCAGAAGCTGGCCACGCTCACGGGGCACACCATGCGCGTGCTGTACCTGGCGGTCTCGCCCGATGGGCAGACCATCGTCACAGGTGGGTGGGCAGCCAGATGCACGGCCGGTGCCCAGCAAGTGCACCCCCTGCTTGCCTGCGCTCCAGCCTTTGTTGTCCAGCCACCGAGGGCAGCTTGCGTGTGTCTACAACAGCTGGCCGAACCCCTCACCACCACCTAACCACCGCAGGCGCGGGCGACGAGACGCTGCGCTTCTGGAACGTGTTTCCGGGGCCCAAGACCCAGGGGACGGGCGGCGACAGCGGCATGGGCTCCATGATGCGAACGCTCATCCGCTGAGCTGGCCGCAGGCTGGGCTCAGCCCATCACTTATACCCCCCCAATGGCGCCCTCCCCCCGCCCATGGGCTTCACAAGTACGTCCCCAGCTCCCAGCAGCCCCGTTGGATTTTGGAGCTGCGCATGCACCTGCTGTCAGCTGCAGCCGGCAGTAGCGGCTCGCTGGCAGCGCGATGCGCAGCTCCAGCCTTGCAAGCGTGTGGACGCGACAGTCTTTCACCAGTAGCCTCAGCAGGAGCAGCAGCCCTTAAGGTGCGCAGCATGGCAGCAGCGTGAAGCGCGGGCATGACAAGAGTGCCCAGCAGCATGCCGCAGCTGCCGTCGGAGCAACACTAAGCAGCAATTTTTTTCTTCCTTTCCACCTGTATCCCTTGTCTGCAACCCCCGGTCACCCTTTCATTTCTTGCCCTGTTGCGCCTGCGGCACACTGCCAGCAGCAGACCCCTTGTGGCTGTGCCAGGAATCCATGTAACGCCTTGACAAGTAACGGCCGAGTGCAGAAAGGTTGCTTGGAGAGCTCAATGCGCGCTCAAGGAGAGACATGAAATCAAGCTGCGCGTGAGCATGTGCGTTGCACAAGGTAGAGCGAACGCTGCTGAAGATCATTCGTTTGGCTGTACCCTAACCTACTCATGAAGATGCGGGTACCGCTGGTTCTGCTTCTGCTGCCGCCACCGTCGCCACTGCAGCGCCCGTTGTCAAGGGTGGTGGCGGCTCCTGCTGCTCCTCGCTATCGCGGCTGTCATGCTCCTGCAGCACCACAGCCTGCGGCGACTGCTCCCGCTTGGCAGCAGAATCCACCAGCACGCGGTGCATTGCCGCTTCGCTGTCATTGCCGCACTGTTGTCCTGTCGCTGCCACCGCTGCTGCTTGCATGCTCTCGGCCTGACCCTGCCCATCCCCCTGGCCCTGTTCCGATGGCAGCTGAGCATGCACCAGCGCCTGCAGGGGCTGCTGCTGAAGCTGGTGCTGAGGCTGTGCTTGCAGTGCTGACGCCGCACTCTGCAGGCCGCCCAGGAGCTGTGCCAGGAGGGGCGTGGCCGCCTGCTGCTGCTGCTGCTGCTCCTGTTGCTGCTGTGCAAGCTGTTGCTGCAGAGCTGCCTGCAGCGTCGCCTGCAGCGTTGACAGCATGTGAATAGTTTCTTGGTGTTCCTTCTGCTGAGGTGGCTGCTGCACAATATGCTGCTGTTGGTGTGCCTGCTGATGCGCGTGCTGCTGCTCCTGTTCCTGGGGTGCCTGCTCAGCTCCTGGCTGTTGCTGAGCCGCCAGCTGCTGCACGGCTTGCTGCTGCATGTTCTGCAGCAGGCCAGCCTGCGCAGCTGCAGCCGCCGCGCTGCCGGGGAAGCCCACGGCATGGAGAAGTGCCGCTGGCATTGGCAGCTGCGGCAGTGCTGCCTGCAGCGGCGTCGGCAGCACCGGCAGGGGCGGCAGCGGCAGCACCGCCTGCGGAAGGCTGCCCTCAAGTGCCCCATGAACTAAAGATTCTTGCTTAACCAAAGGCTGCTGCCCAGCCAGCACAGCCACTGCTGCCGCAAGCATGTTTGGCGGCGGTGCTGCCGCCGTGCCTGTCAGTGCTGCTGCATCGAGGTGGGCCTGCTGTGCATGCCGCGCCTCCTCCAGCTTTGCCCGGTGGTGTGCTGCGGCTGCGGCTGCGGCACGCGCGCGGTCGACCGCAGCAGCCGCCGCCCCCCCGCCTCCTGGTGTACGCAGCCGGTCGGCCAGCAAGGGCAGCACCTGAGGAGCCAGGGCAAGATGCAGGGGTTGGCTGAGGGTGCAAAAAGAGCTCTGGATGGCAGTTGGGCTCTACCGCAGGCACTGGTCGTTGCTGGCACGTCTCAAGCTCCCAGCATGCTAGGCTTGGGTGCGCTGCCCCCTGGCAGAGCGAGCAGACTGCAGGCATGCAAGCCAACAAGCACGGACGGTGGGGAAGGGCCAGGTGCCTGCCAGAGGGGGCAGCCAAGGGCGGGCAGCCGGGGGCGGGCAGGCGGGGCGCCCACCTCGTCCGACTCTGCCAGCACCTCGAGCACCCGCAGCTCGCTCTGGTTGCTCATGGCGGTGCGCAGGTTGAACAGCGCCTCGTCAGAGGGGTTGACCAGCGCCTGCACGCACTGGCCCAGCCGCCCCGCCTCCTGCAGGGGCACAGGCGGGGCACGCAAGGGCAGGGCAGAGCTGGGCGCCCGCGGGCAAGCTGAGGGGACGGGCACTGGTGGCCCATGCCCGCCGACCGCCCAGGTTGCGGGCCGGCAGCTGTGTGCTGGGGGGCGCTCCTGCGCTGAGCGTCAGACCCTGGCCACCGGCCACCTGGCGCCCCGGCCCCAGAGGCGTCCAGGCGCGGGGGGCGTCCAGGCACAGGGGGCGTCCAGGCACAGGGGGCGACCTGGCCCTTGGGGCGCGCACCTGTATCCAGCAGCGCGCCTTGCGGAAGTACATGGTGGATGCCGACTGCTGGAAGGAGATGCCCACCCACAGCACCAGGTCTGCTGCCTTGACGTCCTCCTCCATCAGGTCCATCACGTCGTCGGGGGTGATGCACTCGGCTGCCGGGGGACCGGGGCGGGGGCACGCGCGCCCGAGTGAGCCGCCACACAGCGCGTTCGCAGGCTGCGCAGTACCAGGCTGCCGTGCAAGAGGTAGCAACCTGTTGCCATCAGAGCAACCAAGCAGCTTGCCTGTTCTGGGCCCCTTTGCAAAAACCCCAACCCAACAGAGGCCCCACCCGTGGCAAACGCCCTACCACCCGCCCGCTCCTGGCCCCACCTTCCCCGTCGTCGTACATCATGACCTTGAAGCGCATGAGGCCGCGGCCGCAGCCGGGGGCGGTGCAGGGCAGCGGCTCGCGGGCGCGGATCTGGCGGGCCAGCGCCGCGCTCATGGGCGCCGTGGCGTGGCACTGGGGGCACACCAGGTAGTGCACGTTGCCGTGCATCTCCACGGTGACGCCGGCGGTGTTGTGCTCGTGGTGCCAGGTGTCCATGCCCACCTGGCGGGTGGACACAGCGGGGAGGGCGAAGGGGTATTAGCACGGCTGCTGGGTCGTCGCGTGGCCAGGCCAAGGAGCGAGGACGCACCCCTGTGGTACGCCTCCCAAGGAATGGGGGGGCGCTGGGTCCACCAGTGCGTGAGGGCCTGCCCAGCAGCGCGGCCGTGGCAGGCACGCAGCCCCACCTGCTGCGCCAGGCCGTCGATGTTGAGCGTGTAGTGGCGGTGCAGGCGTCCGGCGTCGTACAGCTGCCGCAGCGCGTGGTGCCCCGCCGCCGGCTCCGCGCTCACTGCCTCGCTGCGCGGCAGTGTCAGATGCAGCGGGCATGCTCAGGGCATGCTGCCGGCCAGGACGGACGCAGGCACGCCGCCTGAGGGCGCATCCTCGGCCCCAGCGTGCGCTCCTCCCCCTGCCTGCCTGCCTGCCTGCTGGCCCTCCACAGCTACACTACCTGTAGATGTCGGCAAAGAAGGCCTGCGCCTCGGGGCGCTGCCGGTCGAAGAAGGCGTAGGTGAACAGCATCTTGCCTGCAGGGAAGGGGGGGTTGGGCCCGGCAGGGGGCTGTGGGTGCTGCACGTGGGTGCTGCCCTGTTGCAGGGCTGGCAACAGGGCTGCACAGCTGCAGGTCCACGGCTGCCTGGCTTGGCTGCTCCCGGGACAACGCCCCAGCCCGCCCCCCCCCACCATCTGCCAGCTTGTACTTCTTCTGCGCGCGCTCGTACAGCCCGCCGCGGGTGCTGAAGGTGGACATGCCTGCGCAAGAGCATTAGCAGGCAGGAGGGCCGGCACCGTGGGCGCGACCTGTGCCTGTCCCACCAATACGGGCAGGAGCGCAGCTGCGCACGGTGCCGGCAGGCAGCCTGTGGACGGCCTGGCAATGGGCAGCGCCATGCACAGTGGGGCTGCTCGGGAGCCTGCCGCACCCGAGGAGGCTGACAGGCCACTGCCGGAGAACACCACGATCTTCTGCGCCCCTGCCGCCACCTCAAGCAGCTGCTGCAGCGCGGCCCCATCATCATAGCTGCACCACATGGGAGAACAGCAGGGCAGGACGTGCTTTGAGGCGGGTAGGCAAACCTCCGGTGGCGTCAGCGTTTGCAGGCGCCGCTGGCGGCGGCAGCAGCCAGGCGTGCGCGGTAGCAGCCCCTGGCAGGGCATGTGTGTTCTGAGCACCGACGTCGAGCCTTGAAGCCCCTTAGAGCGCCAGGAGAGGACCAGATGGGCGGCCACTCCCTGTGCCTCCCTCACCTGTGGTGCTGCACCTTCCGCTTCCTCAAACGGCGTGGCAGTCCATCGTCTGAATCGTCCGCCACCACCTCTGGGACCCTCGCTCTCAACCTCATATTCAAGCTCGCTCCGCTCTCGCCTGGCTCTGCAGGCGCATTGCCGACATGCAAATAGAAGTGCGTAAATGCCAAGGATCACTTGGATGTGGAGAATTGCATGAGTTCTTCTCAGCTGCAATCATGGGCGTAGCACCCCCATCGTGGCGGCAATTGCAAGGCATGTGCTCATCCTGCCATCAAGCAGGTGCACATAACGCACACATGCCCCAAGCCCAAGCTTGCATTGGATGGGTGTACTTTGATGTGCAAGTGCTGGTGCTGGCGCGTTGCAGCCGCATGCACCAACTTCTCCCCCCATCTTCAGAATTGCTTCCCACCCATCCCCGTTGCATCCAACTTTACTGACAGGCGGGAGGTGTAAACAGTGCCAGGGGCTGATGAGATAATCAGGCTGGAAAGTGCCTATGTCAGGCACTCCCACGATGGCGCAGGGATGAGAGTGAGTGAGAGCATGTATTGCAAACCTCATCACGGGGCAGGTATTGTAAGCGCCTGCTGCCCGAAGGCTGGGCAGCATGGTCAATGCCTCTCGGCTTCTGCTCCGTGATTCGATAATGGAGTTACACACTGTGTTCGAATGCTGTGTCCAGAGCAAAGCAGGCAACAATGCATGGCCGACGCCGCTGCGGCCGTCTGATTGCGCTGTGCCCATCGCCCAATCAATAGCACCTACATTGCCAGGCATGTCGGGCCGAGCTGCCTCGATTGAAACTGATACGATCTTGTCTCCTATGCAGCTTGCCAGCATCTCGGCCGTGTCTGCAGCGAGGGAGCACAAGCCTGCACTTGGCAGCGCTTTCTAAGCCTCGGTCGGCCACGCTTGCCCCCTAAATCCGTCGATTCAAGGCAGACGATGGCATCGCGACCTGGTTCAGATCCGCCGCTGGCACCGCCGCCTGCGCTGCCGCCCTTGTGGGGGGCGGTGCTGCACCTGCTCACCCCACTTCTCCAGCACCAGGCGGATCGCAGCGCAGTCCGGCTTGTCTGCCGCGAGTGGAGAGCAGCAGCAGACAGCGCATGGCAGGCGGCATGCTTCACGTGCCTCAGCCTGCCCGCCGACGCGACCGGCGCGGCCGCTGCTGCTGCCCGCCTGCTGTCTCCTGGCGCCTTTGTGCTGCCACACCTCAGCGAGCTCGCGCTCGTCGAGCTGCGCAGCTCGGAGCAGCTTCAAGCGCTGCTGCGGCTGCTGTCGCCCGCCGTGGTGCCCATGCTGCGGCGGCTGGCCCTTTCGGCACCCCTGGCGGTGCGCTTGCAGGACGGTGGCCAGCTGCGCAGCCTGCAGCTGCCCCGCCTGCAGCACCTGGCCCTGGACGACATTGAGCTGGCGCACGGCCTGGCCAGCCTCACCCACCTGCAGCAACTGACCGGGCTTGCGGTGGGGCTGTCGGCCTCGCCCTTTGGGCGCCAGCAGGGCCTGACGTGCGCGGCCCCGGCCGGTGTGGGCCACCTCTCCGCGCTGCGCCGCCTGCAGGTGGGTAGGGCGGCGCCAGGACTTGGTTGCACTGCTTGGTGCTGGGCGCACTGGTTGGTGGGGGGAGGCATCTGGAGGTGCCCATCCACCTGGCGGGCTCACCTGCTGACGCCCAGCTCTGCGCTGCCCAACCCTCATGCTCTGCGCGATCGCTCCACCCCTGCGCAGGCGCTGGAGCTGCCTCAGCTGGGCGAGGCGGAGCGGTGCTCCCTCTCGCTGCTCACCTCGCTGACCCGGCTGGAGTTTGGCGCCGCCGGGCGCGGCGCGGTGGGCCCCTCGCTGCGCACGCTGCGCCACCTGGCGCACCTCCACATCACCCTGGCCCACGTGCACGAGCACTTCATTGTGATGCACCCGCTGCTCGACTGGGCGGCGCTGCGGCAGCTGGGCAGCCTGCGGCGCCTGGCCATCACCCACCTGGCCGCCTACTCATTCTTCCCGGCGCCAGAGGCGACCTGGAGCCAGGAGGCGCCGCTGGCAGCCGAGGTGGAGCGCCTGCTGGCAGCGCTGCCGGGCCTGGAGGCGGTGCAGCTCAGGGTGGGGGGAAGGGGGGGGGGGGGGGGAGGGGGGGGCGCCTGGGCTGCGCTGAGGTGGGCTGGCTGGGGGAACCGGCGCTGGTCACGCACGAAAAGCAGGCGGCGCACAGTCGCTGAGGTGTGGCGTGGTGTGCAGCCTGGGGGGCCCCAGCAGGCTGGGCTCCCCACCCGCCTCGCCTGCCTCCGCCTGCACGCCGTGTCCTCAATGCTGCCCTGCTTGCCAAGCCTCCTGCCGCCCACCCTGCCTGCTGCCCTGGCAGGCTGTCCTTCTGCCGGCTGGCAGAGGACCAGCTCACGCCCGCTGGGGGGCCGGGAGAAGTCGTCATGGCTGGCGGCCATGCCCCCAGCCCCCCTGGCCCCGACCTGCGCGCCACCGAGGACACACCCGCCCACCCTGGCCGCTCTGCGCGCGCCTACCACCGCACCATTGAGCTGGTGCCCCTGCGGCAGCCCGGCCACCGCCGACGGGATGCCTGGTACTCCCAGTGGTGGCAGGCCTCAACCCAGGATCATCTGGAAGAGGTGGCGTCACTTTCCCTGGCCCTCACCGCGGACAGGGCGGCGCGGGCTGCGGCAGCTGCTGCCTCGCTGGAGCGCCGGCTGGCGGATGAAACCGAGGTGGCGGGGTGGGCAGCCATCAGGCCGGGCGCGTACCGCACCCATGACACGCTGGTCACCTACTCCCTCGCCCGCATGGCGCCCTGAAGGAGCACCCTGTTGCCTCGCCCTCATGGCAAAGGAGCGCCCTGACTGCGCTGTGCAGTCGTCCACCGAGTCCTGTAAGCCTTGCCCACAGAGGTCTGTGTGGGGATGCAGCCCAGCACACTCTTCATGAAACAGCATCGCTCCGCCTCTGGGCTGTCTTCTCTTACAGGCTCATGCATTCCAGGGGACCCAGGGGGCGTGGGACTGAGAAAATCGGGAGAGGGACTTTGGTGCAGCTGAAAAGCTGGGGATCTCGGTTCTGCTCGGAAACCCGCACAGCACGTGGCAGAGCGCAGCATGGCGCAGCACAGCGCGGCATTAGCAACACGGGGAACAAGAGGAAACAGTGTTTGACTGCAGGTGCACATGATGCAGGGCGTGGGGGGGGGGGGTGTTGGGGTGTTGGGGGGAGGGGGGGGGAAGGGGCTCGGCTATGCGCGTATGGAGCAACGTCATAGGGAGGGGATGGCCTCGGGCAAAGCTGGGGGCTTTGCAGCTCAAGGGTGCGCGGCGTGTGGGGGAGAGCGGGGGAGTGGGGCACGGTTTGAGCGCACGTCTGCGCAAGTCCTTTGTTGTGAGGGGTTTGTTAGGAGGGAAGGGTAGCGGGAAGGTGGAGGCAGCGAGGGAAAGTGGTCGGGAGCATTCTTTTGTGTGGGGGGGCGTGACATGGCATGCAGGCGGACGTTGGGCCACAGGCTGGGCCCGCAGCCTGCAATTGCGGCATCAAAACGCAAGGTGGCAAGCAGCCGGCTGGGGGCACGGCAGGCAAGTGGGGCGAGGGGCAGGGACCAAAACTTGGGGGACGTGGGGCAGCCGCGCAGGCGGCGCTCGCGCCGCCTCTGCTTCAAAAGCCATCAATATGTCCTGGGCCGTCCACGGCCACGCCAGCAGCTGCAGCCGCTGCGCCGGGCACGCCGCCGTTGGCCCCTGCGGGCAAACCGCTGTTGCTGCCTTCGGATGTAGGCGCTGCCGGGCCCGCTGGCGCTGCGCCCACGCCCGGCTGCGCCTGGGGTGCACCCTCGCCAGAGCGCCCCCGGAAGCTGGTGGTGTCTGACAGCGGGCTGGCGGGCTGCTGTTCTGCAGGGGCACAGGTGGGGATGAGTGCAGGGCGCCATGGTGGGGGTGAGTGTCAGCCACGGCAAGCGGCGGGCAAGAGTGTGAGGCAGGGGTGGGCTGCAGGCAGAGGAGGCTTGGCAGCAGACATAGGTTGCCCCCCGCAAGGTTGCCCGCCGGCTGGCCCAAACCCAGCACATGCCCCTCAGCCTGCCGGCAGGCGGGCAGCACGGCCGCTGGCGTGCAGCGGGGGGCTGGCCAGCGCGCCATGGCCCTGCTGCGGCCCCCTCACCGCTGATGCTGGACTTGCGCGGCATGACAAAGGGCGGCGCCTGGTGCCGCACCAGCGCCCAGTTGGTGCCGGCAAACCAGGGGTGGCGCTTGATCTCGTCGGCCCCCGCCTTGCTGCCCAGGCGCTTGCTGGGGTCCTGCAAAGGGGGGGGGGGGGGGGGGGCTGGCTGGCTTGGTGTACAGCTCATGTGGAGGTGCCCTTACTGCAAGCATCAGCGCTGCGCGGCGGCGAGGCACGTAGCGGTGTCGCAGGGCAGGCCCCGGCGGGCGGGCACGCCGCGGGCCGCACCTTGTTCAGCAGGCGGGTGATCAGGTCGCGGCAGGCGGGGCTGATGGGCACGCCCTCGGGGAAGGCCAGCGGCTTCTTCAGCACGTTGTCAAAGGTGGCGTCACGCCGCGCACCCCTGCGCAGCGCAGGAGGGAAGGCGCGGTCCAGGCTCAGCGCACAGGGCACCGAGGGCGGACGCCAGGGGCGGCAGCGCTTGCAGGCACTTTTAAGGAGGCCTGCTGGAGCGGCCGGGCGCGGAGCGGCGCCCAGGAGCTGCATGCGGCGCCCTTGACCACCAGCGGCTGCAGTGGGCGGCGGCTGCAAGGGGCCCCACCTGAAGGGCGTGGTGCCAAAGAGCAGCTCGTAGACGAGGATGCCAAAGGACCACCAGTCCACCATGCTGGTGTGCCCGGAGCCTGCGGGGGGTTGGGCGGGGCGGGGGGGCAGACCGGTGCATGGCCAGCTGGTCAGCGAAACAGGCCCAACCAGGCGGCGCTGGCAGGGGAGCGCGGCGGCAGGCGTGCTGGCAGACGTGCCAGAAGCCACCAGGGCAGGCTGCGGGGCAGCCGGGGCACATGGGCAGGCATGTGCAGGGCCCCATGGCTTGAGGGAGGGCGGCCCACCCGTGATAACCTCGGGCGCCAGGTACTCCTCCGTCCCCACAAAGGAGTTGGCCCGCCCGTCGGGCTGCGCCACCAACAGCGCCT
>KQ482041.1:671731-695989 GCA_001430745.1 Auxenochlorella pyrenoidosa
CCGACCGCGTTGGCCTGCTGCAGGCCCACTGGCGCTGCCGCCGCCACGGAGGGGTAGTCTGTCACGTCCACCTGCACGCCCACCAGGAAGCGCGGGCGGTCCTCGATGTCCCTGCAGGGGGGGGGGGGGCAAAGGGGGGCAGGCACGGGTTAAGGCGGGCAGGGCACAGGTGCCGCAGCTGCAGCTGTGGCACAGGGCTCCCAGCCCTCCCTGAACTGCTGGCTGCCTCGTAGCCCGCTTGCGCAAGCGCCGCAAGGGGCTCCTGCTGGTGGCAGCGGCCAATTCGCATGGCCAGCCAGCAGCGCACAGCCGGTTTGAATCTGCTGCCAAGCGCCGCTCGCGGTGCACGCCCGCGCAGGGTCCAGCGGCCTCTCCCTCCCTCACTTGATGGGCGCCACCGTGAGCAGGTTCCAAAAGGGCTTGCCCGCCTTGGTGTAGTTGAGCAGGCGCACGGTGCACTCGCGGCCCGCCTTGATGGCCACCTTGAGCTCCTGCACCGTGGCGCGGTCGGTGTCGCGGCCCTGGAGGAAGCGGCTGCGCGGTGGTTGGAGGGGGGATGGGTGGGTGGGGGGGGGGGGATTGAGGAGGGCAGGCCCAGGGTAAGGAGATGAGAAGATAGCGAGGACAGGCAGGGTTGCAGTTGCTGTGTATTGTCCTGGAGAGCAGGTTGCAAGCGCGGGTAGATGCGTCCAGGCTGGGCCAGGGCGAGCATTGGCGGGGCGGGCAGCTCGCAAGTGGAGCCGCAAGTGAAGCCGGAGGCGGCCCTCACCAGTTGCGGCCCAGCACCTCCTCTCGCCGGTACCCGCTGAGCTTGAGGAAGGGGTCGGAGGCAAACACGATGGGGCAGTCGGGCAGCGTGGGGTCGGAGATGACAAAGTTCTGCCGGCGGGGGTGGTGGGGTTGAGTTTGGGAGGCAGAAAGGTGAGGGAAGACAGAGCGGGCGCAACGGTCAGAAGGCGGCACATGAAACATGGCAGTCAGTTGCCCCTGCTGCACTGTGCTGCCTTGCAACAGTCCCTGTACTCCCGAGATGCCGAGCGCCTGGGCCCAGCCACGTGCGCAGTGTTAGTTCCCACCTTGCCAGCGGCGTACCGCCCCCCGGCCTGCCCCCCGCCCGCCTCTCAACCCACCGACTGGATGCGCTCCACAGTGGTGGCCAGATCCAGCGCCACACGGGGGAGCGCGCGCGACGGCGAGCCGCGCGACAGCCGCACCGGCACCTTGCCGTCCGCCTCCTGCACCGCCATCAGCACGTCGTCCACAATCGGCTTGGCCACCGTCTCCTTGAGGCTGCGGCGGGGGCGGGGCGTGGGACAGGCAACCGGGGTGGGCCGGGGGTGGTGAGGAGCAGGGATGATGTGAGGGCGCACATGGCGCCCGACTGCGCCATGACTGCCGCTGTCATTTCCGTGCTCGATCCAGCTTGTCTGGCAGTGGAGCCGCGGGAAGAACCGGCTGCCGCTGTGAGGCACAAGGGCAGCACCGCAGGATGAGCCGCCGCCGCCGCCGCCGCCGCCGCCGCTGTTTCTGCCTGCCTGCCTGCCAGGCTCACCGGTCATCGTAGTGCACCAGCACGGGCACGCCAGACGCGTCGGTGTAGGCGCGGCCCTCTGTCCGGTTGGTGACATCCACCTGCGTGAGTGGGTGTGTGGGTGGGCGGGGTGGGCGGGCATCCTCGAGGCGTGCGCTGGGGCTGGGGAGCCGGGGCAGCTGGGACGTGCACAGCGCCAGGGGCTGCGCGCTGCCACCCCCCCCCCCGCCAGGGCTGCCTGCTCCGCCGTCCCGCACCTGCACTCCCACAAACTTGATCACACGGCCGTTCTCATCCTTGATGGGGGTCACTGCAGCACGGCGGCGGTGGCAAGGGAGCAGCAGGCTGGCAGGTGCTCAGCCAGCGAGGGCAGGACTGCATTCCGAGTATGCCAGCACTGCGCCCCCAACACTGCAGCTAGATGCCACCGCGCAGCGGGCCCCATGCAGCCCTGCCTCTCCAGCCGGCTGGCTGGCCACGCACTTGTCAGCAGATTCCAGAACGGCGTGCCGTCCTTGCGATCTGCAGGCAGGCAGGCACAGGGCGAGGGCGTCGTGGGCCAACCGCTCGCCATCGCTGCAGGCCGCCCGCGCGCTAGTCCTGGCTGGCAAAGGTCTGCCGCCACCTCGCCATGCTCCCAGCACAGCTGCAGCCTCCCCACCCCTGGGCAGCCCTGCGTTGGCCAGTGTGCGCATGGCACGGCTGCAGCAGTCGGCACAGATGCACCCAACAGTGTGGCGCTCAGCCGCAGCTCCACTCACAGTTGAGCAAGCGTGTGCACACTGGCGTGCCATTGCGCACGGCATCTCGCAGCTTCTTCACATCTTTGGGGTCGGTCCCTTCTCCTTGCAAGAAGCGGCTGCAGGTTGGGGCCAATTTGCAGCATCGGACATGAATGCAAGCCTTCCTTGATAGAAGCGGCGCCCGCATTGCGACGGGCAGCTAACAAATCGACAAAGCAGCTACAGGAAGACTGCTGCCCAGGGCGCGCATCTAACTGCAGCTCATGCATCAAGGTGCACAGGCAGCATGCAGCCTGGGTGACGCCAGGCGGCACCCGGCAGAGCAGCTGGTGC
This sequence comes from Auxenochlorella pyrenoidosa, assembly GCA_001430745.1. Taxonomy (NCBI): domain Eukaryota; kingdom Viridiplantae; phylum Chlorophyta; class Trebouxiophyceae; order Chlorellales; family Chlorellaceae; genus Auxenochlorella; species Auxenochlorella pyrenoidosa. The sequence continues at coordinate 674,339 of KQ482041.1, forward strand.
TGTGTGAGACTCACCAGTTGTGCCCCAGCACCTCCTCCATGCTGTACCCCGTCATGTGGACAAAACTGCAGCAGCGGGAAGCAAGCAAGGTTACAGGCGGCTGCGCAGGATAGGGCTGAGCGTAAGGGCACATGAAGGTAGCGCCCGCTTCCACCAGCCTCGCCCGCCGACTCCCCGCCTGGCTGCAGCGCACCCCTCGCTCGCATAGATGAGCGGACAATCTGGCAGCGTTGCATCAGCCACCACAACTGCAGGCGCCAGGGAAGGGCAGAAGTGCCGTCGAAAGAGCGCGGTGATCAGGCCGCACACAACGCCGTCAAGCGGCCTCGGCGGTGCCGCGGCGGGGCAGCACCCTGGGCGCACTTGCAGCTCGGGACTCCTGGTTTATGCGATGCTCGAGCTGTCGGTACACAGACAACGCCCCGCTTTGCGCGCGGTCTCGGCTGCCGAGACCCCACACACGCTTCTGGCGCGCCCCAGGCTCACATGTATGCCTCAGCTGGGTCAAAGCGCTTGTGAGAGATGCCTGGACCGGCACCGAGCTACTTTTGGTCCCCATTCTTCAGCGGAAGCCGGCAGCCCGCCAGGGGCGGCCGCAAGGCTTGCTCGAGTGCAGATGCGAACAGACGCCGCTGTGAATCGAACGGGGCCGCTTGCCCCCTCGGATCGGGGGGCACCCGGGCCCCTCTGCCACTGGGCGCACAGCACAGCGCAGCCTGCATCCACCTCTGGGCTGACGCGGCTGAAACTCACCTGTCACCAATCCTTGCCTTCTCAGACAAGGATGCCGACCTGACTCCTACGGTGTGCACCATCTTTGCATGTTTGGTTGTATGATCAAACATGCTTCGCAGAAGAAGGATGCCGGCGCCCGTAAAGCGCCCGCCTTTCGCACTCCCAGGCACCGGCGCTTGCGCTGATGGGTCCTGCGAAAGGACACGTGGAAAACGATTCAAAGATGTGAAAAATGAAGGCATTAAAGGCAAAGATAGGAGAGTGGAGCAATCGGGTTGGACAGGCGGGACAGGATTCGTGTGCCGACACGCTCAGGGTCGTGGCAACAGAGATGGCGGATGCAAAGCTGCGCAGGCATAAGGCATACTTTACCCGAGATCAGCGAGCGCTTAGTGTCTGGGAGATTGTGGGCACACCTCACAGGACTTTGCAACCAACCAGCCCGTCGACATCCTGCACTGCGCTGTGGCTGCTGCGCCCCCCCCGATCGCGCGGGCGCTTCGAGGCCTTCCCACATGTGAACGGAATTGGAGCAGTCAGCCGATTGAGAGTGCGACCGCCCTGCTTAAGCAAGTTCGTGCCGGGGCATGTGATGTCTCGGAGTGGTTGCTTCACACCAGATAGAGGTTGTTCGGACCCAATTTGTGTTCTGGTAGATGATGGGACGGTTGGCTGGTTGCGCCGCGTAGCCCGAAGTGTCCTTGCTGTGTGCGCAGCAAGCAGTCCCACGCTCAAGCTTCCACTGAGCAAGCGCCACGGGGTGCAGTGAGCAAAAACCTTACTGACAAATCACCTGCATGCACTGTCTGATGCTGCAGCGCCACTCTGTACTTGTAAGCAGTGCGGTCTTGAGTGTTCATGAGAGCAATTGTGGCTAGATGGTGTGTCGAGTCTCGTCACAGATTGACACTGGAGAACCCAGACGCACCATGTGCGACTTGAATGCCAGGCTCAGTAGGGCTGGTACCGCTGGCCACCGCCCCCGCCACGGCCACTGCCACGGCCACCGCCGCGCCCTGCCCCACCGCCATATCCGCCGCCGCCGTAGGCCCCGCCATACCCGCCGCCGCGCATGGGCCCGCCAGCGCCGCCAGCCTCGCCGCCCGCTGCACCTGCAGCGCCGGCTGCCGGCATGCCTCCCATCATGTAGCCTATCTGCAGGCGGAAAGGATGAGCCAGTGCAAGAGGTCGGGTCGAGACGGGTCGGCAGCAGGGGTGGCACGCCGCCTCCCACACAAAGCGGCATGGAAGGGCAGGTGCACCATGCTGCCTTCCAGGCTGCCAAGTAGGCACTAGAATCCCACATGAAGCCTTCACCACTCTCTGTTCAGCAGTGCACAGTCGATGGAGGCTTCTCTGCCAGCTCCCCCCCGGTCGCACCTGGCCATTGGGCAGCTGCACTGGCACCAGCGACACCAGGCTGTTGCCCATCATCATGCCCATCCCGCCCATGCCAGCCATGGGCATGGCTGCCATGCCGCCCATCGAGGCCATGTCCATGCCGCCACCATAGCCTCCGCCTCCGCCGGCGCCTCCGCCATAGCCGCCGCGCCCACCGCCGGCACCGCTGCCGTAGCCGCCGCCCTGTTGCTGGTCGCGCTGGCCCCCATCAGACCGGCCGTAACGCACCTGCGGGGGGAGCAGAGCCCAAGCAGGCACAGCGATCAACGTAGAGGCATGGCTGCAGGGCCAGCTCAGGGACCCTCACCGTAATGTGCGCCCACCAAACAACCTGACACCAACCCCTTGCTCACACCCCAGGCCCCATCCAGTCCAGATAACATCCTGCCGGCCCGCCCGATTCCTTTTTTTCCGAGCGACGTGCGCGACCATTCTTCCAACCCCACCATCCCGCCCCTCCTCTGCCACCCTGCCCCCCCCGCCCGCCCGCAGCCCTCACATTCAGCGTCACGCCATCCATCTCGGGCTTGTGGTCATCCTCCACCGCGCGGCTGGCGGCGCCGCGGTCGCGGAAGTGGATGAAGCCAAACTTGGAGTGGCTGTCACCCTCCTTGGGCCGCGGGATGTGCACGCGCTCGATCTGCAGGCGTCGGGGAGGGGGGGGGAAGCGGCGATCAGGGGATCTGATCGGTGCAGTCATGGGCGCCCAGGCCGGCGCCCTCGGCCTGCCTGGCTAACAAAGCAGCCCAGGTGGACAAGCCAGCAACCTCAGCCTTATCCCCGGATCCAGCTACACCCCCCCCAACCGACCTCTCCATAGTGGGCAAACAGCGAGCGCAGGGTCTCCTCGGTGGCGCCCGGCTGCAGGTTGCCCACAAACACGTTCCTCATGCCGCCGCCGCTGGCGCCGCCGCCACCGCCGCCGCCGCCCTGCTGGTCCTTCTGGCTGGGCTCGGCATAGTCGATGGTGGGCACGCGGTCGCCGATCCTGCACGAAAAGAGGATGGGTGGCATGCGCTCAGCTCCTGCAGGGCCCAGGCATAGGCCCACAACCTGAGCAGTCAGAAGCAGGGCGGCAGGCAGGGCAGTAGCAGCTGCACATACAGGCGCCACGCTCCGGCAGCGCAGCATTCAGGCGCTGATGCCCCCGTCAGGCATGACGGGGAAGCCGGGCCAGCAGTGGGGAGTCTCGAGAGGTGCTTGGAAGGGCGGTTGGGGCATGGAGAGGCCACTGATGTGGTCCACACCGCAGCTTGACGTGGGAAGGGGGCAGCTGGGGTGGTGGGGGGTGCTTGGGGGGCGGCGGGTGGGACTCACTTGAAGTCGGGCTGGGAGAGGGCGTGCTTGGCGGCAGCGGCGCAGGCTGAGTTGTAAAACTCAAGGAAGGCAAAGCCACGGTTGTGCTCGGGGTGAGCGGGGTCCCGGCTGCGCGACATGTCAATCTTTTCCAGGCCTGGGGGGCACGACGAGACAGGGAGCCGGGGGGTGCGGCCAAGCGGGAAGCGGGGCGAGGCGGGATCAGGGGGGGCCCAGGCCGGGCCAGGCGGGCAGGAGCAGGGTGCGAGCCGGGGCATATTGGGACGCAGAAAGCGAGAGGTTAGCAGAGCGCCGCGGGTGGGACAGCGGAGTAAGGGCAGGAAACCCGGGGGCCTGGGAGGCCTTGCCTGGGGGTTGGTCGACGCGGAGGGCTGGGCGCATGTGCAGCAGCAGCAGCAGGAGGCAGGCGGCGCGGCCCACGGTGCCCCGAGGCGGCTCACCCTTGACCAGCGGCAGCAGCTGCTGCTCCAGCACCTCGCGGGTGAGGTCGTGCGGGATGCCGCCCACAAACAGCTTGTTCTTGGACTGAGAGGGCTGGATGCGCACCTGCGCACAGGTGGCAGAGGGGGCAGCACAGGGATCGAGAGAGGCCGGGCTTGAGCAGGCGACTTGCAGGCGGCGCGGGGGGCGGGGAGGGTGCCGCTGCTGCCGCTGAGTCCACGCTTCACCTTGGAGTTGGGAAAGTCTGGGATCTCGCGGCCGCTCAGACGCTCCTGCGCAGCCACCGCCGCCTCCTTGCTGTAAAACCTGTGGCAGAGGCAGGATGGGTGGCGGGGGGGGGGGGCTGCTCACAAGGCAGGGGGTCTATAGGTTGCGACTGAGCACCTGCGGATACGGCTAGACAGCCCCAGCAGCAGATCAAGCCTGCCTCCTCACTTGATAAAGCCGTAGCCGCGGTTCTGGGAGGGGTTGTTTGGGTCGCGGATCAGCTTGGCCGAATGCACATCCCCTGCCTCGGAGGCAAAGTCGCGCAGCTGCTGCTCAGTGATGTTGCGCGGCAGGCCGCCGATGAAGACCTCTGTGCCGTGCGGCGGCAGGGACAGCGGATCCTCCGCGCCCTGCAGCGGGATGTGGGCGATAGGGTGGGAAGGAGCGCGCAGGAGGCGGGCGGCGCTGCAGGCCAGTCGCAAGCAGGTGGGCGGCGGTGGCAGGCGGTGCTAACAGGCCGGCAGTCCAGGGCCGCACCTGCGCGTCCGCCATCGACACGTCGGCCATGCTGGGTGGATCGACCTCACGGGGCGGGTCCTGCGGGGCAGGGCTAGTTGCAGGCGGCAGTGATGGCCGTGAACAGCGCCCAGAGCGCCCCGCTTGGCGGGATGAGCCGACTGGCGCCTGCATCGATCATCGCGAGAGTGGCATACCACCGGCGCACCGTCTACAGGCAGCCGCGCGGACCGAGCTTCCACAGCTTGAGCGTCTGCTTCTCTGGGCGCTTGCGAGATGGAAAATATGAAGCTGGGTGTGCGATCTCGACGACAGGCGGTGGGAAGGCTGTTTGGTTCATTTGGGCGCGTGATGGCGCCAGCTCGGCGGGTTTTCCTGCTGTTGCTTCCCTTCCTCGCGTCGCCCGGCCTAGCGCCCGGCCGTTATTCCAATCTGGGGTTCAGGCCGCGCAATTGTAGCAATGGAGCCTATGGACCTCCCAGACTGGACGCAGGGCCTGGCGGAGCAGGGTTTCGACTGCAGCCCGCCCAAGCAGCCGCTGGCCCAGGTGTGAAAAAACCGGGCTCTTCCAAGCCCCGGCTGCGTGGGCAACGCTCATACTGCGGCCGACAGCCTGTGACAGAGCAGCTGGGACCGCACGAAACAGGCCCTCCCAGGCCCGCATCTCGATGCCTGCGAACCCCCCCCATCCGCAGGTGACCCTCAAGGACGGCAATACGTTGCGCGTGAGCGCTCTTAGCCGGCCAGGCGCGTCGGCAGCAGCGGTGCCGCCGCCGCCGCCGCTGCCAGGTGAGGACAGGTGATGCTGTTGACAGTTGCTTTGTCAACCGGATGCAAATGCCCCGTAGCCCTGCAGTCCTCGGGGTCTAAGCAAACGGATCCCATGCATTGCCTGCAGCCTTCACACATGTCTATGAGGCGCCACCCGCTGTCATGCCGCCGGCGCCACCAGGGGCCGCGGTCCACGACGCTGGTGAAGCCCTGCCATCCAGCCATGCAGCCTTCTGCGTATCTTCGCAATCTTTGTGGAAGCGTGAATTGCCAGCAAATGTGTGGCACCAAACCAGATTCCTCCTTTCTGCAGGGCCTGCTGCCAGCACCGCAGCAGCAGCGACAGCAGCAGCGCCAACGGCAGCAGAGCTGCACCGCAGCGTGGCACGCCACACCCACACGCCAAGCCGCACCGGCTTGACAACACGTGCTGTGCGCCAGCCAAGCCGGCTGGGCTTGACCCCTGGTGACAAGCGGCAAGAGCAGTTTGCAGTGCCGGCCTCCGTTGCAGCGGCGGGCCAGGCATCTGCCATGGGCGGAGGCGCCGTGGGCAACCTCAAGTCCATCCTCAAGCGCCTCAACTTCTCCACCACCAAGGGGCGCGGCATGGCAGCGCCGGTAGCCGGGGGTGCCTCTGCCGCCGGTCTGCCGACCGTGCAGCACGAGCCGGCAGCACCAGCCGTCGTGGAGAGCACCATCAAGCAGCTGCGTTTTGATGTGGGCGCCACACCTGCTGCCAGCACTGCTCCGCGCCCCGCCGGGGGTGGCCGCCACGTCAGCTTTGATGCCGCCGCAGTAAGCCCCATAGCGCAAGCGCGGCATGTCCAGCAGCCAACCGCTGCTGGCACACCGGCCTGGCTGACCCCCCAGCCCATCGTGGAGGGCAGCGCTGGCAGCAGCAGCAGCGAGGGCAGCGGCACGCCCGCAGCAGGCAGCATCAACAGCGCAGCGGCCGGGCACACCCCCTATGACCGCCGCCTCTCCTCCCTGATCCGCAAGTACCAGGCAGCCGGCACACCTGAGCTGCCTGACGATGAGCTGGATGAGCTTGCAGCAGGTGCCCAACAACAGTGCTTCCAGGGAGTTGGGGGACTGCTGTGCAAGCAGGGTGTCACTAGCGAGTGATGTGCAGTCACAGAATCTGGCAGACAGCTATGCCGTAGGTATGCTTGAAACCCTGTTTTAACACCCTGTAATGAGCTTGTTGCATATGCGAGGTGAGACCTGCACCCTTCCCACGCTCCTGTGCCTGATGTGCCACCAGCCAAGACCTGCCCTGCTGCAGACAGCGTGCGCTCCCCCTCCTGGAACCGCCTCTCCTCCACCTCGGTGCCAGAGTCCATCCGCGAGCTGGCCAAGAAGTACACCCCCGGCGACGTGCCAAGCCCCGCATCTACTCCCGCAGCAGTTGCAGCACTGACGCCTGGCCACCAGGGCAGCGACTCAGGCAACACCCCGCAGGCAGGTGGCGAGGGGCGCAGCCCCACGCTGGACCCCACACCCCACCACCTGCTGGACAGCATCATGAAGCGCAACCAGCTGTACGAGAGCCCGCCCGCTGGCCAGGGGCACGGGCTGACTGAGGCGGCTGCGGTGCAGGGCGGCGTGGAGGCACCCACCAGCAGCGCTGCACTGCTGGCTGCGGAGCCTGCAGCCGCGCAGCCCGCAGCATCTGGCCTCCAGTCCCCAGCAGCCGCTGTGGCCCAGCTGCTGGGGCCAGTGCTGCGCCTCACCTTGGAGGAGATTGAGGGAGGAAAGGGGCCAGCGCGCGCTGAGGAGCCAGGTGGGCACCACAATGGCAGGGCGCGTCCGGGTGGCTTCGCTGCGCTCCTGCATCAGCCCATGCTTTCTCGACAAAGGACCTGTGCTCCAACCATGGAATGATGCGGCGCGTTTGACGTCTCTGCGGTGTCGTGCTCCCATCCTCCCCTTTGTAGCAGTGGCCCAAGAGCCCACTCCAGCCGACCCAAGCCCTGGTGACTCGTCTGCCAGCCCGGCCGACTTTTATGGCTTCCCCTCGGTAGCCACTCCTGGCGGCAGCAGCGGGCCTGGCACCAATTCCAGCAGCGTGCCCCGCGACTCAGAGGGAGTGCCGCTAGTGACGCCGGCCACTGTGACTGTGCGGCGGGGAGGCAGCTACGGCAGCGGCCGTGGCGCTGCGCTTGACGATGACCTGGCAGCCAACCTGTTCTGCGCCACCTTCAGCCCCAGCGACAGCGTGGGCGGTGCTGCCGCGAGGAGCGCCAGCCCTGGCGGCGAGGAGGTGCAGGACTTTGGCGGCTTTGAGCCTGCGGCATCAAACCAGGCGGAGCCAGACGCAGCAAGGCGGGGAGGGCAGGGGCCGGCCACTCCCGCTGATGCCGGCGGCGACTTCAGCTTCTTCCCGCCTGCAGCGGCCGCGGCGCCCGCCTCTGTGGCCGAGGCAGCGGGCATCACCCCAGGGTTGACGCCCGAGCTGGCGGGCGCTGGCGGCGCTGGCGCAGGCAGCACCATCTCTCCCGAGATCCTGGGCTACTATGAGCAGCAGGCCGCAGCTGCTGCCTGCACCCCTGCGATGCCGCGGTGAGAAGCTCCGCGCCATTCATTCTATGTCAGCGGCCTGGGCACTCCCCCAGTGTGTGAGCCACACGCCTAAGGTCAATGCTGCATGCCATCCTTGCCGCATTGCGTTCATAGGCTGTGCAACCCCCGTACACGCACGCAACGCTGATTCGCCGACATGCCCTTCAACTGCAGGTCCATCATCAAGTCTGGGCGGCCACTGAACGAGGCGGGCGCGCCGGTGCTGGGCCATGCGCAGCGTGCGCCGGCCGGGCCGGGCGAGGCGCGGCCGCCGCCCACCATCACCAAGGAGCTGCAGGCGCTGATGGCAGACCTGCGGCTGGAGGACCCCTCAAACCTCGAGCAGGTGGGCCTGTTTTGTGGCCATCGTCTGATGGGAGGCATGCAGTTGTGTCATTCTTCTGCAATGTGTTGTGGCTGACTAGCTGGGTGTTCATCGGGCAGGCGGTATGCTGCGCTCTGGTGGCTTTCAGGCTGTGCAAATGAAGGCATATGCCTGCCATCACTCCCATGCACTGCAGATGGGCACCGTGTCCACGCTGAGCCCGGTGCGCGCCACCGGCTCGCTGCGCGGCCTGCTCGGTGGCCTGGCGCGCGCCATCACGCCTGTGCGGCGCTCTGCCCGCAAGCGTGCTGGCAACAAGCCGCTGGACGCGATGCTGGAGGAGACGGGCTACTCGTATGGTGAGCAGGCTCTGTGAATGCTCTGGTTGCCAATCCCCGAGGCTGGGGATGGCAGGCTTGCATGCTGTCAAGCCAGCGCACTGGTAGTGCTCCAGGCTGTTCTTGCCTGTGATCTGGACAAGGATCTCCCTGCTGCCTGCCTGAGCAGTGCCTTGTTGGAAACCTGTCTGCAGTGCCCAACACTGCCCTGATGCCAGAGGATGCCCCACCTAAGGTGGAGGCTGCAGAAGCCAAGGCAGCCCGCAAGGCCGCCAGCCGTGCAGCCAGCCAGGCGTCTGCGCAGCCCTCCCTGGCAGGCAGCAGGGCGGAGCAGGGCCAGCCAGAGGTCAGCAGCATGGCGCAGGCTGACGAGCCAGCAGCGCCTGGCCAGGAGGCTGGAGCCGAGCTGGATGGTTATGTTCTGCTGGCAGCTGCTGCACCACTTGATGAGCTGACCCCCGTCAGCCGCCAGCCAAGCCCTCGCCGCCTGCGCACTCCCAAGAGCCAGGCGGCAGCGGAAGAGGAGGCCGGCACCCCGGCGCCCAGCATTCCAGTGCCCCAGGACAGCTCGCCCCACCTGGGGGAGAGCCCTGGCCTTGGCGGTGTGGGTGCCGCCGCCAACAGCGGTGCAGCCGCCACCACGCCCCGCTCCTACAGCTTCCGGCCCAGCACACTGAAGAAGAGCCGGCAGAGCCTGGGCGGTACCCCCCTCCACAAGGAGAACAGTGCCAGCGCTGCGGGGCGGGGCCGCATGCCGCAGGCATCGCTCAGCCCCACCGAGCAGAGCATCCGTCTGTCGCTGCGCCGCTCGGCGCGCAAGAGCCGGGGGGCCACATAGGCCCTGGCCGGCAGCAGCAAGCTGGCGTGCGGTTGCAAAACATCGCCTGCGCTGCTTGCCATGCCTCTGGCATCTGGCCTTAGAGCACACACCTGTGTCCATGACCGATAGCTTAACGTTTCCAAGAACGGTGGCCACGCAGTGCAGTGCAGGACCAGAGGAACAACAATGGGTATGGTGCTAGACAGGAACAGAGGGAGGGTCATTGATGGGGGACAGGTGGTGGAGCACGGAGATGACACGCTAAGCAGCAGTTTGAACCAAGCAGGAACAGAGCTGGGGAAAAGGCGAGGGAGCCCACACTGAAGTTGCCCGAACAGGCGCGGCAGGTGGCATTTCATGCAGACCCCCTTCAGGATGTCCGGCCACGCTGGCACTCGCTGCTGCAGCGTGAGAGGCAGTTGTCGTTCCAGGCCGGCACCTGGTGCACGGTGGCGCACACCGCACGCTGGCAGGCATCGGTGCAGGCATCTACCGTGCTGGTGCCGCAGACAGTCACGCATGTGTCGGGCGTGGCATCCTGCACAATGCATGGAGGGAGGGCATGCAGTGGGCCAGGAAGGCATCGTCGTCAACTTGTTTGTCAGCTGTCTGAGCACCGCCAACAAGTGAAGGCGGCCGCAATGACGGGGCGTGTCCTGCTCCACGCAGGCTGTCCAGCCAAGCACTGAGCTCAGGGCCCCGCGGCCGCACCTTGGCCAGGCTGCCCATACGCCGCATGAGCCTCTGCGACGTGCACACGCGCTCGCACACAAAGCTGGGGTCTGGCTCTGCATCGTCCAGCCTGCAGAAGTGGAGAGCCACGGTGCACTAGGCATTTCTGGTGTGCAGCACTCCAGGCGCGCATGTGGGCCTTAGAGCACCCCAGGCCCAGCACATGAAGGGCCAGAAACCCATGCATGCGGCAGGCCTACAGTGCCAGGCACTCACCTCGCGTCGATGCCGCTCTGCACTGCTTTGGGCTTGCCACCGCGGCCGACCATTGCCTTCAGCGTTGCAGCCGCAGGCAGCGCCAGCGCAGCGCCCGCCCACCACGGCGCAACCTGACAGAGTGGTTGGCAGTTTGACGAGCTGTTAAGCATTTCTGGTTGGCTTGATCTGTCCCGATCCAGCAGGAGACGCTCACAAGCCCCAGTCGCTCACTAGCCCCAGCCGACCGCTGCCGCTATCCAGCCAGTGCTGTGGAAGTCCTAAGGAGATTCTCTCGCTGTCGCTGGGTCCCTGATCTGTCCCTTACGTGTACACTGTGAATGTAAGCAGCAACGAGCCGCCTCGCAAACCCCTAGGTGTTGGGCGCCGACTGCATAGCTCCCAAGCCTCGCTGCAGGTATGCTTCGATACTCTTGAGTATCGTCGAGGACATGGGAAACCGATGGCGGCCTCCCGTGCTCACCATGGGGCGGGTCCGCACTTGAACTCGGGCAGGGTTAGCCCTTCACTTGAATTGGCGAAAGACCACTAACTCTTGAGGTATCGCAAGGCAATTGGAAGGCAGAGATGATGCACCGTGCGCCTCACGAGTTGCTGCACCGGCCGCCAGCGGGGCGCTCCAGGCACACCCCTCCAGCACAGAGAGTGGACAGTGAGCAGCGTGTGGAGCAGCAAATCATCACTATCGGCTGGCAACAGCGGGCGGTCAAGTTAGAGGAAGTTTTTAATGTGGGAATGCCAGGGGAGCAGGATCGCAGTTGGGGTGATTGATAGAGGTGACGCTGCTGTGGGGAAGGTGACGCCTCAGGTTGCAAGGGATGCCCAGCAGCAGGAAGGCAGGGACTGTCGGGAGTGTGCCGAAACAGCAAAATCAAGAACTAATTGCTGAAGTCCTTGGACGCCAGCTCGGGTGTCAACATGCCAGGCCTGCACGCCCACAACCCACCGCTGCTCATTCGCATATCTTGTTGGAATGCTGATGTCCAAGAGTGTTCACACTTAGTCGCCTTGGCATGCCCAAGAAGCAAAGGAAGTGGGATAACAAATGAAAGTCGCAGCCTCCACCTGCCGGGTTGAAGGCAGAGTGTTTCGGCACTGCGCCTGGCGCGGCACACTGGGATTGCCAGTCAAGGGTGAGAGAGGCACATCCCACATCAAATTTAGGCTCTGGCCCGTGCTGACCACCACCAAGGCAGCCAGCCTCAGCAGTGCGCGCACCCCGCAGCCTCGCTGCCATCGTGCGACGGCTCAAAGGCCGCTGCCAGGCTGAGCATCTCCGCATGGCTGAGACGCCGCGACAACGGCCCCGCCACTCGCGGCAGCGGCAGAGCGCCGCGCAGCAGGTCTGCTGTTGACACGCCTGCGCCATACACCCTCCGGTTGCGGCGCGCATCCACGCGGACCGCCAGGCTCTGCACGTTGATGTCCACCATCAGGCCGCGGGTCGACTTGGCCACGCACAGGTCGGCGCCCAGGGTTGCTGTGCAGTCGCTGCAAGGCTGGGGTGTGAAGGGTGGGAAGAGGAGCCAGGGAGGGGGCTAGCACCATGCTGGCACGGCGGCACAGCATTCGGCAGGGCACAATCCTCGCCGACCAGCGCCGGCGTTGGGCAAGCATGGTGCCTCCCTGCGACCAGCACCCACCTCTCTCCATCCAGCAGGCAGATGGAGAACTCCTGCCCTGCTGCGATGGCCTGCCCTCGCTCCAGGCGCTGCACTGCTGCTTCGCTGAGCAGGCCAATGGCCATGGAGGCGCGCGATGCACCCAGGACCAGCCCTGCAGAGCAGGCCAGCCAGCACACAAGGGGGCCACTTTGGCTGGCAGTTCTGGCCTTGCGTTGTGGCAGGTGCTCCACCATTACCGTCGCACACGAGCGGGCCCTCCCTTCAGGGCTCTGCGGGGCGCTGCTCACCTGCAGACAGCGCCCCCACCGTCACAAAGCACGGCGCGCTCCAGCGGGAGGCCCGGGCAATGCAGCTGGGGCTGGCCGGCAGGGCAGCCGGGCTGGCCAGCGGTGAGGCCGGCGTTGCCTCGCCGCCTCCGGCGCCTGCAGTGAGCAGCTCCCAAGGGCTGGGGAAGCCCATGCTGCTGCTGCTCTTGGGCGACCAGGCCTCCACAGACTTGCTGCTGGCGCTAGCGGGCAGGGTGGGGGGCGGTGACGGCGGCAGCCGTGCAAGCAGCAGCCCCGTGCCCAGCTCCAGGCCGAGCCCCATGCCGGCCTTGAGGGTGGAGCACAGTATGACGCCCTTGCATCGTGGCAGGAAGTGTGGGCAGTGGTTTGAGTCTGCGGAGTGGGGCGGGTGCCTGGGGTGCAGGGCTTGGGGTGGGGTGGGGATGCAGTGGCACTCGCAGCAATCATGCAGGGGCTGCTTGGCGGTTAGCACGGCTGGATCCATTCTCCATCCTTCAGCTCTTCAATGGGAGCTCAAAACAGCTTGGAACTGTCGGTGATGCCTCAGCAGAGGTGCACCAAAGCCAAGTGGCACAACCTAGCCGCTACCGCTGCTGCGAAATGCTGCGGCCACCTCGCCGTGGCCTACCTAGAGAACCACAACCCCTTGCCTTGCAGCAGTGCCTCCAGCTCCGCAAGCGCAGCACTGCAAGCTTGCTCCAGCTCCTTTTCGGAAAGGGACGCGCCCGGGAGCCCTCCCCCGTGGGTCGTGGAGATGGTGAGCAGTCCTGTGTGGCTCATGACTGCACCTCCAGACAATTATTCTGCGAAAGAAAGCGCTCAATGCTCATCCGGCTTGGGTTTTTGACCAAGCGCCAGCCTGGCTGCCTTGTCAGCAGGCGCAAGGACCACAAAATCCCTGTCGCAACCACCAGCGAGTCGTCGATCAATTGCTCAGGGTGCCAGAAGACCGATGATGGCGTGCTCAAGCAGCTGTGCAGTGCAGCGGCCTCCTAGCGGCCTTCAAGCCAGCAGGTGGGGGACTTGTAGCCTGTTCAACCAGCCTGTAAGAATGTTCAGTGGTAAACAAACGGCCCTCACTGCTCCCGTCGCTGCAGGCGAGCAGTGGCAAGGCCAACCAGCCGCCCTGGCGCCTTGTGCATCACTGCAGCCGCTGTTGTGAGTAATGATGGGGGCTATCTGCTCGAAACCAATCAGCAGGCGCCTTGGTGTGGCCCAGTCAGGGAGCTACCGCCGCCGCCGCTGCCGCTGGCCACAACAGCTGCCTGCCTTCTTGATACCTGGCCAGCCATGTTTCCTCTCCTGTCGGTCGGTCGTCCTGCAGGAGCCTGGGTCCACTGTCCTTGTGGCGGGAGCCACCGGCGGTGTGGGCCAACTGCTTACTGCTAAGCTTCTGGAGGTGAGCGGGTGCCGAGCGGGCAGCAAGGTCCAAGGAAGTGGGTGGCTGCTCCCCAGCCCTTCGTGTCAGTGTGCCTGCTCTTCCCGCCGTCCCCCAGGGTACCATCATCAACAGAGCACCTTGTTGATTCTCCATTCCATGAATTGCACCCCTGGTATGCTGCCCAGCCTCCAGCCTCCTTTGCTGAGCCTCCTGAAGTAGTACGACGCCCTGTCCGCCGGCTGCCCTGCTCTGCCTGCAGCGCGGCTACCAGGTGCGCGCGCTTTCGCGCAGCGCCGACAAGGTGCGGCAGCAGTTTGGCGATGCCCCGGGGCTGAGCGCCGCCATCGCCGACCTGAGGGACCCGGCCAGCCTGCCGGCGGCGCTGGCGGGCGTGGACGCCGTCTGCTGCTGCACCGGCACCACAGCCTTCCCCAGCAAACGGTGGGGACCGCATGCAGGCGGCTGCTGCCCACCTCCACACCCACCGCGTGGCTGCCGGACAGCAGGCCGGGCCTGTCCTGGCTGCGCTCTGCAGCCCTGCAAGCAAGCCATGGATCGGGGGTGCGGCGCTCAGTACCGCCGGTGCAGCGCAAGCCGCTGTGCACCCCGCCCAGCAGCCACGCGGTCGTTGCCCCACCCCTGCCCGCAGCTGGGACGGCGGCAACAACCCGGAGCAGACCGACTTTGTGTCTGTCCGCAACCTGGTGGCTGCCTGCCCCAAGAGCCTCAAGCGCTTCACGCTGACGACATCGGCGGGCGTGGAGCGCTCCGGCCAGTTCCCCTTCTTCATCCTCAACGCCTTTGGTGAGCACGCGCCAGGGCAGGGTGGAGCTGGATGCAGGCCCGCTGCTGCAGCTGGCACGCACGCAGGCGGCCCTGCTGTGCGCCAGCATGCTGCCGCCACCTCTTCTGGCTTGCCTGCCATGCCTGCACGCGTGAGCCACCCTTCTTTTCTCGCCCTCATAGGGTGCACACGTTAATCGTGCCAACCAGCAGCCCTTCACTGCCCCTGCCCCCTCCCCCGCAGGCGTGCTCAAGTACAAGCGGATGGTAAGGCCCCCTGTCGCCCCACACCCTGCACCGCAAGCCAGCAGCCAGAGCACAAGCCACAGCACAGGGACGAGGGGGCGCACAGCCAGCCCCACGTGCCCCTGCTGCGCAGGGTGAGGAGGAGCTGGAGCGTTCGGGCCTGCCGTACGTCATCCTGCGCCCCAGCCGCCTCACAGACGGTGAGCAGGGGGTGCGAGGGCGTTGTTAGGGTGTTGCCAGAAGCGCTGGCAGCTTCGCCACCGCTTGTGGGACGGGCGCTCCCGCTTGTGCGGAGCCTCCGGTGCGCGGTGCTCCTGCTCGCTGCTGGCCCGCCTGTTTCAAACAACTCCAGCTCAGTTTGGCAGGCCACCCCTGCACCCTCCCTGCCGACCTGCTCGGAGTGAGCGCTGGACTTGAGCTGTGCCTGCCCCCCACCCTCACTCCCCACCCTCAACCCCACCCACCCACCCACCCCGGCTGCAGGCCCCTACACCTCTTACGACATCAACACGCTGCTCAAGGCCACCAGCGGCAGCCGGCAGGACGTGCAGCTGTCGCTGCGGGACGACCTGGTGGGGGAGGCGTCGCGCATCGCAGGTGGGGTGGGGGGGGGGGCCGCCGGCGCCCGGGGAGGGGCCCCGCCTGGCATGAGGGCTGCCCGGCCGCCGCGCATCCCACCGCCTTGCTGCTCTCCCCAGAACCCGGGGCTTCCCTGCCTGCGCCCTGCTTTGTCAGCTTGACGCCTGCCGTGCTGTGGCAGGGCACAGCTGATGGTGACCTCATTGTGCCTGTCCCCCCCTCCCCCTCCCTCACCCCCCGCCCTGCAGTGGCGGAGGCCATTGTGCAGTCGCTGTCCCTGGACTGTGTGGAGGGCCACAAGTATGCCATCGGCAGCACGCAGGGCGAGGGGCCGGGGCAGGACCCCGCCAAGTGGGCCGCCCTCTTCCGCGGCGTGCAGGCCCCCCTTGCGACGGCGGCGGCCCGCTGAGGACGGCCCATGCGCCAGGACCGCCAGGCGCCGCTGGCGCTGCCTCCACTGAATTTTGGCCCACGGCTTTTGACGCCACCACCACCCATGCACGACGCCCCCCAACCCAACCCTGCCCGTTGTACGAATGCAATGCCACTGCTGCAACCCCGTTTTTCGAGCCGGGGCGCGACGCGATTTGATGCCACCCTTCCACATGCACATCCCTTGCCTTCTGTCCACCTTTCGTTCCTACGCCTTGTACACTCTCGTTGGATTGGCAGTGCAGCAGCAGGAGGCCGTGCAGGCATGGGTGTTGGTCTGGAAGGGGGCAGTGCACTGAGGAGCAGTATGCAGATGGACATGATGGACAGAGTCCTGGCCCAAGGGCAAAGTGGGCGGCCCGCGAGTCCATACAAACACCCCGGAAGGCCGCAGCTAGTACCGCCTGAGCGGCCGCCACGTCATCGACAGCTTGTCCAGCAGGCGGTACAGGGCATCGAACTCGTGCGGGGGGTCGGGCGCCGCGTGGCCGCTGCCCAGCACCTGCAAGCAGAGCGCAGCATGCACAGGGCAAACCACATTCAGAACTGGAACACTGTGGTGGCAGGGCACCTGGACCCTGGACAGAGCGGCGAGCAGGAGGGTCACACCCCATGCACACATTGTCTGGACGGGACAACGCAGAGCAGTGCAACTGCCCAAGACCTGGGCCAGCTCGTCCCCCTCACCCAGCAGCCCCCGGCACTTGCCTCGTGTGGCTCTGCAGGGTCTGCCGGACCAAAGAGCGTGAGCTCCCCGAGGAGGCTCTGGTTCATGCGCTTGTCGGCGCCGCTCCAGCCCACTGCGTGGTGCGGCAGCAGCGGGGGCAGTAGGATGCGGGCCGGGCGATCCACACAAGAGGGCCGGTCATGCACTGGCAGGGTGCCCTGGCAGTGTCAGCGGTGCTCGAGGCGTCTGCCACGCCAGCCTGCACCATGCACCCTGCATCCGCCCGTGCCTTCCCGACCCACCCTGCACCGAGAGGCCGGCAAAGACGCCGCCCACCAGCGAGAAGCAGAGCCGCGTGTCCCTGGCCTTGTGGTCGATGTGGGCAGGGCGAGCGGCCATGTCCCTGCAGCACAGAACAGCGCACGAGGGGCAGCGCCACGCAGGTGGCAGGGTGGCCTGCAGCGGTGCTCGGCAGGCAAGTGTGCGAGGCCCGCTTTCATGTGTCCCTACCAGCCACCGAGTACAGAAGGGCCGTCACATGCCTCCAGCACCTGACAGCACGCACAGCTGCGAGATGCCCCTTCCCTCCCCTTCCATTCCGTACACACACACACACACACACACACCGCGGCAGGTCCGCCCCCCGCCAGCAGCGTGGCGTCCAGCCCGGCGTGCACCTCCCCGCTGGCAAACTGGTGCAGCAGGCGGTCAGAGTGGATGCACACCAGCTGCTGCACATACTCGTAGCCTGCGCAGCGGGGCGGCGGGGCCAATTCTTGCCGGTGCAGAAGCAGCAGCAGCCGCCGCTGCTGGGCCGGGCTGGGCAGATGCTGGGCCGGGGTGGGCAGAGCCTCTATCTGCTGCTGGTCGAAGCCACAGTTAGCTCCGCTGTGAGGCTCAGAGCATCACCTGCCAGCGCGCCGATGCAGAAGCCATGGCAGCGGTAGTAGGAAGGGGCTGACCAGGATGGCTGCCAGGGCCCAGAGCGCCCGGGCAGCCGTCGGATGAGGAAGCCTGCGGGGGAGGGGGGAACGTCGCCAAGGGAAGCTGCGCCCGACCTGGCAGGGCCTGCCTGGCTGCCACGGGCGCATGGATGCCAGTCTTGCCGCTGAGGAGCAAGAAGCACTGCCCAACTGGCAGGTGCCGTGCCTGCGTCCTGCCCCCACCTGTGCCGGAGGTGTAGCCAAGCCCCAGGCCCATGCACTGCTGCGTCAGGAAGGCAACGGCCTGCACAGAAAGGTGCAGAGGCAAGCGGCATGCTGGCAGCACAGCAGGGAGACAAAGCCCTGTCGGGGCGCCAACGGGGCAGGGCCTGCCAAGCCGCCCTGCACAGCTGCCAGTTCCAGCGGGCACTGCAATGCTGCACTGCAGCGCAGCTCCACGGCAGCGCACCTTGGCATTATGGATTGCCGCCCGCAGCGCGTTGTATTCCCTGACGTTAGGCAGGTCCTGCCGGGGGCGCCCAGAGGGCGAGGGTTGGCGGCGGCCAGCGGGAGGCCAGCAGGCGCGCCAGCTGTACTCGAGCACACAGCGCGCCGCCCTCGCCTCACCATCAGCTTCCTCAGGATCTGCAGCGCCCCGTCTGCATCGGCCTGCAGGCCAGGGGGTGGAACGCCCGCACTTGATGGGGAGAGGGCTAGGCTGGATCGCGCCAAGACTTGGTTGCAAACACCAATCCTCCCTCAGGAAGCCACCCCGGGGGGGCACGCACCGCCAGAGCACGCTGGCGCGCCTGCACCGCCGCCCGCTGCGCCTCGCCAATCGCCGCCTCTGCCCCTGGGGCCAGGTACAGCCCGCCAGGGCTGCCAAAGTCAACTGCTGCCAGGGCGGCGGCCCCGCCACTCAGGGCGGCTTCCTCAGGCAGCGGCGGCAGAATGACAGGGCCAGCAGGCGGCTCGGCGGCTGCCGCCCCGGCAGGGGAGCGCGCAGGGGAGGGGATGGCCATGGACAGGCGCCCCAAGCCCTTTGTCACTGCTCCGACCATGCCAAGGTTGCCCCAGGCCCTCGACATCGAGGGCCGGCTGACATCCACGGATGCCCTCGGCTTGAACATGGACAAGCGAACGGCTGGGAAGTGCTTGGGCTCATCCTCCTCCTTTTTGCGGCGAAATGTGCCTAGGGAGAGAAATCGACGAGACATGGGTGTCCAAGGCTTGCTACACGTTGCAGAGCCCCATAGTGTGCTGGTGGTAACTGGAGGCAGAACGACTGCAAACAGCAGAACCTGTGCGCAGTCGGCCCGTCCGGCGCAGCGTTGGTGGCATGCATGTCGCATTTCGCGGGGAGCAGGTTTGCCTGCTATTGCGACAGCAGCCAGGTGTGACAGGTGCAGATGGGAGCAAGGCACAGGGCAGCACTAGAAAGGAAAACTGGGGTTTCAAGGTCAGATTGGTTGATGTCTCTGTGTGTCAAGTTTGCCGGCAGAGAGGAGCGGAGCGAGGGTGGGGGAAGCTGGGAGGGACGTACGCTGACGATGGATCACCATGTGTTGCATGGCTGGGCAGACAGCAGCACAAACAAGCCCGGCGCATGCTCAGCGCCCGCGCTTGGCCAGTCGGTCGCTGCTCGCCCGCCGCAGCGGCAGGGCGTGGTCGTCCGCTGCTGCTGGCTCTGCCGTCTGCCCCGCCGCCTGCTGCTGCACGCGCGGATCTGGCTGCCAGGGGTTGCCGCTGCCACGCCGGGTGGGGCTGCGCCGGGTGGGGGTGAGGTCCTGATCTTGGAGGCGCTGCGAGCCTCGCAGCGGGAGGGCCTCCTCTGCGGGGGGTGGGCCGGCGGCGGGATGAGGGTCAGTGCGACCGGGCAGGGCGGCAGGGGCAGCAGTTTCCACAGGAATGCCTGACTGGACCGCATTCCAGGCCACGAAGGCAGCAGGCTGGGTGTGAGGGGCGGCCGTCATTGGCGGCGCAAGGCCAGGGAGGCAGCCCGGGCAGGTGGACGCCCCCTGCATGCGCGGCGGCTGGCAAGGCTGATGGATGGCCAGTGGTAAGGTCATGTCCGGGTGCGCGGGCTGTGCGCCGCCCGGCGCACCGTCGGCATCGAACTGCCACTCGCGCTGGGCGGGGGCATCGCGCTCCCGGTCCAGAGCGCGCCGCCGGTCCCGCGGGTACGTCAGGTGCAGGCCGCTGTACATGAGGAAGCAGAAGGCCCAGGGGACTGCGGGGGGAGCAGCGTGGGGTGGGTGGCTCGAGAGTGGGCAGCAGGCTGGGCGGGGCTGCCGGGAACCGCAATCGCTGCGCCACCTACGCTGGCCCTGCTGCACTTGCCCCGGCCTGCGGCCCCCATCCCAGCCCACTTGTGGTGAAGGCCAGCAGCGCGGAGCCCAGCGCCCTCGCGTTGTTCAGGTCCAGCGCCGCGTCCCCCGTGACCTGCAGGGGGGCGAGGGCGGCCTGACAAGCAGAGGCTGACGGGGCAGCAGATGCTGGCATCCACAGGTCACGACATAAATGAGCTGTGCTGCAGGCAGGGAGATAGGAGGAGCCGGGGCGGGCAGGGCGCCGGGCCTTTGAGGTGTCACCTTGGAGGCGCCGCTGAAGCCGAACCAGCGCTGCGCCAGCAGGCCCACCAGCGGGGCCGAGCACGCCGCCATGGCGCCTGCAGGGAGGGGGGCGGCGCCTCGAGTTGTTTGTTACGTCATTTGCCTTTTGCACAGCCCATGGGCACATTCGACAAATGGCGGCGGGCTCCGCTCTGGCGCCTGAGGCAGGGCGGAGGAGCTGACGAGCGTGCCGGTCACCGGCTTGCTTGTTAGCTCCGTTGCCCTGAACCAAGCGCCACAGTGGTGGCTGGTCGTCTGCCGGGCAGGTGTCTGATGTCGGGCACAGACGCGGGCTGGCACCAACATACAAACAATGCCATACACCTGCCAGGCCTGCGGAAGGACCAAGAACCGCTGGACCCCAGGGCCCCTGCACACCTTCAAAGCAGCGGTCAAAGGCGTAGATGAGGTTGCGCTGCGCGGCTGGGACAATCTCCGCAAAGGCCGGGTTGCTGCAGGGGGCGCGCCCAGGGGCAGCTCAGTGGGGGGTGATGCCGCTTCCAAGCGCTCCCCCCACCTGCTGGCACCTCACCGCCACGCAGTGGCACGTCATGGCTGCACGGGGCATGCAAGGACTGCGCGCTACACGCAAAGCTGGCGAGGCGGCTGACGAGGGCGGCGCGGCTGGCTCCCGCACTTGCAGCAGGGCGCCGGCCAGGCGGTGAGCACGGCAAAAGCTGTGATGACGCCTCGGTACAGCCAGACGGTGCCTGGGTCTCCCCCCATGGGCAGGCCCTGCACACCACGGGGGGAAGGCCAGGGGTGTACGCTGGCAGGGTGGGCACTGGCAGGGGAGCGCGCAGCCTGCTTGCGGCAGGGCGGGTGCTGCTCCCGCAGGACGACGGTGTGCACGCGCGCGCCCAGGCGCTCCCCAGCCGGCGCGCCGCCCCGGCGGCCGGCCCTCCCACCTTGAACAGCAGCAGCGAGAAGGGGACCCCCACAATGACGCTGAACTGCGTGGCGACGATGCGGCCGTGGTCGGGGAAGCGCCCCGCGGCGCGGTCGCCAATCCACCCGCCCAGCAGGCCGCCCACCCCGCCGCCTGCAAGCGAGAGACCCAGGCACAGCGCCCAGGAGGGCCTGGCCGTCAGGCGGGCAGGCAGCCCTGTGGGTCCTTCCCTGCAGCTGCTGTGCTGGCATGCCTGCGGGTGGGACCTACAAGCCTGCCCCGCCCTCAACCAGGGCCGGGGCAGCAGGGGCGGTGGCCAGGGGCCAGCAGGGGCCAGCCCCACCTGCCAGGTACAGCGCCACCAGCAGCGAGGCGTCGAAGTTGCTCATGCCCATCAGCTGCACAGCGGGGCAGGGAGGGGAGGGTCCCAGGCTTTGGTGGGGGGATGCGAGGTGCTGGCAGCCACGAATCCATTCGCAGTGCATGACAACCTGCAGGCATGCAGCAGTGCGGCACACGTCGCCTGCTACCACGGCGGCATGCGCGCACCGCAGCACGTGTGCCTGCCCAGCCCGGCCCTGCCCTGCGCTCCACGCCCATGCCTGACTTGCCTGGAAGTAAAGCGTCAGGAAGATGAGCGACGCGTAGGGCACCGAGCCAACAATGCCCTGCGCAGCAGGCCGGCCGGCGGCGGGACGCGCACACAACCGACTGAGATGGCAGGCGCAGCGGGAGCAGCGCGCCCCCGCAGGTGGGCCCCAGGGGCAGATGCATCGCTGGCGCCCGGCCTCGAAGTCACAATCCCTCTCCCAGTTTAGAACACCCACCACAAGCCAAAGGCCTGCG
>KQ482041.1:696136-706646 GCA_001430745.1 Auxenochlorella pyrenoidosa
CCCCCCCCCCCCCCCCCCACGCCTGCCTGGATGATGATGATGCCAAAGGTGGGGATCCTCACCACCCCCATCACCTCCCCAAACAGCCGCCGCAGGGTGGCGCCCAGCGACTCCCCGCCGCCGCCGCCACTGCCGCTGCCGCCGCCGCTGCTATCTTCAAGCCCGCCGCCGTCGCTGCCGCCATTCGCGCCCTGCTGCTGCACCTGCTGCTTGTGCCGCTTGTAGGTTGGGTCGTGCGCAAAGAGGTAGCACAGCAGGCCCGCCAGCGCGCTGCGGGCAGGAAGCCAGGCAAAGCAACGCCGGCAGGTTGGCAGGCAGGAAGAGGCGCGCCGACCTACTGTGCACAACACACATACACGACGAGCCCAGCGCACCCCGCGCCCACCGCCGCACCGACGCGCTTGCCTGGCCAGCGCCACGCTGAAGAAGACAAAGCGCCAACCCTCGATGCCCAGCGGGGTGTGGGCCGCGGTGTTGGTGGCGTACAGCGCGCCCAGCATGCCGCCCACGCTGATGGTCAGCCACAGCGTGCCAAAGGCCTGCCCCCGCGAGGAGGCGTGGTAGTAGTCGGCGGTCAGGGACTGCACGTTGGGGATGACCAGCGCCAGGCCTGCGGGGGGGGGCAGAGGTGGTACCGTGGAAGGCAGCGACGGCAAGTGGGGCGGGACGGACATGTCTGTGGGTGCATGACCGGCAACGGGCAGCCGTCAACCTGGCCGGATGCAGGCGCAGATGCAGGGGCACAAGCAGGCAGGCAGCACATCAGCGTGAAGGGCTGCAGCAGGCGGGTGGGCCAACGAGACGTTCAGGTGCACGGGCAGGGGGGGCGGCCCGCACCGACTCCATTCATGGCGCAGATGGGCATGGCCGCCGCCAGGCTGTGCGTGAGGGCGAAGAGCGAGGTCATGGTGGCCCACAGCCAGCAGCCCACCGCAATGACGGTGCTGCGTGCCATGAAGTGGCCTGCAGCAGTGGGCGGCGTGTGTGTGTGTGTGTGCTCCCTGGCGGGCACTACCGTTGTGGTTGCCCTCGCTCAGGCCCGCACGCCAGGCTGCAGTCCCAAGCTCCCAAACAGCAACTGGCCGCGCCGCGTCTGCTCAGGCAGCCCTGAAAACCCTCCCAACACCCTGGAGGGAGGCACTCATACAGCACCCCGCGACTGACCTGCCACCCCGCCCAGCGGGCTGGACAGCGCCTGCATCATGGCGCGGCCCAGCGTGATGGCTCCCAGCTGGGTGGGCGTGGCGTCAAAGGAGGCGCCCACCCAGGCGTACACAGCGGGCAGGATCTGCTCGTCGCACCTGCGCGGGCAGGGGGGAGGGGGGGCAGCGCTGTGGAGGCCCGGGCAAAAACCGGCCCCAGGAGGGAGGGACACGGGCACCCCACCCTGTGCCGCCTTGCACCATCAATCATGGGGCTTGGATGTCTGCAGTGAGTGTGCGAGGATGCAACGTACCAAACCAGGGCTGCTTGAGCGACACCCCTGCTCTGCCCCCGCAATCAACGTCTGCCTGGGCATGGCCTCCCCTGCTGCCCTCGTGCCCCATGCGCACTTTTCAAGGATAGATGCCAGGTTGATGAGCGCCGTGGTGCGGAACTTGACGTCACGCATCGCATCCGTGCACCTGCAGACAAGCAGCAAGCGCGTGGTGTGAGGCTGGGATCAAGGGAGGCGGTGAGGGCGCCGCAGCAGCGCCGCACCGCCCAGAAGCCGACGCAGGGTCTGACGGCTAGCTCGATCTGCTTTACAGCACATATGGAACTCGAGAGGGTCATGCACGCCGCTGAAAAGCGCGGCCTGGGGCGCGCGCAGCGAGGAACCCTGCCCTGCAGCATAAGCACCCTCCGCACGCTTGAAGCGAGGTAGATAACCATGTGATCACGCGTGACATGGCGGGCGCCGAGCCTTGACGCCCGCTGCCAAGCTTTGAGGAGCCTGCCCCTCCAGGCTCAAGGGGCTCCAACTCCAGAGCCCCTCGTGGCATAGCAGACGGAAGTTGATTATAAAGACGAAGGAGTGCGGTTGCGACCTGGGAACGATGCGTGGCAGGCTGGCGGCAGCACAGCGCCATCCGCCACCCAGCCACCCTGCCCTCTTTACTTGCTCAACAAGGAGGCTCTTTACAGCAGTGCCGAGCCTGGGTCCCCCTGGCCAGGCTGCAGGCGCAGGAATTTCCTATAGGCCTATCGCGCTCATGCATGGTAGTCCACAGTGCTGCACGCTTCGAGCTATCAGTGGCGAGAGCACACTGCTGCCGCCCCTGCAGCGAGGGTGTCTACACCACCCCAGATTGTGTTAAAGTGATGGGCACACTTGCACCTGCCAGCCTCCTTGCTGGGCACTCTCTGCAAGGCCCTGTGCTGAAGCGCGTTCTTCCGCAGGGCCACGTGCATCTCTCTTGTGTACCTCGAAGTACCGCCACCACCTGATACACGACCAGGCTGCTTGGCAACCCTTGCAAGCAGCCTGGGTGCTGCAAGCGCGTCGCTGTCCGTGGGCGGCGGCGTCTGCGCGGTGGCGGAATGCGGGGCGACAAGAGGGCACAGGCGCAAGGTAGTCCTGGAGAGGTTTGCATTGGGGGCCGGTCACGGTGGATGAATTGCCTGATTGAAGACGCTTCAGGATTTGCTTGACATGGGACGCCTCTCGAAGACAGTTTAACCAGCTGTTGCAGGTCATGTGCTGCTGGGACGCCAGGGAGTGGCGACCATGGCTGCTGGGGCCCCCAGCGCACGCATTGCTGCAGCCGCCTCTGCTGGCTTATCCACCCGCAGGTGCAGCACATTGGGCACGTCCGGGCCGCCACCATGGCTGCATTCCGAGTGCTCCTGGTCGGCCACCTTGCGTCGTCGCCAGCGCCGCAGCAGGCAGAAACCAAGGCTGAGCAGCAGGGCCGTGACCAGGAAGCCGACTGCCACTGCCACACCAATGAGGACGCCGCTGGCCGACTTGGCGGCCTTTTTGATGCCCTGCGCCCAGCTGCTTGGAGCGGGCGGGGGCGAGGGTGGGGATGGTGAGGCAGGTAGCAGGGTGCTGGCCTGGGGAGATCCGGCCTGCCCGATGGCAGCAGGCGGCGGAGGGCTGTGCTGCTGCGCAGCAGCAGTAGGCCGAGGGAAGGCGCTGGGGGATGCTGTTGGTGGTGGCGGCAGGGGGTCAGAACTGGCTGGTGGAGCGGAGCTTGCGTCTGGTGGGCCGTCAAATGCAGACACCGCTGGCGCAGGTGGCGATTGCATGGGCGGCTGTGGCGGGGGCCTGGATGGCGGCGGCGCCTGCGTCTGCACACTAGCAGGCGGGCTGCTGCCAGGGTTTGCACTGGGTGGTGGCGGCATCGCCAGCACTGGGGCAAGTGGAGGGCTGCTCTGTGCCCCTGAGCCTGCCGGTGGCGGCGGCTGCATCAAGGCGGGGCTGTTTCCGCTGCTGGCTGGAGGTGCTGCTGGTGGCGCAGGCGCAGCGCTGGGTGCGGGGGGAGGCGGCGGGTAGGGGTTGACCCAGCCCCCCGGCCTGGCCCAGAGCGCCGTGCAGTTGCTGCACTCCATGTAAAGAGTGCCTGTCTGGGTGCCGTTCAGGAAGAAGTCCAGCTCATATGAGTAGTCGGGCTGCGGCAGCGCGGGGGAGATGGGGGGGGCACCATGGTCGCGGCACCTACTCATGGCAAGCAGCAACTGGGAGTCAAGGCCAGGAGTGCTGCCCCTCAGGTGTTCACACTCTGTGTCATATGAGCTTTTAAGAACCGACCTGGTAAGCCGCCATGCCGAGCAGCGCCGACCCCAGCAGGTCGTCGCCGGCGGTGGCGTTGGGCAGGGCGGCCGGCACAGCGGGGTCGCAGCCGCCATCGCACTCCCACAGCTCACACACCTGGGGTGTTCAACGAGAGAGAGGGAAGAACCCCATGAGGAGGGCAGATTTGTGGCAGCAGCATGGAGAGGAGCGTGTGTGCCATGTGTGCTGGTGTACACGTCTGCACATGTAGATGCAGCAGCCCTTGGCATGCCGGGGAGCCCACCAGAGAGTCGCCCTGCTGGTAAGGCCATGTGCCCAGGGGCGTTGCCAGAGGGATGTACCTGGTGGCGGCCAGGAGGCAGGGCAGTGCACGTCAGCAGCCTGGGCCTGACCAGATGTGCAGGCAAGGTGGTACCGCTTCCGGCCCCGCCCCATCCCTCTCCCGCACCAGATGTTGGGAGTGTCGACCAGCGACAGGTGGGTGAAGGCGGTCCACTGCGTGCCCCATGTGCTGCGGCACAGCACAGACAGTTCCATGCCGTAGCCCCAAAACACTGCGAGTGCAGCAGCAGCAGTGTCAGGGGTCAGGGCAGTGACGCTGGCCGCCTGCACTCCAGCACGTGCTTTGCACGGCTGCCTCACATGTGTCGCCCACCAACCATCTGGCTGCTCCTCCCGGCTCCTGCAGGCGAATCCCATGCACTTTGCAGCGTTTGAGTCCACTGGACTGTGCACATGACCTGGGTGATCAGGCAGCTCACTTGAGTCCTCTAGGGTTCCAATCTTTGCGCCTGCATCCAGGTAGGCAGTTGTGGTAACGCGCGCTGCACCAACCACCAACATTCGGTCCAGTGTGCCTGCAGAGGCAGCATGACCAGGAGGTGCTTAATTCATGTATGCTGTCTGTTGGCCCTACCCAGAGATGATGTAAACTACAGCAGCACGAGAGCGTAAGGACCGCATCTCGGCCGTCCCCAGCAGGCCAGGCAGGGGCGGGCTGCGCCCCATAAGGGGCATCAAGGCCAAGCCAGCTGGCACTCACCTGGTGGTGGCGGGGGCGGCGGGACAGCATGCACGCCAGAAACCAACGCCGCAACGAGTACAAGCAGGCTGATGCGCCCAGAAAGTGACATTTGTATCCAGAAGAGAGAGCACAGGGGGTGAAGGCAGGCAGTAGCGAGCGCTCCTGCCTCGCCTCGGGCGCGGCGCTGCAGGGCAGGCTCAGGCTCAGGCGCTTGGAGGTCGATCTTTTTGCTGCGGCCTATGGTTTGCGGATACTACTTCCGTTTCACGCTTCATGTGTCAACCAGACAAAGCACTTTCTCCGCCAAGGCAGAGCCAGCCGCCGCCACAGCGTGCACGCCGTGCACATGCAGCCAGCTTGGCCCATTAGTGAGACGCCGCCCGTTGTTCAATCGGCCTATAGATCTGAGTCGACAAAATGTCGCTTACGCGGCCAGATTCTGCCTAGCGCTCTGTTGTGTCACAGCCGCCCGTTCTGGACGGCGTGCCCCCTCTTTAGTCCAAAACCGCCTTGTTACCCGCCAACTTGTGGAGCCGAAATATATTGGCGGGCGGCTGGCTCGCGGTTGTTGATTAGGCGCAGCCGACTGGCGGGGAGGCTGGCGGCGTACGCCGCAGGCTGCAGCGCACTTGCGGAACTCACTATCACGCTCCTGTGCCAGCCGTCGGCAATGGTTCTAACGCAGTGCTCAACCCATGTCCATGCCAGGAACCGCCGCCGGTCCACTTAGCTTCCCGCTCACTGTCCATCCCCCTCCGCATGCTTGCCTCATGTTGGTGTAAACCCAGCTCCGCTCTGCATTGCCACATCTGGCTGTCCACCCGTGTCTACATGATAAGAGCAGAGCTCCATGAGGACAGCGTGGCGGGCCACTGAAGTGATGCAGAGCATTGGGCGGGCACTAACCGGTGGATAACCCCAGGCTTGCGCTGCTGTGCAGGCAGGCAGGCGCGACGTGCATGCATGAGAACTCTTGAGCAGGTCGGGCGGCTCGGCCCCGGCCCAGTCCACCGAGCAAACCTGCCAGCACCTCTGCTGGCGAGCCGCGCAGACAGCCCGCCGCCAAGGCGTACAGGCAGGAGCAACCAGGACCGGGTCATGCCTGTGCAAGTGCTGCTGGCGATGCCGCCGATAAGCGACCGCTGGCGGAGAGCGCCGCTGCGGCTGCCTCTGGCGGCGGCTCGTAGCAGGCCCTTGGCTTGATACCGGGGAACGCGATGCACACGATGCGCGTCAGCTGCGAGTCCAGGCCCCCCAGGGGGATGCTGTTCACCAGCACCCATGGCACATACCTGCAGGCACATGTGTGCTGGTGTGTTGGTGTGCTTTTTCGTGGTTATTGGGGCTGGGGCGGACTGGGCATGGGTGCATGGACGGGTGAGGGCCCGCAACCCAAGGCCGGGGGAGAGAGCGCGGTGGCAGGCTGCGCACCGAGCGCCCGCAGCGGCGCAGCAGCAGCAACGCCAGGCAGCAGGGGGGAGTGTCTAGGGCTGCTCGCAAGCCAAGGCCGTGGCAGGCGAGGCAGCAGGCCAGCAGAAAGTTCACCCCACCCCCCGGCCCAGCCCCTCACTCGTGCGGCGGGTCGAGCGCCGCGGTGGCCTCTGCCGCCTGCTGCTCCAGCGCATCGCCGTCGGGGCCGTCCACACAGTGCCACAGCGCCCCCGCCTCGATGGCCGTGCCCGCAGCACACCTGTCCACCGAGGACAGCGCCTTGCTGCGCGGCCTGCCCGACAGGCAGGTCACAAACGGCAGCCACTGCGCCTGTGCGGGGCGCAGACGCTGCGCGCAGTTGACCACGCGGTTCAGGCGGCACTCGTCGGGCCCATGCTGGCAGGCGGGCTGCAGACCCCCCTCCTGCAGAGCACACCCGGGGAGGGAAGCGCCCGGGTGGTCAGCAGCAGCGCAGCCTCACAGTACGCTTCCAACTCTGCGGAGTGCTGCACCCCAAACAATCTGCCACGATGGCCACGAACGCTGGCGCCACGACGCGCACTGTCCGCCAAGCTGCAGCGCACCAGGCAGCACCCGCCCCCCCTGCCAGCCACCTGCGTGTTGTTCCAGAGCGCATTGCCCCAGGCAATGTACTTGAATTTAATGATCTTCTCAAAAGGGGAGTCGGGCAGCAGCGGTGCAATCTGCTTGGTGACGAACTCCATGCTGCAGGGCATGCGGCCAGGCGGGAAGTGCAGAGCACTCATCAGAGCATGGCTGCAGCACAAACACTTGCAAAGCTGACAAGCAGACACACAGGCAATGCGTGCAGGAGGCTGATGCCAGAGAAAGATGCCATAAAGACACAGGGGCGATGCGCGCAGGTGGGTGGGGCAGTGGTGGGGAGGCGCCCTGTCCATGACCCAGGGGGCCGGACGCTCAGCTCACGCACCACATCTGCAGCCTGCCAAGTCTCACGTGAAAGGACAGAGCGCCTCGCCATACAGGTCTACATGCACAAACGGGGAGCAGCCCAGGCTGCCAGTGCTGTCAGCGCCCCCTGAAGCCACAAGCTCCACAGGCAGCCGCACGCCTGCTGCCGCTGCCGGCACTGCCGCTGCCATCGCTGCTGCCAGGAGGAGCGCCAGGCCGTTCAGCATTCGGCTTTTGGTGTCGAAGCGATGGGGCGGATCAGTTTGTCTCGTGTGAAGGGAAGTTGAGCCCAGAAGCGCGGGGTGCCAGCAAATTTTCGGACACCAAGGCTGAAACCCAGTCTCCACGATCGCAATTGCAAAGAACGAGGACGTCTGTTTGTTGCGAATTGGAAGCCGAAGGGCAGAGACGGTTTGGTTGCGGTGCCGGCAGCAGGGCCCAGCGCCAGCCGTCTGCCCACCACCCTCACTGCTGAACCTGGCAAGCTCTACCCTCTTGCATGCCACGCTGCACTTGCCCGGTTAAGTGCTGGCCTGCTTGAGTGCAGCCAGGTGACAAGTGAGAGGAGTGAGCAGGAGAGGGAGGCAGGGGCAGGGGTTGAGGGGGGCGCACAGGTGGCGTGGGTGCACATGCGGGGAGACGAAGAACGGGAACAGACAGAAGGAAAGCACTGGGAGGGTGCGCCGGGATGGGCATGGCCTGGGACACTGTTTTCCGCGCCAGTCAGGGCAATCCCCCGGGGACCCTCCCGACAGCTGCATGCACGCAAGCATGGCGCTCAGGCTGCTGCCACCACGGGCGCTGCCTCCTGCTTGGCCAGCCAGGCTGCCTGCACAGCCGCAAACTTCTGCTGCCGAGCTGCCTTGTCCCGGGTGGCCTTGCTGGGCCGCCGGCGGTGGAAGAAGTCTTCGGTGCCCAGCACATAGGCAATCTGGGGGTGGGGGGTGGGGTGGGGTCCAGGAGGGCGCAGGGCTGCGTCAGCAGAGATGCTCGGGAGGCTCAGCAGGGTTACAAGCAGGCTGGCAGTGGTGGCTGCTGGAAGTCTGCAGGGCTGCCGGCTGCTGCAAAGCACTTGTGCCAGCTGCTCTGCAGTCCTCCGGGTGCCTCCCACCGGCCCTGCCGGGCTATCGCGCGTCCAGCATCCCAGGTGCAGCCCTGCTCACGCGCACCCGCCGCTCTCACCTTTTTGATCTTCTGCTGCAGGTTGCAGAGCTTGCACTCCAGGCCGTTGACCATGTGCACGCCCTCGTACGCGCGCTCAGCCGCCGACCCCAGTTCCGCGGGCGGCGGCAGGTTGCGCTGCAGGCAGACCTGCGGGGCGGGCGAGGCAGGGGCGGGGGTCGTCGTCAGGCCACCACCAGGCTGCCCCTCTGCGGGTGCAGTCCCGCGGAGGCGCGCAGGAGGAGGCAGCACGCCGCAACAAACATGCCCAACCCGCCAGCCTGCTCCCATGCTCCCCCTGGGCGGCAGCGAGGCGCCGCCGCACCTTGCCGGCCGCCTCCTCATCCTCCTCGGGCGGCGGCGCGGCGGCGGCGATGGGCGCGGTGCTGCTGTCCACAAAGGCGGTGACGTAGTCGTGGAAGGCGGGGTCCAGGATGCCTGCAGGGGTGGGTGGGGGTGGGGGGTGGGGTGGGTGGGTGGGTTGAGCTCACCGAAGGGTGGGGGCCGTTTCCACCTTGCAAGCTGGCATTATGCGGCGGTAGTGGACAGGCAAAGCGTGGCAAGCACTGCTGCTGCTGCTGCAGCGGCGGGCTGCCCAGCCCGCCGTCGGCGGGTGCACCCACCGGGCGGCGTGTCCATCTTGTCGGCGTCCATGAGCTGCACGGTGAGGCGGCCCTCGCGCGTGCGCTCAAAGCGGAAGCAGGCGTCGCCCTGCAGCAGCACGTGCGTGTTGGCGTGGTACACGGCGTCGGCAACCTGCGAAAGGGGGGGGTGGGGGTGGGGTGGGGGGTGGGGGGTGGGGGGGGCGCAGCGTGTACAGGGAGGCTAGGGCACGCACTGGGCCTGATTGAGGACATGCATGCTGTGTGGTGCAGGCCTCTTGCCCTGCATGCGGAGCAGGCCTGAGCCTCAGCAGGACTCGCGCAGGCCCCGGGGGCCAGGCGAGCGCAGGGTTGCCACCACCCTGGGCAGCGCCTGCAGTCCATGCCCAGTGGGCCTCGGCCCCAGCCCCGCCTGCCCCCGCGCTCCCCGGTGCACCCCCCCCCCTGCCGCCGACGAGCGGGCTCCACTCACCGGGCTGCCGCGCGCGTCCTCGTACCTCCACAGCTCCACCAGCCGGTGGCTCTGCTCCTCCTGCAGCACCAGCTGCATCTGCTTGACCACCTTGGCCACCAGCTTGTCCAGCGTGAAGAGCACGTAGGAGGACATGCCTGCAGGGGCTCCCCGGGGGGGGGGGGGGGGGGGGGAGCAGGGGGTGTGAATGCCAAACAGGGCGGCAGAGGGCCGGCAGTGCAGCTACAAGGGCAGGGCAGCCAGGCTGCCGTACAAACGCTGCACACTGCACGCCGCCAGGGGCCGTGCGCGGAGAACCTAGGAGCAGGCCTGGGGCATCCCTGCCCACTAGGAGGGTGCGCACGGCGGGAGGCCAGCGGGTGCGGCGAGCCCGGGGGGGCACGCCGGGCCCTGGCCCAGCAGCTCACCCAGCAGCGCGCGCACGTCGTCCTCGTAGTTGGAGGCATCCATGCGGCCCTCCACGAGCGAGGTGGCCAGCTCCATGAACTGGGGGGTGGCAAGCGGTGTGTGTGTGCGTGTGTGTGTGTGTGTGTGTGCTCAGGGCGGGCAGAGCGGTTGCTGAAGCTGGGCAGCCAGCAGGTGCAAGCAGGGGCCCAGCAGATATGGGGTGGGCGCTCCTCTGGCTGCCCAAGCTCGACATGCACTGCAGCATGCTGGGAGCGGCGGGCAGGGCAGGCCCCGCGGCTGGGCTGCCAGGAGGGCGCACCTGCGAGTGCACGCCGCCCGCCGCCTCGTTCCACTCTGGCACCGGCTTGGCCTCGTCGCCGCCCAAGGTGGAGAAGGAGATGGAGCAGGCCTTCTGCGGGGGCGGGGGCCAAGGGGGGGAGGGGCGCGCAGGGCAGACGTTGATGGTGAGCCGGTTCGGCACAGGGAGCAGCGGCAGGCCCGCGCATGCACCGGCCAGCACCTGAAGCCATGCACAGCCAATGCAGCAGGCATCCTGCCCCTGTCGCCGCGCCAGCCCACCTGCAGGGCGCAGGTGCGCGCCGCGTGCATGCGCTCGTACACAAACTGGTACAGCCGCAGCAGGACAAACAGGCTCTCGTTGCCGTACAGGATGGGGCAGTGCTGCGCGCCAGGCAGCGGCGCGCCGCCGTCGGCCTGCTGCGCGGCAGGCGGCTGCGCCGGCGCCCCGCCCGCGGGCGCCAGCGGCACCAGCGGGCGGC
>KQ482041.1:755329-774713 GCA_001430745.1 Auxenochlorella pyrenoidosa
ACACACACACCTGCGTTGAAGGTGGCCACCCCCAGCTCGTCGATGAGGGCGCGCAGGGCGGTGTACAGCAGGCGCTGGAAGGCGGGGCTGCCCAGAGAGCTGCCGTGCACGCAGATCTCGCTGTCCTGCAGAGGCGGCGGGGGCAGGGGCGATAGGGGGCCACGCTCTTTGGTGAGCAAGGGCCGCCAGGGTGGAAGGGCAGCAAGGGCCCGGAACCCACCCAGGCTGCCCTTGGGCGGTGCTGTTGAGGGGGCGCAGGAGGGCACGCGTGGCACTCGCAGCCTGCCTTGCCCTGCAACGCAGCATGGGGGGCACCCTGTGGGCAATCCCTGACAAGCCGGCCCCTGCCCCCACCTTCCAGGGCGCCAGCGAGGGGTAGGCAAAGGCAAAGTCGCCATCGGCGCCGTCCCGCAGCAGCAGGCCCACCTGCGGGGTGTGGCGCCAGGCACAGGGCTGGGTTGGAAAGCCGTGGGGGCCACAAGCTGACCTGCCGACTGCCATACTGCATGCGCCGCCGGTTAAGAAAACAGAGGCAGGCAGGCCCTATGGCCTGTGCTGCACCGCAGCCCACGCCGCACCCTGCCAGCATCTGCACAACCGGCGCTGGCATCCCTCGCTGCCCTGCCCGCCTGCTGCGCCCCACCTCGTCGTGCGCCGCCAGCACGTCCTGGAAGTAGCCCCTGCTCATGGTGCCCGCCGTGAGGTCGTAGCCGTAGATGGCCTCCGCCTCGGCCTGCAGCGCCGGGAAGGGCGCGTCCGACAGCATCACCTGCGCGTGGCCGTGGAACTGCAGGGCCCGGGGGGGTTGGGGGGCGGGGGGGGGGGGGGGCAAGGGGCCGAGTTGGGAAGGAAGGGGGTGGCGGGGGGGGGGGGGGGACGTGGGCAGCAGCAGCTTCCCGCTGCAAGCACCTGCGCTACACGGCACCTGCTACATGGATGTTTGCAAAGAGTTGAGAGGCAGCACCACGCAAGCTCCCTGCAGACTGGGCGTGAGCGAACACCCGTGCGCAGCACCAGCGCCGCGGCAGCACCCGCCGGGTCCGCAACCCCGCGCCCGCCCACCTGGCTGGCGCCGCCGCGGGGCAGGCAGTTCCACACAAACAGCGGGTGCAGCTCGCGGGGCGGCAGGCCCAGCGCCGCGTCGGCGGCCGCCTCTGCCGCCGCTGCCCGGTCAAACCACTGCTGGCTGACGCACACCAGGTCCTGCAGCTGCTCCAGGGTGAAGTGCAGCGGGTCGTGGTGCTTGAACAGGACCACGCCTGCAGGGGCCCCAGGGGCGAGGGGACAGGGTGAGAAGGAGGCTTGGGGCAGCTGGCCTGCACCCCCACACCATGGTGGGTGAGCCCAGGGTGCGAGGCAGGGGGGCAGGCTTTTAGTTGAAGATGACAACACAGCATGAAAGGCTAACTGCCTGTCATGCCTCCTTGTGTGGCAGCGCAGCAGGAGCAGCAAGCGCATGCGAGCGCCCCTGCGCTGTGCATGGCACGACGCCGTCCCCACCTTGCGCCGGCTGCACATACTTGAAGAGGTTGCTGGCAGAGACCGCGTGCGGCCCCTCTGCCCTGCAAGCAGCACAACCAGCCCACGTGTGTTGCAATTCCAAGCCTTCAGAGCGCAGCCAGGCAGTGCGAGGCGTGGCATGCACCCTCCAAGTAACACAGCACCGTGCCCCGGCTGGTCTCACCTGCCCCACGTGTCTGCTGCCGTCAGGTGCTGCCAATCGCAAAAGTCGCAGCCCCGGGCGCCGCCGTGGGTGGGGTCAAAGGCCGACGCCTCGGCGGCTGCGGCGGCAAACGTCTGCGGCTTGCGCGTCCGCTCCTCGTTGTACCAGCACTGGGCGAGGGTCACGCGGTTGGAAACGCGCAGTACGGTCTGGCGGTTGTCCTCCGCCACGCCTGTCGGGAAGGGGGGGGTAGAGGGGGCAGGAGAGGCAGGCAAGGCCGTTTGGGCACAACTGTGTGCCACCATGAACAGCGCTGGTGGCACGAATTTTCCAGGCTTCCTGACAGTCTGCTGCTCTGCCGGGCCCTGGCGGCGGTCAACTGCCAAGCCCCGCTGCCACGCACCATACTTGTCCCGCAGCTGCGGCGTCGCACGGCAGCGCGGGTGGCCAATCGCAAACTCGTAGATGCGGTGCAGGGCCGCCTGCTGCACCGCATTCACCGAGCGTGCCAGCTCAAAGATAGAGCCGTACTTGGCTGGGGCTCCCGTCATGGTGCCAGCAGCAGCAAGGGGGCGGACTTTGAGGCGGGCGGCGCAGCCAGCAGATGGGCGGCGGTGGGCTGGGGCAGTGCAGGAGGACGGTCGCTTTGCAGATAGCCTGCGATGACTGTTGTTGATTTTTCGATGCAGTTGTTGTGAAACAAATCTGTTTTCTGGAGCGAGCGGTGGTGGTGAAGAGCGGAAAGAACGACTACCCGCGAGAATGATAACGCAAGCCCTTTCAAGTGATCCGATCTGTGTAACAGACACCAATGCGCGTCTTGCAACTGCCCTTTCAGAGCTGCACGGGAGGGCGGCGGCAGGGCCGGCGCAGCGTGCAATGTGCACGACCTGATCACGAAGCAGTCTGCCACAGCTGCTGATATTGCATATCAGCTCTCATCAACCAGCTGTATAGTGAGTTCTTGGGAAACGCTTATCAGAAAGCCCTGCATGCACACTGTAATGCTCCGGGTGATTGCTGCTGCTCTGGAATAGACACGCAACTGGAGCAACACAACGTTCGGCCTACCCAAAGAATGCAACAATCTAGGCTGAACTGAGGACATCATGCATGGAAGTGGGCGAGCAATATGGATTGCCGCTAAGCGAGTACAGTCACTACTGCAGTTGCATGCAGCTGCCCACGGGCGGGCGGCAGCAGAGCGCAGGTCTCATAATGGGAGCCAGTGTGCGCTTGCATATCACTCGATCGCCTCGTTGGATCGCAGGCGTGAGTCATCCGGACCACACAGCGCCTCTCCTGCGAGAGGAAGTGCGGTGTACATGCGATGATGCGAGCGCCTTGGTCCTTGCTGGTCCTGGTGGCCTGCTGCGCGCTGTCTCGCGTTTGTAGCGGCCAGCAGGATCCCGATGGCGCTGGCGGGGGTGCAAGCCCCGTCAGCGGCGGCGGCGCCTCGCTGCCGCCAGCTCCCGACCTGCCTCTCGACCGCATCACGCTGCCGCCGGGCTTCAGCATCTCGCTGTTTGTGGATGCCACCTTCCCGGCGCGCTTCTTCGCCCTGGGGAAGTCTGCCACCAACGCAACAGTGGTCTTTGTGTCCTCCACCAAGGGCACGGTGAGGCTGTGAGCTGGCGTATGCATGCGCAATAGGCGTCGTGCAGCAGCATGCATGCCGGCATGCCAGGCGGGCTGCAGAGCAGCAGGGCCGCAAGCCCATCACGTTATCTCAGCAACCCGTTACTTACTTGTTTGTAATACATTCACCGTCGTGCTGCCTGCCAGTTGAAAGGCATGCACGCTGGTACCCTTTCCCAATGCTGCGCTGCAGGTGACCGCAGTTGTCGACGCACCTGGCGGCAGCCCCCGCGCCTGCACCCTGCTGAGCGGCCTGGACGTGCCCAACGGCATCGCCTACGACCGCGCATCAGGCGCCCTGTTCGTCTCAGAGGTGACGCGCATCACCCGCTACGACGGCGCCGACGCGGCCGCGCTGGCGGGCTGCGACGCCGCGCTCCTCTCCTCGACCCCTGTGACCGACCAGCTGCCGCAGCAGGAGGACCACGCTGCGCGCGCCCTGGCCATCGGGCCGCGTGACGGCAAGCTGTACGTCACCGTGGCAGCGCCCTTGAAGTGAGGGGGGCGGGGCGCCAGTGCGGCGACAGGCAGGGTGGACCACCCAGCCTGTCTTCCTGTTTTCCAGCCGCCTTGATCACCCGACTTAACCTGGGGATGGGCACCTGGCTCCGCATTTGTGGCAGCCACAGTCGTGGCGGCCAGTTCAGGGCTTTGTTGCTTTCAAGCCCTCCTTGCCTGCCTACCCTGCCCCTCCATGCCCCTTGCCATTGCAGCGTGGGCACCTGCATCACGCCCTACTGCACCATCCACCGCCTCGACAAGAACGGCTCCAACCTCGAGGTGTTTGCCTCCGGTGCGCCAGGCCTCTGCCTTTGGAGCTGCCAGACAAGTCTGGTGCTTGCTAGCAGGGCCAGATGGAAGAGCGTTTGGAATGCCTGCCGGCGCGTACCCAGCGCGCCGATTCACAGCTGGCCGCCAGCGCAGCCGCCACCCGCCGCCTGCTAGTTTCATGGCAGACCACTGCCTGGGCTTCCCCATTCCATCCTCCTGGCAGGCATCCGCAACGCGGCCGGCTTTGACTGGCACCCCGGCACCGGGGACCTGCTGTTTGCCGGCATGGAGCGCGACAACATGCCGCCCGACCACAACAATGCGCCCGACGATGTGTTGGTGGCGGTGCAGCAGGCCGGCACCGACTACGGCTGGCCCTACTGCCACTGGTGGGGAGCAGAGCTGTGCAAGGGCGGGGCACGTTGGCTGCCGACAGATGCCTGGACATGCAGCAGAGCACACGGCTGGACTGCTGCTACTCCTCAAAGTTCTTGCGGGCTGCTTGCGATAAGCGACCCCGCACCACCCCATCTCCAGAGGATGCCTGCTGCCCTGTCCCATTCCCTCTGCTGCTATCCACCATGCAGGGTGGGTGATGGATCGCCCGAACAGCGCCAGCCAGGGCCGGGCAGCACGGTGCCAGACCCCGAGGTGACGCCCCCACAGTATGGCCAGGCCCGCCCTCCAAACGCAATGTTGGCGCAGCGCTGCTCAGGTGTGCAATTTGTCTCGCCCCTCGCTCGCCTGCTCAGGATCACATAACCAGTTGATGAAAGCCGCCGTGTGCAGAGGGGCGTCGGCTCAGCTCCCTTTCTCGCGGTGCGCACACTTGAGGAAATGCGCCTGCCCTGCCTTTATCCCGCCGTCCTCTTGCCCTGCTGCAGAGCAGACGCCGCCGCCCGTGCAGTCGCTGGGGCCCCATGTCGCGCCGTTGGGCGTGCTGTACTGGGCGAGTGCACCCAGCGTGCACAGCAGCGGCGGCGGCGGCAGCAGCAGCAGCAACGGCAGCAGCAGCACCGACGGGGCCGGCTCGCCACAGCGCTGGCCAGCTCAGTTCGACGGTTCTGTTTTCATTGGGGAGCACGGCTCCTGGAATCGGGACCCTCCGATTGGGTACCGCATCTCCAATGTGGCGCTGGACTCTGGCGGGCGCCAGGCGGCGGGGCACACCGTGTTTGCCTCGGGTTGGCTCGGCAGCAATGGCCGCGCCTGGGGCCGCCCAGTGGGGCTGCTGCGCCTGCCAGACGGCTCCATGCTGGTTGCAGACGACATGAACGGCGTGGTGTACAGGGTCAGCTACGGAACGGAGCCTGGCTCGGGGAGCAGCGGCGCTGGGCACAGCAGGCCAGCCTGGACGCTCGGGCTGGCCGCGAGCCTTGCCCTAGCCGCTCTGCTGTGCCTCTGAGCCACCCCCGCACGTCTATGCTTGATTTTATAGCTTCCACCATTAACATATGTGATGGTTGCATGTAGCAGGCATTGCAGGGAGATGAGAGGAGGCAGCAGACCACTCCCCGAGCCCCCTCTGGGGAGCTGGTACCAACCGCGAGGCAGGTGTCCTCAGCATGTGGAATGCCGTCACCTCTTCTTGCATACTGTTCTCCGCATTGAACGCCTTTGCTGACTGATTGCAAGATTACCAGGGCAAACAAGGAAGCTCTGTGAGCAAGGCTCTCGAACCCTGCCTGCTTTGGTCTGCGTGAAGCTGGGAACCGTCTCTCTCACAGCACTTGCCTTTGATTCATCATGTTGTCAGGCAGCCTGGCAGCTCCCCTGCGACTCCCAGCGTTCAAGGCGGCCCGTGCTCAGCGCTCACGGCGGCCTGTTCGCGTGTGCGCCACCTTCAAAGCGCGTTGGTCACTGGATGTAAAGTGAGAAAGATGCCGCTGCATGCTGAGCGGGCCCAATAGGCCGGAGTGGGCACTGCCGCCACTGCCGCCACTGCCGCCCCGTGCCAGCCATAACAACAAATGGCTTTGCGGCTGCGCTCCCATTGTGCAACCCTCGCAGGTTTGGCAGCAAGCTTGATGCGGTCGCATTGCTGCAGGAGTGGGTGCGCGACGTAGGCTCCCAGGCCGGCCTCACGTCCGACAACACGCAGCTGCACACCGGCAGGCAAGCCACGCTGGCAGGCGCGCCTGAGAGCAGGCTCATGCTTGTGTCAAGCTTTCCGCACGTTGAAAGCACAGAGGGGTTGCTAAATCCATTTGGGTACGCTCAACACTAGCAAGCAGCCCTTGCTGCGCCGCTGAGCCCTGCTCATGCTGCGCCCTGCGCCGCTCGCGCCTCCCGGCACTGCAGCATCGGCGCCCCCGAGTCCACCCTGGAGCTGGAGGTCAGCTTCGCCTCGCTGGCGGAGCTGGAGGCCTTCTGGGCGGCCATCCCTCCGGCGGCGCACAAGGCGTGGGGGCAGCGCATGCAGCAGTACATCGTGCACGGCTCGCCGCAGTGGCACGTGTACCGCACGCTAGCGGCCTTCCCCGAGGGCGGCGCCGCGGGCGCAGCAGGCGCAGCAGGCGCAGCAGGGGCAAGCAGCGGCTTTGGCGCGGCGCCGGCAGCGGCTGTCAGCAGCAGTACCACCAGCGGCACCGCGGGGAGCCTGGTCATGCCCAGCCAGGACGAGCTGGGCAGGTATGCGGCGGGTGCGGCGCCGGCGCTGCCCAGCACAGCGCAGCAGACGGCCAGCGGGCTATCGGTTGTGAGCGGCGAGGAGGAGGCGCAGGAGGTGCTGGACTGGAAGGGGGAGCCCATGAAGGTGGGCGGGGGGGCCGGGGGGGGGCCGGGGGCTGCGCTAGCTGCGCGGCGCGCCCCCTGTGTGCTCCGCCACGCCGTAGCGATCCTGCAGGGCCAGGGTTGTGCCCTAGGAGGCCATGCTCTGGGCGTGGGTAGAGCAGTACTGCGGAGCCTGTGGCACGGCACGATGTTCGCCAAGGCATCCCCGCCCAGGTTTTTGCTGCTGCGCATCGTGGTGGCTTCCCCCCTCCTCCGGCCCAGCACGCATCAGCTCCCGTCCCCGCCTGCCTGCCTGCCTGCAGATCAACCCTGGAGACAAGCTGCCCTTCAAGTTTCTGTAGCCTCACAGCATTTTATACACCAGATGCAAGGTAGCTCAGATGCAACGTGACAACAAAGCCAGTGCCGTGGACCATTCTTCGTTCTCTCTTTCTCATGTAGCCAGTGAAAGCAGAGGCTGCACTATTCCAATCAGGATGCGAGACGCGTGCTGCTGCTTTGCCCTCTGCTGGCGTGGCAGCAGCCAGGGCTGATGCGGCCCCGCTGGCCGCTGTCGTCGCATCAGCAGCCAGCCAGCAGGGCTGATCCTTGCCGGCATGCTGGCTTGCACCGTCGGGGGCGGTGTGGTGGGGGGGCTCCCTCACTGCTTGCCCTTGTGGTGGTAAACCGTGTCGGTGTGCTTGCTGTGTGCCTTGCCGCTGGCCTGGAAGCCGGGGAGCCTGTGCTTGGGGGTGGGGCGGCGGGTTGCTCGCCACGAGTTCATGCTGTGTGGCACCGGCCCATGCTGTGCCAATTAGATTGGGATAGACTCACTTCTTGTGCATGGGGTGGTGCTGTCTGCCAGCCAATCTGTTGTGCCATTGGGCTCCCTGGCCCCAGGGCCCCTCCCCACACAACAGCCCCTGCCTGTGGCGCGAGTCCATCTTCTTGTTGGCCGCTGTGCTGGTGCCCTGGTAGTCCATGCCCGCCTGCGGCATGGCGTGGCGGCAGCCCGGCAGCACAGACGCAGGGAGCGTGGGCCAGAGGCATAGTCGTGCTGGGTGCCGCAGCGCTGGGGGACCCTGACCTGGCCCCGTCCACCTCCTTGCACTCCAACAGTGATGCTCCTTCCTCCCCAGGCCCCGAACACACACACACACACGGTGTTCCCCTGCCCCTGCCCACCTGCACGTCCTGGCGGTACAGGTAGTTGCCCTCGGCGCTGCCGTGCATCTTGGCCAGCTCCTGCGGCAGGAGGGGGCCCCGAGGCGTGCAGCTGGCGTGGAGTGGGTGCGAGTTGGCAGGCCAGCACAGCAGGCGTTTGCTGCTTTGCCTTGGCAGAGGGTCGAGGGAAGGGCAGTGCTTGTTTGCTCCTGCAAGCAAACCAGAATGTGCTCGTCATTCAATAACTGACAGCCCGCAATGGAGTGGTTGCGCCAGCAGGGACCTGTTGCCCGCCTCACCGCCATGTGCGCCTGGCGCTCGCTCAGCCCTATCTCGCTGGGCGGCTTGGGCTGGCTGCGCTCCATGTCGTGGCTTGCTGGCTCCACCTTGAAGTGGTGCCTGCAGGGCGGCAGGTGGGGTGGGGGCTTGCGCATCAGGGGCTGGCAGGCTGCTCGCAAAGGCCCCCAGAAAGCTGTGAGCATGCCTTTACAGCGAGCCACGCTGGCGAGCCTCACTCTGGCTCCGCATCGACCTTCTTGCCCTCAGGCACCGGGTCGGTTGTCTGGCCCACCCGCGCTCGCGCCTGCCGCGGCAGGCTGCTGGAAGCTGCAGCGCAGGGCGGTTACAGAAACAGAGATGGGCTCCCGCTGTGGATGTGTGCATGCGATCGGCATGCAAGCAGGGGGTGGCTGTCAAAGGACAAGCAAGTACGGAAGGCGGGCAGCGGACGACAAGCGGCGGGCAGCGAGTAGCTGGCCAGGAGGCAGGAGCGAGCCAATTGCTGCACATGCACCTTGGCATGCCCCACCTGCCGCCTTCTCTATCGGGTTGGGAATCTCACGCTCCCCCTCCATGCCTGCTGGTCTTCCGCTGGTGGTGGTGGTGGTGTGTCAAGGTGGCTGTTTACCTGGAGAGCTCTCACACAGGCTCGCTGCTGCGCTTAATGTCTAGGAATGACCGCAATTCGCCAGTGAAGGAGAGAAGAGGGCATGGCAGCGTGCTGCATGCAGGGAGGAAAGCCGAAGGGCTCTTCTCTTGTCACCTCTTCTCCATTCTGCAGCACAGTTGGGAAGGCTAGCACCACAGGGCGATCCAAAGGGCATCCCTCGACACGCAACCTGCTCAGCCTTGGACCGCAGGCTCGCCACTAGTACTAGTGCACTCTTACGAGGCCCTCGAGGCCCGTCCATGACTGGCAGCTGGAGCATGCGGCACTCAACAGAGGTGCGGGCAGCGGGTGTTGCCGCCAGGTTCGGCGTGGTGGCTCCGGCTGACCAGTGTCAATCTGCGTCCAGCTTGCAAACCCTTCACACTCGGTAATTCTTAATGTATCCTGCTCTCTACCAAGTCTGTGTGCATGCAGGACCGGAAGCCCAGCCAGCCAGAGCCGCCCACGTACCATGAGGCGGTGAGCGTGAAACTGAACGCCTGCTCCTGCCCTTCTCGCCGTCGCCTCGCGCCGATGCCGCCGGCACTGCTCCCGCTTGTCTGCTGCCGATCATGTCACCCCTTCAAACAACAAGAAGCCCTCAGGTACTTGCATGTGTGCAGGAAAGGGGCAACCTTCCTTTGAGCCTGCCGTGCCCGCCCATCTCCGTCCCTTGCCCGCCGCCCCTCGGCCCCTCCTGCCTTTGACCGTGTTGCCGCTGCCCCTACAATTTCCTCCAGGGCCGGCTGTCGCGTGTTCGGGTCGACAAGAAGAAGCAGGAGGCGAGGCCTGCCTCTTTCGCGAAGTTCTACCCAAGCCAGCACAGCCGCTCCACGCACTCAGCAGGCGCTGGGCGGGCAGACTGATGGCCAGCATTGCATGTGCATTATTACTGCATAGCCATGGTTCTGGCATCACTTGTCACGCCCTGTCCCCCTGCTGGTCAGGTGTCCGATCGAGAGGCCGAGCGCCTGGCAGAGAAGATAGTGTCGGTCGGCAGGGGAAGGGTGGGGTCGAGTGTTATCTAACGGTTGGT
Organism: Auxenochlorella pyrenoidosa; assembly: GCA_001430745.1. Taxonomy (NCBI): domain Eukaryota; kingdom Viridiplantae; phylum Chlorophyta; class Trebouxiophyceae; order Chlorellales; family Chlorellaceae; genus Auxenochlorella; species Auxenochlorella pyrenoidosa. The sequence continues at coordinate 765,242 of KQ482041.1, forward strand.
GGCCCTGCCGCGCAGCCTAGCTCTGGCCAGATGGTCCCTTGCACAAGCTGGATGGCCCGAAGCCTGATGTCCGGACCTGCAGCCACGGGAATGGGGGAGCCTCTGTCTGTGTGCGCCTGGCCGTGTCTCACCTGCGCATCCTCTAGCATACCCTGCACACGCGCCTGCCGCAGGTTGGGGCCGACTACATCGCGGAGAAGAGCACCCAGCGGTACGGCGAAGCAGGCATGGCGGACGACAATGCGCCGCCCACCGTGAGAGCAGCCGGCACGGGCCTCTGCCCGTTGTGCTTGTGCAATTGGTGGCTGCTCACCTGCTAAGCACCAGTGCAGAACGGGAAGCCGCTTCACAGGCATGCTGACTGCATGCCCTGACATTGCATCTATTGGCACCCTGCTAGCTGCGCCACCACCCCCAACCGCCAGCCCCCGCCATCCTGCGACATGCAGATGGACTCTGAGGCCATGGCCAACAAGCTCATGAAGGTGTGGGTGGGCTTGCAGGGGTGCGGGGGTGGCCGCTTCACAGCTGGGCACAGACCGCCGCCGTGATGCTCAGGCTGGGTTTGGGTTCGAAGTCGGCTCGTTGCTGGTAGTCCTGGGCCTTGTGCAAGAGGGAAAGAGCGCCAAGTGCTGCTCCCGTCACCCGCCTGGCAGGAGGCGGCGCGCGAGCTGAGCCGCGCCAGCGGCAAGCGGAACGATGGCAGGGTGCGTCCGACGCGCCGGCACACGCCCTGAATGCTGCCATGTGCTGCCGCCCTGTCCTGTGTCCTCCTGTTGCCACGTTATGAAGTGTGCGCCCATGGAGGCGCAGCAGCTAAGTTCATGCCGAAGCTGCGTTCAAGCCTGCTTGCTTTGCAGACGGGCCAGGTGGCTTGCAGCTCACAGCCTCTCTTGTTCCCACCGCCCCAGCCCTGATGCTGTCTTTTCCAGCATGCTGTGGCCCACCCATGCCCACCGCAGGTGTTCTCCGGCAGCGACGCCGCGCGAGCGCAGGCCACCCAGGCTGCCAAGGACCACCCGGACTCGCCCATGCGCAAGGTGGCCGACAGGGGTGAGCGCCCCCAGGGCGGCCCAAGGCAAAGGTGGCGGCAGCACACGCTCCAGGCAGAGTTCAGCGCTGCACCCAGCCTCTGCGGTATGGGGGCGCCGTCTGCAACGCACAAACCAGCCCGGCACTGAGGGAGCTGCGTGGTGGATTGCCCATGTGGCCAATGTTCCCAGCTGGCTTGCCTTCTGTGGGGCGCCGTGGGCTCGCCAACAGCAAGATCGCCCTGCTCGCTGCAAGCCCCTGGCCACTGCAGTGCGGGAGAAGGTGGAGGCGGCGGAGGAGCACTTCATGCACCCGCACACCTTTGTGGGGCCCAACCCCGATGAAGGCTCCGAGGGCGCCAAGTGAGCCGACTGGCGGCCACCAGGGGCTTGCGCTGCAGGCTTGGGCCAGGGCCTTGTCATGCGCCTGTCCAGGCAGGCACCCAGGCGGCCAGCAGCCATCACCAAATGGGATATGGTGCCCTTGCCACCCCGGCGTTCCACGCCCCCCTGCGCCCCGCAGCGAGAAGAAGCGCCACATGCGCAACCGAGGGGAGCACATCACGGGTGGGTGGTGTTACATCAGAAGGCTGATCAGAAGCCAACAAGCCAGCTTGATCGCTAAGCTCATTCCCTGGCTCCATCATCCAGCCGCCCCCCGGCCGGCCCCCTGCCGCGCAGGCGGGCTCAAGGAGGACCGCAACCCGGACGTCATCAGGGACTGAGGCGGTGCCTCAACTCTGATGCGCCGCCGGGTTTTGGCGTGGATGCGGCCGGGCAGCGCTGCTGGCATGGACCCTCCCAGCCCAGCGTGCCAGGCTTGCACCGAGAGGGGCCTAGCATCGGCGCCGCCGCAGAGAGTGCAGCTTGCAGCGGTTCAGGGGTTGGACCCTCGATCCGTCGTTTAAATGCGTGCTTCTGTCTGTGCTGGTGTCAGCTGAGTTTAGCGAATGCAGGCATCAGATCCGCATCCGCAATTGCTGACCGTGTTGTGTGTCAAAAATTGCAGAGCGCTCAAAGAAGCAGTGGGCGAGGAGAAACTGTAGGTGTGGGCAAAATGCAGCGGGTGAGTACAGGGCTGCCAACAGGTAGGGCCGAAAGCGGGGGGCGAGGGCGATGAATCAACTGTCAGGGGCAGGATCACAGCGGCATCACAGCCGCCAGCTGCCAACACGGCAGGAAAGCGCGAGAGGCACTCGGCAGATCAACATGCAGGAGCAGAGCGGGAGAAGTGAAAGGAAGCATGCTGCAGTGGTATGGCAGAGGCGAACAAAGCACTGTACAGAAATGGGTGGTTTGTGTTGAGGCGTGTATACACAGATGGGAGCAGAAATTTGAAACAGGGTGTGGAGGCCGGGAGTGGGGGTGGACGGTGGGAGTCGGGGGCAGGGCACGCCAGCTTAATAAGCTTGGTCAGCAGGTTGTCAAACAAGGGTTGGGCGCTGGCAGTTTGTTCCAAACATGCCGTGCGCAGCCAAGAATGGACAGCCAGTGGCTCCGCTGCTGCCTCAGCGAGGCGTGCTCTGCTGCTGCTGCTGCTGCTGCGGGTCCATCTGCACCATCCTGCGCCGGATGTCGCGCGCCTGCCGCCACTCGCTGCCGCCGCTGAGGCTCAGCCGCAGCGTGGTCATCGCGCTCTGCCGCCTGCGCAGCAAGGCGGGGGGCGGAGCATGAGCGGCAGCCATGCTCGGCAGCAAGGCGCTACTTGTGCATACTCGACAGCGAGGCGCTGCTAGTGCGGGGTGCATTCTGGAGGGCGCCCTGTGCCACGGTAGCCTGTGTGCTGCCAGCCTCCAGGTGCCTTTCTCTTGGTAGGACCTGCCCTGCAAGCAGCAGCGCAGCCCCTGCCGTCCAGCGACGCCACCTGCCGTGCCCCCACCTGACGGGCATCCAGGTGCAGGGCCCCAAAAAGGCCAGGGTTACTTCCCGGCGGCTGCGGGTCTTGAAGGGCGCGTACCGCTGGAACCTGTGGGACAGCGGGGGCCACGACACACGCCCTGGGTCGACTGGGCACAACAGGCCCTGCAAGGCACACCCCGCTGCCCACGCTCCCTCTGTCTGCAGCCGGCGCGGCCCAGCCGCCACCACTGATCATGGTGCCATGGCGCAGGCAATGAAGCCCACACACGCGCGCCGGCTCGCCCCGCCCCATGCCAGCCAGCCCTCAGCCCCTGCGCACCACATGAAGGCATCCGAGGTCACAATGTTGATGGGCAGCCCAAAGTGGTCGGCCACTGCCCGCAGCATGAGCTCGTCGCCCGGCGTGCCTGGCCGTGCCATGCCGCTGCAAGCCACAGGGGGGGGTGGACGCAGGGTTGGGGAGAGCACGTGGCCGTGCAGGGCTGAGCCGCCCGGCGCCGACCAATGCTGCAGCACCTTTGCCCAAGGCACAGACACGCCGCAGCACCGTCGCATCTGCAACTGTGCTACTATGCCGGACCTACTGCCTTGTGCCTTGTGCCTGTGTACATTTCCAGCCAGGCTGTGGGCGGATGATAACACCCCACACACACTACAACCCCCCCCCCCTTCCCCTACCCCCCAAAGCCACGCACCAGAGGTACGCCTCCCAGTCGTCCCCCAGGAAGCAGCGGTACTCGGCCGGGTGCCGCGCCGCCTGCGCCACCGCCAGCGTGCGCAAACAGCGGCCGTACGCGGCGGTGCCCCACAGCGCCAGCGACAGCGCGTCAAACAGCGAGTTGCCGCCTGCGGGGGCAGCGCCGGCGGCAGGGCGGGGTGGGATGGCCGAGGCTGTGGGAGGGGCCCTGGGTTGAGCCCATCACTAGCTGCTCATGCACGCGCAGAATCCCCCCCCGGGCGGCAGGAGGGCCTCACCCGTGCAGCCGCGGAATGCGGCCGGCTCCAGCCGCGCCACCAGCAGCCGGTGCTGCAGGCGCTTCTCCGCGGCGGCGGCGTCGCAGCGCGCCACCAGCCGCTCCACCCGGTTCTCCCGCTCCATGGCCGCCTCAAAGGCCGCTCGCCGCTCGCGCCAGCCAAAGCCTGGCGGGCGCAGGCACGGGGGGCGAGGGAATGGTATGAAGGAGGGGCGGTGAGGAGTAACTGGAGGGCCGGCAGGGTGTGGCGTCGCGCAGGTGGCTGCGGGTCGCAGAGCGCGGGTCGGAGGGTGTGCACGTCGCGCTGGCTCGGCTGGCAGCCCCTTGCGCAGGATGCGACAGGCGCTGCCCGCATGGCTGTGTCAGCCCTGCGCTCACCAGAGTCTGCCTTGGCGGCGCTCAGGCGGCGGAAGAGCGCCGCGCCACTCCAGCCCCCGCCGCCCCACCCGCTGCTGGTCCTGCTGCCGTCGCCGCCCTCGGTTGGGCTGCGCGCGGTGCTGCTGGCGCAGCTGGCGCCGCTGTGGGCCAAGCTGTTGCTGCACGAGCCGGGCGGCGTGGCGTCGCCGGCAGACGCGCAGCAGGGCACGCCCGCGCTGCAGCCCAGCTCGACGGCCCCACAGTTCACTGTCGCCTCGTCGAGGTTGCAAATGAAGGCGGTGGCCTGCTGGGCAACAGCATCGAACACAGCGCCCTCGGCGGCGATGCGGGCGGGGTCCTCGGGGACAGCCGGCGCGTGCGCCGAGCCGGCCAGGTCAGCGAGGCCCCAGGAGGCGCTGCCGCCTGCCTCGCCCGTGGCCGCGCTCCGCGGCGAGCTCCCTCCTCGCAGTATGGGGCGCCCAAACGACAGGCACGCCATTGCGTGGCCCCGCTGCACCCAAGCGGCTGTCTGTCGGGCGTGCCGCCGCTGTTGGTGTGGTCTTGGTAGCAAACTGTGAGCTGTCTTTCTGCTGCTGCTATCCTGTGTTCACCGCCAACCTGCATTGCAAGAAAACACAAGATCATTGTGCACATCACACAGATCAGCTTATGCAGGCCAAGAGGAGGCGGCTGGCTCGAGGAAAGGCCAGGCCGAGGGAAGCCGAGGCTGCGGGCAGCTGGCGGCGGGAGCGGGAGAGGCAGCAACCTCCTTCTGATTCCCGCCCTTCCGTTGAATGCTGTGCGACAATTTGGTGTTCCGACCAAAATGCAGGCAAGCGTTCCCGCCCTGAGCGCCCAAAGAGTGAAGACGCCGAGCGGGCGGCCTCAAAAGCACGTGGCCCAGGGAGAGTCAGGGGGTGGCATTGCTGCCCTAGTCATGCCAGAGATTCCCAAGCATGGCAGAACCTCCAGTGGGCCCCGCATTGGGCAAGTGACAAGCGGCCCACAAACGAGAAGGGCCCAAACGCTCACCCGTCTCGATCGGAGTGTGCACACAGCAATGCTCGCACTGCTGGCGAGGTGGCAGGTGCTCCTAGCACCGAGCCGGAGACCGTGCTGTGCTGGGCTCGTTTCTCATTTGGCCCCCCTCTTCTCCTTTTAGCATTACAGTCGGTCTTATTTGTCTTGCAAGCCTTTGAACAGAGCTCACGAGCTTTGCCGCAGCAAACACCCCCCTTTCTCCCTGTTGAAAGACTGCGGCATCCATTTGACACGCCGGGCACCGCCTGAGGCGAATTTCGATAAGGCAAGCACGATGCCTGCAGGCGGAGAGCGCCGGCAGTCGCACCGCCCACTGACGCGAGCTGCGGCGCTGCCGCTGCCCGCATCGCCCAGGAAGGGTGCTCGCACTGCGGCTGCCAATGAGGTGAGTGCCTGATGGGGCAGCTGCTCGTAGAGAGTTGTAAGTTGATCTGCTGTTGGCGCTGCTGCCAGCAGGGCATGCAAGTCTTCAGCCCCCCGCTCCCGCAAGCATCAGGAGTCAGCATGCTGCATCACCACATGTGCAGGCCAGCTCAGAGCCCGACCTGGCGCACCAGCAGGCCCAACAGCTGGCCCAGCAGCAGCAGGAGGAGCTGGCGGCGCTGCTGGCGGCGCAGGGCGGCCCGCCGGGCGGCTGGGACACGCTGCCGCCGCTCGTGCTGGACCGCATCTTCAACCTGCTGGACCCCAAGTCGCTGGCGGCGGCAGCCTCTGTGTGCTCCACCTGGCGCTACGAGGTGAGCAGCAGGGGAGGGCTGCGGGCGGGGTGGCGGACCGCGAGTTAGTGGTGGTGGCAGTTGGTGATGGGGCGAGTGCACAGACAACAGCAAGGCATACCGAGGCGGCGGGCGCGCATGGCACTGCTGGGCCTCTTTCAACGCGCCCCTTGGACCGGACCCCTGTGCAGGCCAGCCTGGACAGCCGATGGCGCACCTTCTGGCAGCAAGAGGTGTCAGACAGCGGGCTGTGGCGCTGGGCTAAGGCGGACGGTGAGGGGGCCACGGGGGAGTCAGGCTCTGAGCCTCGCTGCTGTGCTGCGACGCACGACGTGCACAGCTGCCCCTGAAATGCTTGCCAGTTGTTGCGGTTCATCTGCAATACGCGCATATCTATGCTGTGCGTGATTGTGTCGCTTTGTCAAAAACAAATTCGGCGCTCAAGCCACCCGCTGCTGCACCCTGTCATTGCCCCTCCTGCTGCCCTGTGCCTCCTCGCCTCCCGGCCCACATACCGCCGCTGCCCCACATACCCCTCTCCTCACGCGTCCCTGGTCCACTCTCCGCCCCGCCCTCCCCCTGAAGGTGGTTACCGGCAGCAGCTGCGTGCCAAGCAGCTGGTGCGGCGCGGCGACTGCGTAGCAACAGTCTTCCCCTTTTCACGTCGCGACGGGTGAGGCGCCCGGGACCAGGGGCGTGGCGCCCACTCCGGCCCTGCAGCACGCGTCACGCACGGCGCTCGCCAGGTCTCCAGCCTGCCCTCGACCGCCACCTCAGCTTTCGCGCCGCGCGCCTCCATTAGCATGACATGCCTCCATGCCCCCTGCTGCAGGCCCGTGGCGGAGGTGCTGTTCTTTGATGGCGGGCCGCAGGACGCGGACAAGCGCATCCTCACCGTCCAGGTCGGCCGCGCCGCGCCGCGCCCCGTCGGCCCGTGTCTCCCTGCTCCCCAGCGGTGCTGCTGACCCGTCCTGGCCGCCAGCTGGTGGCGCCCGCCGCTGCAGCTGGTGCCGCACCTCGGCTGGCAGGGTCGCCCGCTCAGCGCCTGCATCCCCCCTCCCCCCGCCCCCCTGCAGAGCCCCAAAGCCGGCCAGTCGGTGCGCGTGGCGGGGTCCACGCTCAAGGTGTGGGACGCGGGCGCGCTGCTGGCCCGCCGCCCGCTGCTGGCGGTGCACGACGTGCTCAAGCACCTGCAGCTGGAGGATGGCCGCCTCTTCCTGTGGCGCGTGGCCGACGACGCTGTGGTACTCATGGTGGGGGCGGCCCGCCTGCGTGCGCGCCCGGGCAGGGCAGGCCGGGGTTTGGGGACAGGCCTGGGGCCCTATGCGGCCGGCTGGCGGCAGTCGTCTGCCAGGCCGGGGCATGATGCGGCTCTCGGCCACACGGCTTCTCGCTGCAAAGCCAGGCGGCGCTTGCGCCCGCACCCATGCCGCGCCAACCCTTCCCTCCCCCACCCACCCAACTCCCCCACCCTGCCATGCCCTGCGCAGCACTGCTCCGACCCCGGAGACGCGGCCGGGCAGGAGGAGGCGGCGCGCTGGACGGAGCACCCCGCCATTGTGGCATCGGTGCTGGAGCCGGGGGCGGCAGGGGCGCCGCGCCTGCGGGACATCCCGCTGGAGGCGACGTACGGCAGGTGGGGTGGGTGGGTTGTGGGGGTGGGTGGTGTGGTGGGGGGGGGTTTCTGGGCACGCCCGGCTGGGAGGGCTGGCCTGCGCCCACTGCAATGAGCCTGGGCCGAGCCCGCTGGAGGCAGCGCCATGACCGCGGCGCCCGCCGTTGCAGACCTGCTCTCCCCAAGCTGACTGGCTGCCTGCCCCGCCCGCGCGCCTGTGCTGCAACAGGGGCGTCACCCCCTGCGACTGGCTGGACATGAGCAGCGGCCTGCTGGCGGGCTCCCTGATGATCCCCTCCCAGGTAGGGGCGGTTGGGGGGGTCGGCACACTGCACTGCAGCCAGCATGCATGTGTGCACAGATGCAGAGCAGAGGGCATGTGCGATGCCATGTCCACCGCGGCGGCTGCAGCCCGCCCGCATGCCCTGCGCTCCAGGCACCCTGCCCACACCCCCGCCCCCTGCCGTGCTCCGCAGAGCCGCCTGATCATGCGCCTGTTTGACGTCTCCTCGGGGCGCTGCCTCCGCGCCAGCTCCTGCGCCGTGCCGGAGGAGGACAACATGGTGGGTGGGGTGGGGTGGGGTGGGGTGGGGTGGGGGTGGGGGGGTGGGGGGGCGCCCTGCCAGGCGCAGCGCACACACGTGGCGGCGCCAGCCCGCGCGCCCCTCACTCGTGGCGCCATGCCCATTGCGGCGCGCTTTTTGGCCTGCTGTGTGTCTCCTGGGCTGGGCCACAGGCTTTGCTGATCCGCACAGGGCAGAAGCGAGCGCAGCACCATGCACCCACTGCCGTTCCTGCCCCCCTCTTGCAGCTCAACCTGCAGGACCACGAGGTGACCATGATCACCACCCGCAGCGGCGACTCGGGCAGCCTGCTGGCCGCCACCTGCGCCCTGTTTGACACGCGTGTCTTCATGTGGCGCCAGCCCGACGAGTGGGTGGTGGCCCAGCGCCAGGGCGAGGCGGCGGCAGCGGCGGGCGGCACCAGCGGCCAGCAGCTGCAGCAGCAGCAGGGACAGCAGCAGCAGCAGCAGCAGCAGCAGGGACAGGGGCAGCAGGGGCTGCCACAGCAGGATCGGGAGGGGCAGCAGGCGCAGGCGCTGGTTGAGGCGCGCGCGGCAGCGTGGGACCCGGCCGCCATCCCCGTCGCCGAGCCGCCGCCGCAGGCGGCTGCTCGGGGCGGTGAACCTGCGGCCGGTGGCTCGGCGCAGCAGGAGCAGCAGGGGGATGGGCCGACGGCTGGGTACTTCGAGGCGCGGCACACCTACTCGATGCAGGACCAGGAGCCCATTGTCGACATCTCCATCTCCACCACAGCCGCGCGCCTCTTCGTTATTGGCATGGAGAATGTGAGGCAGCCCCACACCCCTTTGGCCCCTCTGCCCTGCCCCATCCTGCCCCTCTGCCCTGCCCCTGCCCCATCCTGCCTCGCCAGCCTGGCCTCCTCGCCAGCCACTGTGCAGGAAGCTGGCTGCCGACAAGCGGAGCTGGCTGTTCCTCAGCCACAGCCCTCCCAAGCCCCTGCCTCCCCGCCTGCGGCTGAGCCCTCTCGCCACCTGTACCCTCCCCCATGCCGAGCAGGTCTTTGTGGCCGACCTCACCGGCGTGCCCTTCATGCGCGTCTCCATGCTGGGCTGGCGCGGCGTGCTGCCGCCCGGCCAGCTGGTCGGCCCCGCAGACGTGGGCGCCTTCAGGTGCACGGGTGCTGCGTGGGCGGCTCAGTGTGGCATGCACGCGCCGCTGCTGGATATCCTGCCCTACAGCCTGGCCCCCCCCCATCCCCCCCGTCCCTGCAGGCGCCGCCCACCCCTGCCCCGCCACTTGCCGAACCGCCGCCGGCCCCCCCCCCCCCGCCCCCCCCCGGCCCTGCCCCGCAGCT
>KQ482041.1:775954-787854 GCA_001430745.1 Auxenochlorella pyrenoidosa
CCCTAGCGCCCCGCGCGCTGGTGCTGATAGACACCTCCAGCGGCCGACGGTACAAGGTGGGTGCGCGGGCGCTGGAGGGATGATGTGGTGGCGTGCCCGGAGAGGGCAGAGCTGGTTGCGGTGGGCACTGCAGGCGCAACAGCGGCGCCCCCACGCCCTGCACTCTGCACGCTGTTTGCCCCTCCAGTTTTCAGCTGCCACAACTTCCCTGCTGCTCTGCCCGGCGCATCCCTCTCGCAGGCGGTGCCGCTGGAGGGCGTGGCCGAGTCGGTGCACTCTGCGGGGCAGTACCTGGTGGCAGCCGTGGCGGAGCTGGGCCCCAGCTACCCAGACAGCCTCAATGGCTCCATAGTTGTGCTGGACTTTGCGGGAGAGGGCTTCGGGGCTGCGCCGCCAGAGCGGCCGGCGCGAGCGGCGCCCCGGGGCAAGCGGCCGGCGGAGCAGCAGCAGCAGGAGGGCCGGGGGCCGCAGCAGCGCGGCAGCAGCAAGGCAAGCAGGGCCGGCAAACGCTCTGCCGGCGTGGCTGCAGGATCCACGCAACGCAAGGTGAACAAGGGCGCAAAGAGCGGCAAGGCTAGGGCGGCAGCCAAGCCCAGCAGTGGCGGCAGAGGCAGCGGCAGGCGGCAGCAGGCAGCGCCGGCAGCCGACGAAGAGGCGGGCCCGTCGCGCAAGCGGGGTCGGCGGTGAGCCATGCGCCAACGGCGCCCTCTGCACAGCTGCTCTGCCCTGAGCACGCTGCTATGCAGTTTTCATTACCATTGCCTGCATGTGGACATAGAAAGAAGCATGTAGGCGTAGAAAAGAATGCTCGGGGCAGTAAAAAGGGGGAAATGGCCCGCCAGAAAGCGGCAGGGCACAATAATATTGCCTGCAAGCGGCAGGGAGCAATGTCTGCATGTGCTTGCAGGCCCACGATAGAGGCTCGGCACGGGTGGCGCAGTGGCGCACGTTCGCTAGCATCCCCCGCATGAAGGGGTGTGCAGACAGGGGGCATTGTTTATGCGCAAGGAACAGTATGCAGGAACTCAGCGGAGCACGGGGAGCGTGCAGAGACTCAATGAGAAGGGAAGTAGTGCAGGCACTCAGGGAAGCATGGGGAGTGTGCAGACGCTCGGTGGAGATTATACAGGCATTCTCGGTACATTCATGTTGAGTTCGTGCAGGGGGCCGGGGCCGCCAGGCGCGGGTGCGTGCGCTGCCACAGCGCAGGGCTCACACCGGCTGTGCGCACGTGGGGCACGCCCCCTCCGGCTGTCCCGCTCTGCCCACCAAAAGTACAGCGCTTTGAGCAGCGCCCCCGCGCCCACCAACAGCGGCACCAGCTGCCCCGTGCCAGCCAGGGAGTAGACGCCAGCAATGTCGTTCCAGCGCAGCGTGAGCTCGGTGCCGGCGATGGAGAAGGCGAGCAGGGGGGCCACAAACAGGGCCTTGGACACGCAGCCCGTGCCGTCGTACAGCTTGCGGTGCCGGCCCGACCACAGCACAAAGGAGTGCCATCTGCTGCCTCGCCGGGCCTGCTGGCCCAGCTCCAGCGCCGGCTCCAGCGCCTGCTTCAGCGCAAACATGGCGGTGATGAGCAGGGGGATGCCGAGCACCATGGCGGAGGAGACTGCGATGGCAAAGTAGCGGACCCAGCCAAAGGCCTCCACACGCATGAAGACAAAGGCATACACCACGCTGCCGTCGCAGCAGCGCTTGTAGCCCGCCGCCCAGAACCACACGAGGAGGCCAAAGGTGAACAGCAGCACGCCCACGATCAGCCAGGCCAGCAGGAGGTGTTCAAACGGGGTGGGCAGCCACAGGCCGGGGCCTGCAGAGGCAGGGGGAGGGGCACGCGTCACCTGAGCCCGCATCACCTGAGGCACAAAGACAGGAGGCAAGTCGGCGCGTTCGGCTCCATGCCGCCACCCTCGCCTGCCCGGTGCTGAGCCAGCCACCTGCACTCCTGCAGCTGCGGATGGTGGTGCAGGCATGGCCAGCTGCGCCTGCACACGTACTGCATGATAAGAGGGCGGGGCCCGCGTTGTGCGCCCTGCGCCGCGCCCACCCAGCGTGATCATCTGGGAGAAGGCCAGGTAGGTGGTGGAGAGGAAGAGGGCGTTGCTGACTGCCCGCTCCAGCGCGTACTTGAACGACAGGGCCAGGATGGGTGCAACCGTGAACACCTGCATCCACGCGTCCTGGGGCGCCTCGTCGGGCCGCAGTTGCAGGCCCAACACGGCGGCGACGGCCTGCATGAATGCACATCAGGAAGAGCAGGTGGTGGGCAATTCAGAGCCGGGCATTGACAGGCGGCCTGGATCACCGCAGCGCAGCGTGTGGGTGTGGGTGGCACTCGTCGGCGGGCCGCACCTGCATGTACGCGCCCAGCCGTACTCCAAACCCTAGCAGGTCAGCGTCTGGTGATGTGTTGCAGGTGCAGCTTCCAGTGTCCATGCCACTTACAAGCCTGTAGAAGTCCACCTGCAGAGGCTGCGCAGGGATGGTGCAGCGCTGGTTGCCGCCGCTACTCGCCAGCCGACAAGTCCGGCAGGACGCCAGCAGCAGCGAGAGCCCGGTTCACAATTCGAGTTTGTCAGGCCATGTTCTCACCACAGAGCAATCAAGGCTGTTGAATTGGCCAGCAGAGGGCAGGGCAGGTGCGAAGCTCGGGGCAGGGTTCCCCACCTACTGCCGAGCTGCTGCCAATGCAGCGAGATCGGAATGAATATCGAGCAATCCAGGTTACAATAGATTGCTATGAGTGGAGGTCTGAGAGCCAATCCAGTGCAAACGCGGCGGCCGTCTTTTGGGTGGCCTCTTTCCGCGCCCCTTCTTCCTGCGTGTGCAGCCAGGAATGGCCACAACAAGCAGGCTGGAGCGACAAAGCACGTCGCAGAGTTCAGCAATCACAGGGCTAGCAAGGTACTGCTCCCGGCAGCAGACTGGATGGTCCACCACGAGCCCAGCATGGGGCCACTCGGCCAGCTCTGAGCGAGTCCTTTCTGAACAATTGAAAGTGGTTGTGTGCCATTACATATGGACGGCCGATTGTGGCCTCAGGTCTGCCAAGAGGGTTGTGCTGAGACAGCCGCCCATATCCTCTTCCCACCTTCAGGAGGCAGCAGTCATGCATAGGGAAACTTTCCTTCGCTTACCTGCTGCCTCCCTGATTTCACCTTCCGTTCAGGTCCTCAAGGAAGACATTGCACGAGTAAGGACGCAATTCCATGGCAGTAAGCTTGGCTTGCATCCATGTGTTCCATGTCATCCGCAAGTGGCATCAACAGTTGCCGACAGGCAGCGCCAGCTCAGGTGCCACCTGCCCCTGTAGGGCAGCCCGGATGTGCCTGCCGCCTTCCATCGTGGATGTGAACTGTGGGGATAGGTTTGGTTCGTGCTGACCTGGCATAGTCTTGGTGGGCCCGCCCCGTCCATGCAGCTTCTGGCTGCTGGCATCCGCCCAAGCCATGTATGGCACAAGTCAACCAGCAGCCTGCACCGCTGCCTGACCATGACCCGCCAACATACGTCGCTTACCAACTGCCTTTGGAACCTGCGAGACGAGACCTGTGCAGCTCCACCTCCGAGCTTTGCCCACCTCGAGCTCCGATGAACCTGAACTCCCGGCAGGAGCCATGGCCGTGGTTGCCGCTTTACCTGTATCAAAACCTTCCTTCCCTGAGCAACTTGTAGAAGAAACTGTGGAAAGCAGTTTGCAAGCTATCTTGCTCAATGAGCTTCTGGCTGTACTCCGGCTACCCTTCTCTGCCGCCAGGCGGGCCGATGCTCTGGGCCCACTCAAAGTTGTCGCAGTCCTATCTGCTCTTTGCATCGCTGCATCGCACTCTACATGCCTGCTCATCATGATCTGGCCCCTGCCCGGTCACCCCGCTCTACACTGAGCGCTTGAACTTGGCTGACCTCTCGTTCCGTGTCGCTGCGCCATGGACTCGGACGACGATTTCGATCACGCGTTCTTCTCGGCTGTGGACCAGCTGGTGGCGCAGCACAAGTCGGGAGTGAGTCGGGGCTGCTTCGGGCCTCGCATTGCGCTGTTCACAAGCCTTGGCTGATTGCTCAACGCACCTCCATCACATGCGCAGTCCACACAAGCACCCCCGGCTCATCAGCGGGGTTCCCAGCCTCCCAGCCCGGTGCAGCCGCCAGCGCCGCGGCACCAGCACGGCCCACCTCTGCAGCAAGGCGGCCCAGGGTTTCGGCCCCAGCAGCAGTACTTTCAGCAGCAATTTTGCAGCGGGGCGCCGCTGCAGCAGATAAATGGCAATGGCGGTGCTCCGTACGGTGGTGGGCAGGCATTCAAGCCGCCGCAACCGCCCGCCAGCCGCCAGCAGCACCCAGCGGCGATGCAGCAGCAAGGCGTGCGGCATGACCAACCTGCAGCCGCGAGCGCCACTGGCGTGCCTCCCGGCCGTGTGTCTGTGGCGGCTGCTGAGCTCCAGGCGCAGGCAGCAGCAGGGCCGCCGCAGCAGACGCACTGGCAGGGCCCTGCAGGGGGGGACCCGGCGGCACAGCTGCAGCAGGTGCAGGCCGAGCTCAACCGGAGCCTGGGGCAGAACAAGCTGCTGGCCTCCAACATGCAGCAGAGAGAGCGTGAACTGGCGGCACTGCGTCACAAGCTCGTAGCACTGGAGCGCGGCGGCGGCGCTGCGGGCGGCCTGGGTGCAGGCCCGCAGCAGCAGCGCTCGGCCTTTGCGGTTGCCGAGCTGCAGAAGCAGGTGGACTCGCTCCGTCAGCAGCTGCTGTTCAAGGATCAGGAGGTGGGTGCTGCTGCTGCTGCCTGCGGGGCATGTCCCAAGGAGTGCACGGCGGGGCACCCGGGCTAGGCGCAACGGGTGGTTCTCCATGCACAGCTCTGTCACCCGCTGCGCTTCGTAGTGCTTGCTGCTTTGCTGCTGGCCTGTCATGTCGTGACAGACCGCAAGCCTGCGCTTCACCACAGGCTTCCCTGCCAAACTTCTGTTGTGCCAGGTGGACGACATCAAGCGCCAGCTGTCTGCCAGCAGCGAGAAGCACAAGGCAGCCGAGGCGGCGGCTGCCGAGCTGCAGGCCCAGCTGCGCCAGCAGGCGGCGGCGGCAGCAGCAGCAGCAACAGGGCAGCAGCAGGCCGATGGCGCAGCTGGAGGCGGCGCAGCATCGGCGCAGCACAGGTGCGACCCTCTGGCACTTGGTGCCGCCCTCACTGCCTCCACTGTCGAGAATAATGCTTGAGTGGCACTCCATACTTGTGGCTCGTACCTACCATTCCATGCAGCCCATCACTGGCATCCAAACCAGTGCTGGTTCCGCCGTCCTTCCTCGCCTGTCACTTGCCTCTGCAGGCCCAGCAGCGCAGGGCGCACGCCCGCCACCTCGGCACCCCCCGCAGAGCGCAGCAGCGGCAGGAAGCGGCGGCAGTCGACCGGGCCCTCTGGTGCCGGCTCGGCGGGCGGCGCGGCTGCAGCAGCAGCCACAGGGGCGGCGGCGGACCACTTGGCTCCAGCGGGGCCTGCTGCCACCCCCTGGTCGGCTGCTCTGCGTGCCCCGCTGCTGGACCCTGCAGTGCTCGCAGCAGCCCGCACCCTGAGCAGCAGCGCGGCTCTTGTCTCACAGCTCCTGGCGGCCTGCAGCAGCAGCATGGCGCTGCTTGTGGGGGCCGCACCCCCCAGCACAGCTGCGCCTGGGCCAGGTGCTGCAGCCCCGGCAAGGGCGCCAACCACGCTGCTGCTGCGCTCGAGGGCGGCGGCTCAAGCGCCAGATGCCAACAGCCTGCGCTTTGTGGCCTCCTTCTCGCAACAGGTGCAGCAAGTGGCATGCGGCATTCTGTCCCCGGCAGCGCTGCTGGACAGCATTTGCGCCCTGGTGGCATCCAGCCTGGTGCAGGTGCATGCAGCAGCCAGCGCTGCTGGTACGGGCGACGGCTCCTCTGCGGCCGCCTCCAGCAGCTGTCCAAGCTTGCCAGAGCAGAGGCTGCTCCTGCTGGCTGCTGGCCTGCATGTGGCACAAAACCTGATAGAGCTGGATGCAGGCTGTGCAGCAGCAGCAGCAGCAGGGGGCGACCCCAGGGCAGCGGGCCCCCGCCTGTCCAGCCGTGTGACTCTGCTCAGCAGCACCAGCACAGCTGTGCCAGCATCAGCAGTGCCTGCAGCAGCAAGGGCGATGCCTGGCAGCTGCAGTGGCAGCGCTGAGCTGCCTAGCACAGCCGCGCTAGTTCAGCAGCATGCAGTTGTCTTTGAAAGGCTGGCCTCTCCAGAGGCTGGCGCCCTGCTGCCCGTGGCTCTAGGGGCGGCGCTAGAGCTGGGGCTGCATCACGAGGGCATTGCTGCGGGAGCCCTGGGGATGCTGCTCGCGATGGCACGAGCGCTGCACAGCGGGGGAGCGCGGGCGGTGCTGGCACCTCTCCTGAGCACAGGCAAGCCTGCAGTGGCCGGGGGAACAGCTGTTGCAGCATCTCCTGCCGTTGCCCGTCGTGCTGGCACAATGCGCCACGCCCTGCGGCAGACCCTGCACTGACACGCCGTCCCCCGGCCCCGACCACCATGCGGCATGCAGGCGCGATGGAGCGCTTCATGCAGCCGCCCGCGCTGCGCCTGCAGGCCCTGCACCTGCTGCAGCTGCTGCTGGAGGACGCGTCGCTGGCGCGCCTGTTTGAGGCCAGCCTGTCCCACGCCGCGGCTGCCCGCTGCGAGCCCGGCCCACCCACCGCCACCGCTGGCAATACCGGCGACGAGGCGGACTGCGGGACGCCGCAAGGGCCAGCAGCCGGCGGGGGTGGCGATGGCATGCAGGTGGAGGATGGGGGAGGTGCGGCGTTGGCAGGCGGCCCCTGGACTGGTGCGGCAGAGATTGCGGAGCGGCTGCTGGACAGCTTCAGCCTGGACCTGGGGCCCCAGCCCGCGGCCGCAGCGCAGCATGACAGCGGGGCCGACGGCAGGAGCGCTCACGGCGCAGCAGACGCAGGGGCAGAGGCGGGCGGCGTTGCACCAGGCGCAACGGTGCCCCGTGCCGCCCTGGCCCTGGTCGCGGCACTGCTCGAGGCGCGGCAGCACGGCCTGCTCATCTACCTGCTGGTGGACGACGCCTGTGGCGCCCCCGGCGGCATGCTGGCTGAGCGGCTGGTGCAGCTGGCGGAGTCTGCGATGGCCATCCCAGGGGAGGAGGGCGCCATGATGCTGCTGTGCCCGCTGCCCTGGCCCGACAGCAGCGGCAGCCGCGCCGGCAGCGCCCTGCTGCTGCGCCAGCAGGCGGCCTGGCAGCAGCGGCTACGTGTGGCGCAGGAGGCTCTCACCCTCCTGCGTGGCTTGCTGCTCGAAGAGAGCTGCGGTGAGGGCTGGCGGGAGGCGGGCAGCCAAGCTGAAGAGTAGGGTTGCCCTCCTGCAGGCAGGGCGCACCCATCCAGCACCAGCGTGCACACTGCACAGGCACTCTGTCGTCTGTCCGGCCCTGCAAGCCTTCCCTCCTTGCTGCAGCATGCTACCCTTGCTTGTCAGCATGCAGCATACATGTACCTGGGTGACTGTCCACCCTCCCCCTTGCGCTGCAGCCGTGGCTGCCCTGGATGACCTCGCCTGCATCCCCTCGACAGCACGCGCCGCGCTCACCACCCTGAGCCGCCTCAGCCGACTGGAGGCGCCCGCCGCAGCAGGCGGCGCTGCGGCAGCCGCGGCAGCAGGAGTGGCGCCACCTGCGAGCGGCAGCAGCACAGCAGCACCCGGGCAGGCAGCAGGGCTGGCTGCGCTGCTGCCACCGCCGGCTCTGCTTGCGCCCTGGGCCCGCGCCATTGGCAGCTCGACGGATCAGGCCGCTATTAGTGACCCGGTGGCCGGCAGCGGCGCTGGTGGTGCGCCTGCGGCCCCGGGGGCGCTGCCCAGCTGCAGCGTCGAGGACGTGGCCTACATGGCACGGGGTGTGCGGCGGCGCGTGCTGGCGCGCATGCAGAATGCAGCGGCGATGCAGCAAGGCTGACTGCTATGGCCCTTCCAAGATCGCATGTCCCTGCACCAATGTGACAGAGGGTGTGCAATTGCAGGCAGAAGTTGGGGTGATGGCGTGGCTGCACCGTTTGCAGGGCAGCTGGCGGGAGCATGCATGCGTGCTCCTCGGTGCACCAGGGGCATTTCCGTGATCTTTCCCGATGTTCAGGGTTGCTTCCACGAGCGATGGCGCCCGAAAAGGCGAGCTGGTCACCAAAAGCGGCACCCTGCCCACACCGGCCTTGCTGGTGTACACCCATCGTGGCGGCGTGCTGCACCTGACTCCTGATCTGCTGGAAAAGCTGCCCGATGCGCAGGCGGTGCAGATCGACGCGCTGCAGTTGTGAGCGCCGCCCGCCTGCACCGCCATGGCCCTGCTTGGGGCTGCGGGATGCCACCCCTGCCTGATGCGTTGCTGCTTGCCAGGTTGGTGAACAATCTGGTGAACAATCTGTCCACAAGCATGGCTGCATCCCGTGCAGCCTGAACCAGCCCAAGCCAGAGGTGCTGGAGCGGGCGCCCGGCGGCGGCCGTCGCTTCCTTGCGCTGGATGCGCCGCCGCGTGTGCTGGTGGCCACGGCTCGCGACCCCGCTGTGTACGAGTATGTTGGGGCCATGCGACAGGCCACCAATGAGGGGGCATCAGGTGGGCGCTGCGGGGCGGCAAAATGCCGGGGCGAGAGCGGTGCCGGGGCATTACTGCACCTAGCCAGGGTGCCTGGCAAGCTCCTGCACCGCTTCCCGGCAATCTCTCGTCCTTCCCCTGGAGATTCTTGCGCCGCTGCTTGCTGCCGCCCCAAGCAGACCACCCAGAAGCTCCCTTGCGCCCCCTCCCCGCAGTGTCCATCCACACCGGCGCCGCGACCGTGACCCCCCAGCAGTATGTGCAGGCGGTGGCGGCGCTGCAGCCAGACCTGTGGGTGGCGCTGTCTGACGACATCCCCAACGACTCGCGCTCCGACCGCTGCGCCAAGTCGGCAGACCGCACCGCCGCCTGGCTGCCCGCCTGCCTGGCCGCCGCGGCGGCGACGCCGGCGCTGGCGGGGGCGGGTGTGCTGGCGGCGGTGCAGGGCGGGCAGTATGTAAATGAGCGCATACGATGCGCCGAGGTGGGGCAGGGGGCTGGCGCCCATCCTGCAGGGCAGGTGCTGCGCACTGCCCGCGCTAGCATGCAACACCCCTTGCCAGGGACTGCCCTTTGCGTCGCATGGTCGCACCAACTGGTTGGCAAGCTGCCGCACTGCATCGCCAGCAGCCACGCGTCAAGGCGCTGCCCTGCGCTGCCCCCGCAGGCGGCGGCCAAGCAGCCTGGCCTGGCGGGCGTGGTGGTGGCGGCCCTGGGCACCGGGGAGTCGCCAGAGCTGCGGGGCACCATCATCAAGGAAGTGACGGCGCGCTTCCCAGCTGGCGCCCTGCGCATGGCCTCCTGTGTAGGCACGCCCGAGGAGGTGCTGGAGGCGGTGGCGCAGGTGGGGGTGGGTGGGAAGGTGGGTCGCGCTCCCGCTGCGCGCGGCTGGGCGGGGGCGAGCAGGCGGCGTGCCCGGGGCTGTGCCCCTAGCGCATCCATCGCTGCACTGCCCTGCCGGCCTGGCGGCGCGCCTCGGCCACCTCTCTCTTTGACAGCAGGCCGCGCCCTGCGCTGCGGGGCCCCTTCCTTGTGACCCGCACCTCACTAGGGTCCTGCCGTGTGGCTTGGCCTCGCTGCGCCTGCTGTGCACGCTCTGCAGGGCATCGACCTCTTTGACTCTGCCCACCTGGTCAACCTGGTGGCGGGCGGCTACGCCCTCAGCTTCCCGGTCACCCCCGAGGAAGAGGCGGCACAAGCGGCGGCAGACCCACTACCAGCAGCAGCACGAGCAGCAGCAGGGCCTGCCGGGGAGGCAGCGGCAGCTGCGGCAGAGGGTGCGGCTGAGGATGCAGCGGGGCGGGGGCACGGCGCAGCAGACCGAGGGGAAGACGACTCAAAGATCAACCTGTGGGCGCTGGCGCACCGCACCGACGCCCGCCCGCTGCTGCCCGGCTGCGGCTGCTTTGCGTGCGCCAACCACACGCGGGCGTACGTGCACCACCTGCTGCAGACACACGAAATGACGGCCCAGGTGCGGACGCTGGCTTGTGGGCTGGCGGCCCCTGGGGGGATGGTGCGCCGCCGGCTGTGTGTGACAGGCACACCGGTTGTCTTGAGAAGGAGGAGTGGGCCCCTTGCAGGTACCAGCCTGGCATTCCATGGCGGTAATCTTCCTGGCATGGCGCCCTGCCGACCAACCTGCTTTTAAGTCCACTCTGCTCCAAGCCGGCCCCGCCCCCCGTCCCACCTCCATCCCAGGTTTTGCTGGAGGTGCACAACTCCCACCACTACCTCCGCTTCTTCGCCGCCATCCGGGACAGCATTGCGGCGGGGCAGTTTGCGCAGTACCAAGCCTGGTTCCTGGGCCGTCGGCAGCGCTGGCTGGTGGAGGGGCGGTAGCTGGACCCGCAGCAGGTTGCAGCATCGTGATGCGAAGATAACTTTGTATGTGACTGGCATCGTTGACAGAGCCTCCTTTGCAGCACTGGTTGTTGTGAGCATTGCGGAAAGGCAGCATTGCCGATGGGGGGCAGACCGGGCAACTGTGTTCAAACGTCGAGCACTTACTGGGCATCCTTGTGGTGTCTGCCCACCGGCCCTGCGCTGCAGCTCCAACTGCAGGCTGCAGGCAGCCACTGAGGCGACGTCAATGTCAGCAAGCTGGCTTTCCCTCTTGTTTGTGCCCGCCGTGGCAACATGTGGCTTGCATCAGGACGCTACTGGTTACAGGTTACCCATGCTGCTGAGGAGACACGCTTGTGGTGTGTGTGGCGTTTGAGCAGGTACGTGCGTTCGCTAAAGATGTGCCATTTGTGCGGGTAGGGCGCTAGGTTGTAATGGCAGGGCGCGATAGACAGCAAGGCGAGGCTACAAGGCGATTCGTTGAGTATGGACGCATTTCAATGGATGAGGAGGCTAAGCCTGCAACATCCTGGATCTCAAAGGAGAGAGCAAGGGGATGGAGGGATGGCACAAGGCACAGTGCGTATACATAGCATGCAGGGCCGGAGCCCCTGAAACCTCAAAACTGCGCCGCCTTTGAGCAGCCTGGCGAGCAAAACTGGATGTCGTGTTCATGGGGGTTGTCCATACCGGAGGGCGCTTCAACCCTGGAAGGTGCGCCAGTCGCCAATGGCGATGGGCGCCTGCGCCAGGTGAGAGGGGCGCCCAGCACAGGGAGTGAGGGCGGCAACATCATCGCAGAGACACCCCCATCTGCAGCAAGCACAGCCCAGCAGCGCCTCACAGACGCCGCGGCCCCGGCACCCAGCCCCCCGACCTGCAGCAGGTGCGGCGGGATGCCAAATCCGGCGCAGAGCGCCAGCGCCAGCGCTCCGCCGTCGGCGCCCAGCTGGCGGCACAGCTCGTTCACGCGCCCATGCACCGCCTTGATGGCATCCCCAGACAGCGCGCCTGCGTGGCAAGGAAGACCACGGGGGTTGGAGGCGGAGGTAAGCGCCAATGTGGCGGCAGCTCAGGCTCCTTCTGCTCGCGAGGGTGCATGCAAGCCAGTTGCAGGCAGGCAGCTGCTGCATGCAGCATGGGGGAACCCCCTGCATGGAGCGTGGGGCAGGGATTGCGCAGGAGCTGCCTGACAGCGCACCGGTGGAGAGGTAGCACTCCACGCCCGCCTCGATGCGCGACAGGCCGTACAGCTGCAGCAGCAGGCCCAGCGCGGGGCGCAGGCCCGGCGGCGCCGCCGCCGCCTCGGCCGCGAACGCCTCGTATGTGAAGCGGTCGGTCCAGGCCCAGCCCAGCGTGACCTGGTGCGGGGGGCGAGGGGCAGGGGCTTGCTTGCCTCGCGAGGGCGGGAGCTGCTGGGGGGCACGGGAATCCTGCAGGCCTTGCTGGCAAGCAGGCTCCGCCGTCAGCAGAGCCAC
>KQ482041.1:805573-827216 GCA_001430745.1 Auxenochlorella pyrenoidosa
GCACCCGCCCGCCGTGCCCCCCCCCCCACCCCCCCCCCCACCCCCCACCCACCACACACACACACACCTCCTCCCCCCACCCCCCCACCCCCCCACCCCCCGGGCCCCCCGCAGCCCGAAGAGGGTCGGTACGCGATAGAGGACCTGTCTGCCCGCCTGCCCGTTGACCTGTCGGAGGCGGAGCAGACGCTGGGGGTGTTCACGCAGAACTGCATCGTGGTGGCGGAGGGGGAGCTGCGGGAGGACGGCGTGTTCAAGGTGGCGGCGCTGGGCCAGCCGCCGCCAGAGGCGCGCGCGCAGTCGCTGCAGGCGAGGGGCCGCGGGCGGGGAGGAGAGGGCCGCCGCGTGCCTGCACGGCGTCGCAAGCTGCGCGCTCCAGGCATCGGCCCTGCATCTGCTTAGCCAGCCTGGGGGCCGAGCCTGTGAGCCCGCAGGAATGAATGCCTGCTGTGCAGCCCAGCCACCGCCCCTGTGCGTGCCCACCCGCAGGCCCTGCAAGGGCTGGACCTGTTTGGGGGCGCCCCGCCTGAGGAGCGCGCCCTGCTGGCGTGGGAGGAGCGCCACGCCGGGGACCGCATCGTGCTGCTGTCAGACGTGTGGCTGGACCGGCCCGACGTCCTGGACCGCCTGCACACCGTGCTTGCGGGTAGGTGGACAAGGGGCCGGGGCGAGCTTGCTTGGTGGGCGGCTGGGTGGCAGCTTGGCAGCTGGCAAGCCGGCCAGGGCGGCAAGTTCCACGGGTGCTGTGCTGGACGGCAGGGCGTGCAGTCTCGTGCACCACAGTGTCTGCCTTGTCCTGCGCTGGCAGTGCTGCCTCGCTCAGTGTGCGCCCTGCCCGGTCTGGCGGCCCGGGGCCTGCCAATTCTGCTGGGCCGTGCCGCCACCCGTGGGTGCAGGCTTCAGCCAGCTGGAGCAGCCGCCCTCCCTGTTTGTGCTCATGGGGCCGTTCCAGTCGTACGACGCCACCGCTGCTGCCGGGCGCTACCCACGCCTGCGCGAGCATTTCGCGGCGCTGGGCCGCGTGATCAACCAGTACCCTGCGCTTCGGGTGGGGCTCCGGCAGGCTGAGGCGCTGGGGGCACGCTGCTGCGGTGTGGTCCCCCTGGATGGCAAGCCGGGGCAGCAGGAGGGCAGCACCGGCCTTGGTGCCCTCCCGACGCCCACACAGCTGTGCACCAGCTGCTCGTCCTCCCGACACATGCCCAACCAGGCACCTTTATACTCGGCCTGGCTCATTGTCTGCAGGCCAGCAGCAAGTTTGTGCTGGTGCCGGGGCCTGGGGACCTGGGCCCGGGCTGCAGCCTGCCTCGGCCGGGGCTGCCGCGGGCGGTGGCGGCGGCGCTGCAGGAGGCGGTGCCCAACGCGGTGCTGGCCAGCAACCCCTGCAGGTCGAGCGGGCTGGGCCTGTCGGCTGGGCGTACAGCTGGCGGGGGCCCTGGTCAAGTCGATGCAGCTCAGCTGGTGCAGGGAGCCAGGCTGGCAGTTGCAGCGCTGGCGCTAGCCCTGGGTTGGATGTGCGCGGGCCATGTTCTGCCACACCACCTGTCTGCCGCTCGCGTCTGCCCGCCTGCAGAATCCGGCATGGCGGCAGCGAGGTTGTGCTGTACCGCGACAACCTGCAGCAGCGCATGCGCGGCCTGGCCATCCTGCCGCCGCCGCCAGGCGACGAGGCGCCGCTCTTTGAGCACGTGTGCGCCACAGTGCTGCAGCAGAGCCACCTTTGCCCAGTGCCGCTCGAGTTCCAGGCAAGGCGGGGGGCCATGGCTTTGTGATGAGGACCTTGATCTTGGGTGGTGGGCGGCAGAGTTGGGCGGGGCAGGAGGCACGCGGCCTGGGCGTGTTGCCACCCATCTGCGTGCATGCGCCCGCGCAAGCCCAGCGCTGTGTAGCCTGCTGCCCCCGACGACGTGCTGCCCTCCCCCCCTGTGCGTGCGTGCGCGGTGGTGCAGCCCATCTACTGGGAGTGGGACCACGCGCTGTACGTCTACCCCCTGCCCGACGCTCTGGTGCTGGCGGACGCCGCCCCCGCCGCCTCGTTCCAGTTTGATTCCTGCAGCTGCATCAACCCGGTGCGTGCTGGGCAGGGCCACTGCAAGGAGCAGGGGAGGCCCTCCAGGCCGGGGCCTGCTGCCTGCTGCCTGCCGCTGGTTGGCCGCATGCGTGGCGGGCTGCCCTCTGCACCTGGTTGACGCGTGGTGCCGCTGGCTTGCCTTTTCTGCAGGGCTCCCTGGCCAGCGGCACCTTTGCGGCCTACAGCCCGGTTACCCGAGAAGCAGAGATTTGCGATGTGCAGCCGCTGGCAGAGGATGATCGCGAGGCAGAGGAGGAGGAGGGGGCGCTGGTGGGCGGCATGGAGGTGGACGTCACAGTGGCGGCGCTGGTGGAGGCGGCTGCGTAGCGGAGTTGAAACAACAGCGATGCTGCGACAGCTGAAGCACGGATGCCCTGGGCACACCGGCGGCGCACAAAAGAGCTCACATGAGCAGCTTGAGAAGTCCTGGCCTTCCGTCTTCTATCTAGGACATTTCACTGTGGCCTCAGCTGTTCATGGCTCCCTCACTAGGCACTGCCCACAAGTTTCAGCAGTGACAGCTGTAGGACAGCTGGAGCGCTGTGTCGCCGTGTCACCGCATGGTTGCGCAGGGCCTGCTGAGGCTTGCTGGCTGTGCCAGCATCATGTCAGCCACTGCTCATCCAACCAAGGCGACTATTCTTCTGCTCTATCCACGCTCACATCCCACTCAAGTCGGACTGCTCGAGCCACCCCACTCGAACTCAACTCCCTCCGACTCGCACAGCCCCGCTCGAGCAGCGCCGGGATGGCACATGGCAGCTCCTCGCAGCATAAGGAGCGCCCTACAGCGCCCAACACCCAAAGGAAGGGCGTGGTGAAGCCACACGCCCCGCGGCGCACACTGCTGCCGGGCGAGCTGCACGCCACGTTGCAGAGCAGGCAAGCGCTCGGAGCGTGATCGCGGTATGGTTTAGGCTGGCCCCGCGACGCGACGAGGCCGCGGACCCCAAAAATACGCCCAGCTTTCCACAGCTGTCCCTGCCTGTTGCTCTGTTCCTCTCTGCAGGCAGCTCGCCAACCAGCTGCGCCTGCGGCCCGCAGCGGTCCCAGGAGCCGCACAGTCAGCCCGGGGGGCGCCGCCCAGCGGCGGCGGCCAGCCCGATGGACCGCGCTCTGCGCCTGCAGCCGCAGGCCGGCCAGCAGTGCCCTGCCTGCAGCGCACCTACGTGCCCGTGCGCACTCTGCCCCTCATCTTCGCACAGCGCAAACGCCACCTGCAGCAGCACAAGGCGCAGGCGCAGCACACCGAGCCCTACCAGCAGCGCGAGGGGGACGGCCTGCTGGCGCTGCCAGAGGATGTGCTGGTGAGGGCTGGGCCGGGCTATGCGGGAGTGGGCTGGGCGCCAGCGGAGCGGGCTCAGAGCACACCAATTTGCCTGCCCTGTCTCGTGAAGGAGCAGGATGGTGCGAGGCTTTTTCACAGGCCCTCCACAGCGCACATATGCTTGCCACGACATGAAGAGGCCCCCGTTCCCAACCTTGCGGCCCACCCTGCTGCTGTGCAGCTCAAGGTGGTGTGCCTGCTGACTCATGATGAGCTGCGGCCGCTGTTCCAGGTCCGCACCTGTGACCCCTGGGCAGGGGTCAGCATGCGCATCCTGCGGCGTGCATGCGCTTGTGGTCAAGGCAACGTCTGAAGGCAGCGTGAGCGCCCGCCATTGCCGCCTGCCAAGCCTCACGGGTCGCCGCGGCCTCCGCACCGCAGGTGTGCAAGGCGCTGCGCGACACCCTGCGCAACGCCGTCAAGTACCACTTCAACTTCTCCACACCGGGGCGGCGCGCGGGGGAGGCGGCGCCGCCGGCGCTGGGCGAGCGCAAGGAGCGGCGCCCGCCGCGCAGCAATGTGCACCTGGTCATGAGCCGGCTGTCGCGGGGGCCGCGCGGCACTGCGGCAGGGTGAGCAGCGGGGTGCCGTGGGTTGCAGGACGTGCTGGGCGTTGGCACATGTGCTGAGAAAGCCTGCCTGGCAGAGTCCACGTGCGCCTTCTGCTGCTCCTGCCTCCAGCACCTCCCTCTGGCGGGGGGGGAGCCTCCAGGCTGCAGAAGCCTTTCAATCACCCATTTTGACCTGCGACCCTTGCACCAAGCATGCCCACCCCCCCCCTTCTGCCCTGCCCCGCCCGCTCTGCAGGCGCGGCAGCAGCGGCTCCTCCCGCAGCGCGGCGCCTCGTGCCCTGGACTTTGACTCTGGCGCGCCGGCCGTGGCCTCGCGGGCATGAAGCCGCATGGGGATTGCTCTCCGCCGTCCCATGTGGCCAGTCTGCCCAGCTGCTGCTGTGCAGATCGCGCCGGCACCCTTCTGCAAAACAAATGGAAGCACAGAGCGCGCACTGCCGTTTCGCAGCTGGTCCCATCCTGCCAGCTGCCCAGCGCGCCCCTGCCCCACTGTACAATGGTCACCCACCAATGCATGAAAGTTCCCTCGATCGAGTTACTGGCTGTCTGCACTTCTCTCTCCTTTCATCCCTTGCCCGCCTCTGCCCGCTCCCCGCCCCTACCCGTCTCCAGCGCCCGCTCCCTCCTTTCTTAAGCC
Source organism: Auxenochlorella pyrenoidosa (assembly GCA_001430745.1). Classification (NCBI taxonomy): domain Eukaryota; kingdom Viridiplantae; phylum Chlorophyta; class Trebouxiophyceae; order Chlorellales; family Chlorellaceae; genus Auxenochlorella; species Auxenochlorella pyrenoidosa. The sequence goes on from KQ482041.1 coordinate 810,181, forward strand.
CTGTGCTTCAGCTTGATTTTGTAGCAGCCCTGTCCCTCTTCAATTCCTTCTTACTCACCCGCTGTGTGCCATTGGTCTGTTGGGCACCATAAGAACGCTCCTACATTAGGGATCTCTCTTTCCACACTCGCTTGCTGTCGGTCAAGCCTTGCTCCTTGATTTATAATGGCCCCCCCGGGAACCCGCCCTGCTGTGCCAGCTCTTTGTAAGGGGATACACTTGCCTGACCTGCAAGGTGTTCAGGCTGGTGCAGCACAATGGCTGCCAACATGGTTTGTCATAGCCACCAGGAAGTGCCACTAACAGGACCACCTGCTCGTTGCGCTGGCGTCGCCAGCTCAGCATGGAGGAATCCCTAGGGACCCTCAACCCAGCTGCCAGGCCTGAAACCACAGGAATTCCTGCAAGCTATTTCTAAGCCAACCCTGGACACCGCAGCAGAGATACAAGATATGGTGCTGTCACTTTCGACCAGCTGCCCCTCACGCCCGCCAGCCCCTGGCTTTGCCCAGGTGGGAGGCCAAAGGCACGGCTGATTGGGCCTGCCCTAGCGCAGTGACCCACAGGCTGGCCTGGAGGAGGCGGCTGCAGATGGCGGAACCTGGGTGATGCCTTTGAGCTGGCAGCTCTGCTTCTGCAGCCAGTGCAAGCAGTCCTCCGCTGATAATGATACGACGGCACATGTCATTGCTGCCACAGCATGTGACCACAGGGGAACCTGCAGCCTGAGCATTCAGCAAAAGCACTCCTGGCAGTCACCCACTGCTCCTCAAAGCATGCTCAGCCATGCAGCGCTTACAAGGAAGGGGATGTGGCGCAGGGCAAAGGGCAAGGAGGCAGCAAGGGAGGGCAGGAATCAAGGTTACAACAAGAGCGGCAGGCTGGGGAATGGTCACAGATAGGAGCTCAAGGGGAACAAGAGAGAGGGGGAGAGAGACAGGGGAGAGAGAGGGGATTGTGGTAAAAAGGGGCACAAGCGGGTGGAATGGGGCACGGAGGGTGGTGCGAGGCGCAGCATGCTTCACAGTGCAAATTTCTCGCAGACAGGGCGGGGGATGAAAGCACGGAGGGGGACGAAAGCGCGGAGGGGACCAGAACAAAGAAGTGGCAAAGAGAGAAGGGGCGGTGCTTGTGGTCACTAACCTAGGTGGAGGGGAGGGACGAGCTGCCTGCGTCTATGTGCCGGAGGACAGCTCGCATGGAGCAGCCACACGCTGCTGCACTGCAGCCTTGCGGCGCGGCTTCAAGGAAACACACAAACTGCTACCTAAGCCTGCGCCGCCGTAACTAGCAAAAAGGTGTGGCGCGCGCAGGCCAACAAACAGGGGAGAGCACAGCTTGGGGGCGGGGCACGTCCACAGCGCGCCCGGCTGCCCACAGGTGCCGGCCCATCGCCACTGTACAAGGTGGGGCCAGGGCTGCTGCCGGCTGCCTGCCTGGTCGGCTGGCGGGGAGGAGAGCCCCCTGCCCACACGGCGGGCCGCCCGCCTCATGCAAACATCCAGTCGGGCAGCTTGTCAAGGCAGCCCAGCTGGGAGACGCATGCAAACTTGGGCGACGCGTACTTGTCGCGTGAGGCCGGCAGGTTTGAGGTCTTGGCTTGCAGGAACAGCTGGTGCACAGCCTGCAGAGGGCAGGAGCAAGGCAGCAGGGATTAATGACATCACTTATGGGCAGTCCAAATGACAGCTGCAAGGTTTTGAAGCATGGCAGCTGCCGAACCCTGACATCACATCCAGCCGCTCCCTATGCACAACAACAGCGTAGCTGCTCCCCGCCTGCCCCCACCCCACCTACCTGGGCGCAGTGGCGCAGGTCGCGCGCCGCGTAGCCGCTGTAGTGCGTGAGGGTGGGCGTCCAGGTGGGCTTGCCCAGCATCCACAGCGCCACGGTGACGCACGAGGCAGCGATGGTGGAGGGCAGGTAGTTGAGCATGGGGTAGTCCATCAGCGTCAGCTCCGCCAGGTAGGAGCACAGGAACTCAAAGGTCACGTCCAGCGGGATCTCGCCTGGCCGGGGGGGGGGGGGGGCCACAAAGCGTCATCAGGCAGGGAGGGCAGCAGGGACAGACACCAAGACTCAACATTGGTGGCCGATGGGCGATGGCTGCGCGAATCTGAATGCTCGACTGTCAACAAGCCCGCGCACGGCCGCCCGCGCCCTGCGCGCACCTGACGCCGCCTTGATGTACCGGCGCAGGAAGGTCTTGATGGTGGGCTGCGTGAGGTCAAAGTCCAGCACGCGCAGCACCTCGCGCTCCATCTCAAGCACCTGTGCAGCACAGGGAGGGCAGGACACGGGGAACGTGAGCCGACTGCTCTGGGCTGGGCAGCAGCGCACCGGCACAGCGGGCGGGCAGCGCTGCCCGAGCATGTCGCCTGGGTGGTGCCTGCCCGCACCAGCAGCCCCGCCCCTGCGTCCAGTCCCATGCTGCACTCCCCCCAGCCCACCTGCTCGCGCGTGTACGTGTTGTCTGTGATGTAGCAGAACTCCTCCACCTGCGGCGCGTAGATCTCCTCGTACTTGGAGGCCACCAGCATGGCGGTCACGCCCACCAGCTGCAGCCGGTTGCGCCGCACGTCCACCAGCGAGAGGAAGCGGTCGATGTAGGCGGCCGAGAGGAAGAGCGTGTCGCTGGTCAGGCGGTACTCCATGCCCACCTCCACCAGCCAGTCCAGCAGGATGGAGCGCATCATGGGGTTGATGTCGGTCTGCACCGACTCCATGTAGGTGGTGGTGGGCCGCCGCTTGAGCTGCAGGGTGTGATGGGGGGTGGGGGCAGCAAAAGGGAGGGCCATGGCTCTTAGCAGGGCGCAGGGCATGAGCAGTGCTGCAGTCACAACAGGCGGCACCCACGACATGGAAAGGGTCAAAAACGGTCCCTGGCCTTGGCGCAGGTGCCGCCCAGCTCCTTCCCAGCCCACAAACACTCAGCTGCTGCAGCTGCATGGTGATGCGCAACACTTCCAACACCCCTGCACCTCACCTCGCTTTCCCGCAGGTACTCAAAAATATCATTCACGTATTCGGTGCAGGCCATGGGGTCATCTGCATCCTCCTGGTCAATATCGATGTAGTCGTACCGGCGGCAGCTGGCTGCGCCGTACTGCTGCTGCTGCTGTGCCTGGCCGTAGGCAGGGCCTGGAAAGGCGGTGCGCGGCCCACACCCCTGCAAGCCAAGCAGGGAAGGCAGGCCAGGCCATCAGGCGCAGTCGCACACCAGCGACAGAGGCACAACCTAGGGGCTGACCCTGAGCCAAGGTGGACGCCAGCTTGGACGGAAATATGCACATCGCCCTGCGCCCTGAGCGTGCCAAGATGCCATCTGCTCGGCTCTCCCAGTGTGCATGCTCAAGAACACACCTGACTGTAGGTATGTGGCTGCTGGAGCGCATGCTGCGACGAGTTGCAACTGGGCCCAGAGGCAGAGGGGTAGAGGTCTGGGCAGTCGATCTGCAGGCGGCAGGCAGCATGCGGGCAGCGAAGGGGCCTTGTAATCAGTCTGATGGCATTACGCAACGAATCCATGCATTTGCGACATGCTCTTGCGTGCCTGTCTGCTGGCAACCCCGCAACAAGAAGCAAATGCAACATGCGACATGCATGTGCCGCAGCTGTCCCGACAGCCGCTCCCGCTGCCGCATGCCGCCGCCAATTCCGGGCCCGATCGCCCGCGCTCACCGAGCCAGAGGCCTCTGGTTCGCCATATTGGTGCGCATTCGTGATGTCCTCGAAGGCAGCCCGCTTCTTGCTCTGTGCCTGGTCCATCACCTGTGTCAGAGCAACAGACGGGCATCTGCGGGGCTCACAACTACCCTGCAGACCTCCAGATGTTATCTGTGGGCGGGCGGAGCCGGGGGTTGCGACCAACAGGCGGGCCTCCAAAAATGGCGGCAAAGGGCTCCGGGCTTGCCTGCTCCGCCGCCCGCTCTGACGCGCGCTTGCCGTTGCCCAGCATGCCCCCAAAGGCGTGCAGAGCGAGAGCCGGGCCCCCCTGCTGCATCCTTGTTGAAGCGCGGCTTCAACCGCCAGGAGGCTGCGCAGCCTGTGGGCCGCTGCGTGCCAGAGGAGGCTGTGAGGGGTGTGGAGAGAGTGTGGGGAGGGTGATTGGGCTGGGGTGCGCAACGGCGGGGGCAAGTTGTTCAAGCCGGTGCTGACGTGGCGGTGCAGCTTGGGGAAACAGCTGGGAAATGCGGTGGCAAGGCAAGGACGCCAGCAAATTGCACGCACCAGTGCTGCTCAACTCAGGGGTACAAGGGCTTGGGAGCGCCGTTAGCGTGCCGGTTGCGCCAGGGGGGGCCTCCCGCCGGGACCTGCCTCTCGGTCAGTGCGGTGCTGACCGCTGACGCAGCATCCGGGGGGCAGAAGTCAGCCATGCAACTAGGCAACCGAGCCCCTCCCCCCAGTGATCCCATTCGACTTGCGTCCAGCAGATGATGAACTGCTTCCCAAGAGTCACAGAACAGCCCCCCACTGGACACCGCGCGTGGCCGCCTCATCAGGGTTGTTTGAAATGTGGGGTGGAGGCCGAACGGGCACACATGGGAAGCAGGCACTTGCAGGCAGTCAAACAGGAAACAGTGCAGTGGGGAGCATGGGCTTGCGTACTGGCGGGTGCTGCACTGGGTGCTGGTTCTGGCTTTCTCTTCTAAATGCAGCCGTGCCCTGGCAGGCAGGTACGATGTCCGCGTTCTCGACATGTGGCCTCTGCTCCGGACCTTCTCATCTGACAGCAGCGCAAAAGGGCCAGCAGGGCAGGCAGCACGTTGCCATGATTTGAGCACCAGCATGCATGGCGCATGGCCTGTAGGGTTGGGCCCTGGAAGACAAGCTTGCACTGTCACGGCACCCTCAAGCCGCCAGCGTGCAGCAGCTGTGGGAGATTACAGACCCAGCCCGAAGGCCAGCAGGTAGCAGCGCAGATTCAAGCGGCAGGTTGAGAGGTTATGCGGTGGATGGTGTGGTCAATTCAGGGCATCACAATGGTGCCGGGTCAGCAGCAATGGAGCACGGCTGACGCCAGAACAGCAGTTGTACAATGGCGCCGTTCATGGCATGGAGCTTGAAGGAAAGAGGGGCAGGGCGGGGTGACACCGAGGTGATGCGCCGCATCTCGCAGCGGCGTGCTCACGGCCCGGCGCGGGCGCTGCCCATCTGGCCAGCAGCCCCTGCGCTTCACTCTGCCGAGTAGTTGGGGTTGAGCGCCAGCACCCGCTCGTTCTGCAGGCGGCGGGCATAGTCTGCGGCGGGCTCCTCCGCCTCCCTCTCTGGCTGCGCCACCACCAGCAGCACCTGCGGGGCGGCGCCGGTGGTGCGCTCGTCGTGCAAGGGTTGTGACGGGGGGGCACATGTGCAGACTTCGGGCACATGTGCGGCAGCGTTGGTGCCAGGGGCCGCCCACCGCGCACGCCTGGTGCAGCCGCCCTCCCACCTGCTCGCGCTTGATGAGGTGCGCAATGATCTTCTCCGCCAGCATGATCTCCTCCACCCCCGCCTCCTTCTCCTTGACCGCTCCGCTGCATGCGGGGCAGGGCAGGGGCGCAGCCTGTGAGGCTGCCAAACGCTGGCCATGCAGCGCGATGCGGCGCGGCGGGCCCCGGCACACGCCCGAAGCTGGGCCCGCGGAGCCATGTGGCCTCACAACTGAGTGCCATCGCAATCAAGCGGCAGGGTGGCCGATGGCATGTCGCGGCATGCCTTGGCCGCTGAAGGGTGCGGGCCCCGCCCCCCCCACGCGCCCCCTCACCGCTCCACCAGGTACTTGAAGTACCACTCGAGCAGGTCGCGCTGCCGGGAGCCCACCACCTCGTCGGGGCCGGCCTCGAGCCGCTGGCCGCCGGGGGCGCCCAGCGCCGCCGCGCCGTCGCCCGCCGCACCCTCCTCCAGCTGCTGCAGCCGCATGACCAGCAGGTTCTGTGGCGCGCAGGGGGGAGGGGGAGGGGCGCCAGGCGGCGTGTCGGCGGCAGCAAGCAGCGTCTGGATGGCCCCGGCTTACTATGCAAAGCCTGGAAACAGGCTAGGATCAGCGCTGGCAGGCAGTGGGACTGGGGAGAAGATGGGCACACGTCCACGGCTGGTGATGCATTGCATCAGGGGCAGCAAGAGCAGGTGTCAGCTCTGAGCACCTCGGTTTCCGTGTCATGCCCGCCTGTTCTGACCGCATCCACCCACCTTCACGTTGTTGTACTTCTGCTGCGGCACCTTGGTGGCCTTCTTCCGCGGCGGTCCCGCTGCATCGCCTGCCGCCGCGTCGCCACCCGCCGCTGCCTTGTCCGCTGTGCTGGCCGGCTCGGCGCCTGGCGCCGCATTCGCAGGCTGGTTCTCCGCATCGCTCCCGGCTGGAGCCGCCTCTGCCATCTCTGCATCGCCGCCTGCCGCTGCCGCCGCTGGCATGTCGTCGGCAACCTGCGGACAAGCAAGGGGGCCCACAGGGCAGGCTTGGTGAGGCAGGACGGATCGAGGGCCATGCACAGGCACACCGGGAGGCAGCAAGGAGCCCCACAGCTTGAGTCCCTCCCCACCCTGCGGAGCTGCCTCCAGCTCCGTGACTCTGCACCAGCAGCGCACATCACCGCACTGCGCAGCAGGCGCCGCGGCCCCGCCCGGCCCCCCCACCATGTGCTCCACCTCTGCCGCGTCGTCCAGCACATCCTCGTCCGCCAGCTCCTGGTCGGGCTGCTCCACGTTGATGATGGAGTTCTTCACCAGGCGGTAGGCCTGGGGGCGGGGGGGGGGGGGGGGGCGGAGGGGAGGGAGGGGGGGGGGGGTTGGGGGCGAGTGTGTGCAGCGCCGTGTGGGCTTTGCTGCAGCCCCTGGGCAGCCCCATGGCACCGGGGCTGTCGGAAGCTGCACGGCGCCAGCCTGTAGTGAGGCTCAAGATCCATGGCATGCGTCCAAGCAGGCCGAGACCTTTGCCCCCCCGGCTCAGCTGGCTCCGCCCGCTCTTAACAAGGGGTGCGCCTCACCTCCTTGACGTGGTCACGCCCCACCTCCTCGCACAGGTGCAGCCGCGCCAGCGCCTCGCTGAGCCGCACCAGCGCCTCCAGCTGGCGCACCTGCAGGGAGGGACACAGGGCGCAGGGGCATGGGGGGCGGACGACGAGAGGGAGCTTGAGGCTGAGGGGCGGCACCGAGGCGGACACGCCAAGCCATCCCTGCCCATCAAGCCTTGAGCAGCACCAAGCCTGAAAAGGGCGGGCTACCAGCCGGGGGCTGGCCATGGTGCAGCAGCAGCGCATGGGCAGGCAGGCGAGAGCGCCAGTGGGCAGGCGCACCGTGATGCGGTAGGCAGAGGCGGAGCCCGGCGCCGCATCGTCGCCGCGCAGCCGCTTGTAGCTCAGCACCAGCTGTCGCTGTGCCTGCAGCAACCAGGGACAGCAGGGAAGCCGTGCGGGTCAATGATAAGCCAGGCGATCTGAAGGCTGGGGGGTGGCACGCAGCGTGCCGCCAAGGCAGGAAGGGCAAGGGGGTCGGATGGGCCCAGAGGGAGGCGCCTACCTGCTGCGAGATGTGCGGCTTGATGGCGCGCGCATACTTGATGTAGCACTGCACAGCGCGGTGGGCCGTTCAGGGCGGGCGATGTGAGGCGGTGCGCCCTGCCTGCTGAGGCCGAGGCGCCTGGCTACGCTGCATCCGCCATTGGCACTGGGCTGACTGCAGTGGCCATGCATTCCCAGCCCTCAGCACTGCCTGGCCCCACCTGCATCTGCTCCATGGTGTATGGCGGGTTGAGGGCCACGCCCTGGCCCTGGTGCACGCTGCGGCAAGAGGCAAGAGGCAAGCCGGGCAGAGAGCAGGGTCGGGTGACAGCGGGGTGCTTGGCGAGGCAGCCATACCGCAGGGCAGCCGAGCCCAGGCAAAGCCCCCCCACCCTCGCAGCCCGCCCACCTGAGGATGTGCGCCGCAATCTGCTGGTCCAGGTGTGCATCGGGCTCATCAATCATGACGTGCAGCAGGTCAAACCTGCATGAGCGGGGGCCCAACCATAAGACCTGAGAGCCGCCCCCAGCTGCAGGTGCAGGCGAAGGAGCCACGAGCCATGCCCAGGCGACCCCGCCCAGGCCGGCACAGGCCTTGTGGTGGGGCCCTGCATGCGCCAGCAGCAGTGAGCACAAGCGCACCGTGACAGAATGGCCGGGGGCAGCGCCACATTGTACTTGAGCGGCTTGGACCGGTCGTATCGGCCCGCCACCGGGTTGGCAGCCGCCAGGATGGAGGTGCGTGCATTCAGGGTGGCCTGGGAGGGCGGTTTGGGAGGGAGAAGCTTGAATTGGGGAGGCTTCATTGGCAGCGGGGCCAGGCGGCCCTGGCACCGGCCGCGTCACACTGCTGGCTCCCTGCCGTGGCCCCTCACCTGGATGCCGGCCTTGGCAATGGAGATGGTCTGCTGCTCCATCGCCTCGTGGATGGCCACCTGTGGGGGAGCGGTTCGGAAGAAAGGACAGAAGGAGGGGGTAGCATGAGGGCCGGACATGGCCAGCCCTGCTGCCTCTTGCCCCAACGTGCGCCTTATCTGCAGGCACCGTACTAGCCCTTGAGCTGGCTGGCAAGGCCACCGAGATGTGCGTACGCACGATATGCCGGGGCTCCGCCCCGCCCGCCTGCCTGGTCCTTGACGTCCATCTTGTCAAATTCGTCGATGCAGCAGATGCCGTTGTCGGCCAGCATGAGGGCGCCCGCCTCGATGCAGAACTCGTTCGACTCGCTCTCCTGCCGGGGGCAGGGCCGGCGCAGGCGAGGTGGACGGCGCGGGCGAGGCGGGGCATGGTGCAAACGGCAGCAACAAAGGCGGGGGGAGCACAATAAAGAGCATGACAGCGCTGTATGCAGAAGGAGAGCAGGGCCCAGCGCACACACCAAACATCATGCATGCTGCGACGAGGCGACTCGGGCGGCTGCCCACAGGCTTTCCAACACGGTCAGCCTTGCCCCCACACCCACCCCACCTTGACCACGGTTGCAGTCAGGCCTGCCGCAGAAGAGCTCTTGCCGGAAGTGTACACAGCACGTGGCAGGAAGGCGGACACATACCTGCAGGCCTCGGGAGGGGGGCGCAGGCCGAGAAGAGTTGGCACGCAGCCTGCCGGCTGCACCGCCAGGAAACGGGAGCAGCACGGATGGGCCCAACATATCCCTGTGCTCTGGTGGGGCCACCTTACTTTGCTACAGAATGTCTTCGCTGGGAAGCAGGGGAGCCACAGCAGGACGATTAAGTCCCTGCCCTCCCAGCCTTGCCCGGCCCGCCCCGGCCCCCTGCGCCCCTCACTTGAGCATCTGCGACTTGGCGCAGGCGGGGTCGCCCACGATCGCCACATTGATGTCGCCACGCAGATTGATGCCCTGCACGGGAGGGGGCTTGCCGGGGGGCAGCCGCCTGCGTCTCTGCATGCACGCACTCGTGGGCTGCTCACATGTCATGCACTGTTTCCAGCAACGTCTGCCCCACCCGGCACCCCGCTCCACGCATGCTCCCCCCAGTCTGCTGCCCCACCTCAGCCCTGCGTGCAGGGGCGGCTGCGGGCAGGCGCGCACGCACCTCCTTAGTCTGCTTGTGCACGCCGCCCAGCAGCATGAGCAGGACGGCGCGCTTGACGTCGGTGTGGCCGTGCACATTGGGCGCCACGCTGGCGGCCAGCCGGTCGTACAGCGCGCTGTCCCGCCGCATCTCCTCCAGCTGCTCCTGCAGGGCGGGGGGGCGGGCGGAGCGCCGCGGGGCGCAGGCCTCCCTGTCGGCCACAGCAGAGGTCGCAGAGGTGGCAGGAGCAGCCACACTGCAGCCATCTGCAGACCCTGCTCCCGAACCTCGACACCGTGCTAGGCTCGGCTGCCCAACGCCCCGGCACGCACTGCCGCCACCCACCCGCTGCTCCAGGCTCAGCTGCGCCAGCACCTCCTCTGGCTCCTGGTCGTCGTCGGCCCGGATGTTGATCATGCCGCTCTTCTGGTCCAGCGGCTGCAGGGAGGGGCGAGCCGGACAACTGTCCAGAGGGAGCACAAAGCGTGCGAACAAGCCACAGGCCTGAAACGGGCCCAGCAGCTTAGTTGACCTGGCGAGGCGGCGGTGCAGCGGCGCACGTCTTGGCAGCCGGCCCCCGGGGCCCACCTGCGTGCCGCAGGCGATGAACACCAGGCGGTACGTCAGCTCGCGCACGCCGGTGCGGGCGGGGCCCTTGGTCAGCCCCGTCACGCCCTCGCTCATCCCCGCCTTGTCGCCCGAGGCCAGCTTGGCCTGCAGCCGCTCGCCGGGGGCGCTGCAGGGGCAGGCGGGGCATGGACAGGGTGGGCGGCAGCAGCAGGCCAGGGCCGCCACACACAGGCCCGCCAACTCTGCCGTGGCCTGCGGGGTCTGGCCATGCTCTCATGAACGATACAATAGGCGCAGCCAGGGCAGCAGCAGGTGCGGTCCTGGGGGAGGCTGGCCGCCTCACGTGAGCGCCGCCACGTCGGGCACCACCACCAGCATGCCCGTGAACACCGCCTTGTCGCCGGGCCGCACAGTCTCCACCTGCACGCAGCACAGGAGCCCGGGCAGCTGGTGGCTGGGCACGCATGCACGCGCGGCAGGGAGCTGGGCACGCGCAGCACGCGACCTGCGCAGGCCCACCAACCAGGGCAGGCAGGCGGCGCGGCCCAGCACGCAGCGGGCTGCCGCCACACCACATGTGGCGAACGGGGCCCCACCTGGTCGTTGCGCAGAATGACCTCCATGGTGCGGGGCAGGGAGCCAGCAGGCACCTGCACGACGGGCGGACAGCAGCGCACTCGGCATGCCAGGCTGGGAATGCCCGCTATCCTGTTATCGACACAAGCCCCAGTGCTCTCAGCCTGGATGTTGCCTCGGCAGCCTGCCAGCCCGAGCCTGCCTCCCCAGCCCAGCCGGCCTCCACAGCCCAGACCTGCTTCCCTCGCCTCCCCCTTCACCCCCGCCCCACCTCGTCGGGGTTCTCCTGCACCTTGGCCTTCTGCCAGTCCACAAAGGTAGACTGGTCCATCACCAGGGACCAGTGGGTCCTGCAAGAGCATGGGGCAGCCTTGCAGTGAGCGGCTGGGCACTAGGCGGCCAGCCTGGATCTGGCTCGCCTGAAGGGCGGCCCTCTGAGAATCTGCGTGGCCGGGCCAACAGCCGCTGATCCGCCAAGGGTTTTGCCACGATAGGCCACTGCCACAGCACGCCGGCTGCGCCCCAGTGAGGACTGTGCTGCCCCGCTAGCCCTGTACTGCCGTGCGGGCGAGCTGCGCCCGTGTGCGCGTCCTCACTTGTTGCCGCAGGTGGCGTTGGGGCAGATGACCGGCTGCGTGTACTTGAACTGCTGCTCCACATCCTTGACCACTGCGGGGCGAGGGTGATGGGGCAGGGCAGCGCAGCGGGCGATTGAGGAAGGCAGGCCGGCAATGCTGCAGGCGAAATAGCGTCGAGTGCTTGTGGGGGCTCCCTGATTGAACGCAACTGCGCCGCGCTAGTCGGGCTCCGCCGGGTGGCGATGCTGCCGCAGGCAGAGCCATTCAACTATGATGGCAAAACAAAATAAGCAAGCTTGCATCCCTGCACCCAGCCCGACGCAGTGGGTTGGGCCTGCAGCGAGCCCTGTCTCGGTATCCAGGCAGCAGGCAGGCCCCCCCGTACTGGCAGGCGCGGGCGCACCAGTCATGCACTCCATGCACCGGAAGGTGCCGGAGAAGAGCTCGGGCCGCACGTCGGTGGTGCGCGTCACCGTGCCCACAAACTGGCTCAGCTTGCCGATGCGCGAGGAGCGCAGCGCGCGCAGGCGCTCGTTGTCGGGCAGGCCGTAGAAGGACAGCCAGAAGTGCTTGTCCGACCTGGGCGGCGTTACGGCGAGGCATGGCGGGGGAGTGGAGGGTGATGGGCATGCAGGGACGCAGGGGCTGCTGCCGGCTAGTTTCATCGGTCCCAGCGCATGGTGCGATGCAGGACAGGCAGGCGCGTGTGCTCATGCCAGCCTGCATTGGCCGCTCACCCGTCCTCGTTCTCGGCGTAGGTGTCCAGGTGCTGGCGCACAAAGGAGCGCACAGCGGCGCGCAGGAAGGGCTCCAGCCTGTAGAAGGCCTCAGAGATGTTCTGGGCCAGCGCCTGCAGGGTGCACAGCAGGCAACGTCAAAATCTGCCAGGTGCGTGCACGTTGCTTGGGCTCCGGGCGGTGGGGCACATGCTGGGCTGGTGCTTGTGCGGCAGGACACAGGTGGGTATGCTAAAGCAACAGAGCCTTGTCCGGCGATTGCTGGGCTGCTAGCTGGCTTCAAGGCGCGCGCTCTGCCGAGGCTGCTTTGGCTTGACGGCCAAGCAACACCGTACACGCATGCAGAGCAGCATGGGCGCAACGCCCCAGAAACTTGCAAGGTGAATGACAAAATGGCTGGACTGCTGCAGCGGGGGTTGCGGAGCACATGAGCACCAGGGGCGCCACAGCTCTCGACGGCCCGCTGCCGCCCGCACCTGGTCATACTCGGCGACGTGCTCAAAGTTCACATAGAGGCACTTTAGCTCCCTCTCCTTCATGGTCGCCAGCTGTTCCACGTAGAAGCGCTGCGGCTGGGACGCCCGGCCCGCTGCAGCAGGTCGGTCCCACCAGGGGAATTCAAATTTGGCGGCCCCTTCCCCGGGACCTGCGGCATGCCTCGATGGCTATGTACGACTTGCTGGGGCTTTGGCAGCTAATGGGCGGGTCCCGATCGCGCGCCGGAGCCCGCACAGCCCTTCACTCACCTGAGCCCTGGCTGTGCGTGTTGCTCTGGCTTGGCTCCGCATCGAGAATGTCGGTGAGCACGAAACCATTGAGGAACTGCAGGAAGCGCTCCTTGACCTGCTCACAGAGCTCCACCGGCGCGTTTATGACGTTTATCACTGGCAAAGCGGCCTGTACCTCCATCTTGCAATCTGCAAACGTCCAGGGGCCGCAGGGCGCGCTTGGACGGCTGACACCAATGTGGCCTGAAGGGACAGCACGGCGCCGCCAGCCTGGCGGCCGTGCGCGGCCGCGGGATTGCAGCGGGGCAGGCATCATGATGCATCATCAGCATTCGCTGTATAAAGGCAGCATAACTGTTCTCCTCTCTACATTTGCTGTCGCGAGATGTGCACTTCCCCTGTGAAGCGTCATAGGGGCAAACACCCTGCATCTGCCCATAGCTTCACACAGCATGATGTGCGTACACAGCATTCCTGCATGCTTTCTCAACACGCAGGGCTAGCTAGCAAGGCAAAACCTACATTACAGGAATCAACTGTGTGTTCTGCGTTTGAAAACTATCTAGCCGGGGACGCCACCAAAGCTGTCGGGCTCGATTCACAGAGGTGCCCCTGAGACGCACACCACAGGGATCCGAACAGACTCCTTGTCTCACCTTCAGCAATTATCTGAAGCAAGTTGAGACACCGGCATGAAATGTTGACAGCCCTCGAAACATTGCTCTTACTGCAAGACCAAGAGCCCGCAAGCTAGGGTTCTGTGCTGCTGCCGCCAGCTCAGCTTGCTGCAGCTGATGCAGGAGGATACAGTTGCAGCGCGCCTTTATAGCTCGACATCTCGACTTTCCATAAGATATTCCACACCAAGGCCCCCATCTCTCGTGCCGGCCTGGCGCGCCGTCTGTGGAGAGCCAAGTTCCGAGCTCCTGCGGCCGCTTGGCTCGGCACCTTTTCAGGGCAGGAAGCCGAACCTGGTAGAGCTGGTGAGGGTGCCTGCATTGCGCTTGCAGGCCTTGCACGCTATCAAGTGTCGGCGGCGGACAGCGCCACAGCAGCCGCATGTACACCTAGCAGCAGAGCTCACCAACCACTCCTGCCTGCATGCAGGCTTGCCCGGAGCTGCTCAGGGCATGGTGTACCCGGTGCTGGACGCAGCTGCAGTGCTGCCCGAGCACCGCTCAATCAACTCGCGCATTCCCACCGCTGTGGCCTTTGAGAATGCCACGCAGCGCAGGGTCGAGGTGATATGGCTCAGCTACCAGGGCGACGCCCACCATTACCACACCCTGCTGCCGGGTGCCAGCACAGTGCAGTGAGTAATTGCGCACATGCCAATGCGCGTGTGGATTCACCGGTGCCAACCTGGCAGCGCAGGGCTATGCCGGCAGACCACACTCGACATGGGGCACCCGCTACCTGTCTGCGGCAATTGTGACATCAGACTGTGGACATCATGCACCGAATGGGGGGCCCAATAGGCTCCTCAGCACACAAAGCTCGCGATAGATGCACACGCGGTGCATGCAGACGAAGCACGCTTGTCCCTGACGACTGCCCATGCTGCTCCTCTCCACCCTGCAGGTTAACGTTCACCACACACCCCTGGGTGTTCCGTGATCCCTCTGACCCCTCAGCCGTGCTCGTGGTGGGGAACCAGGCTGTGTTTTATGCGCCGCCTCTTCATGCGCGCGGCTCCGGTTACCCCCGGGTGGTGATTCGGGAGGCTGACCGCCAGCCTTGGAGCCCTGCCCACCACCTCCTCGCCCCGCCGGCGTTCCAGCAGCAGGCAGCTGCGCTGCTGCTGTGCCACCAGCGGCTGGCACGAGGCGGCGTGTCGCCACAAGACAGAGATGCGCAGGAGGGCGAGGCTCGGGAGGGCTGGCCCATGCAGCTGCGCAGTGCGGTGTCACGGCCATGCCAGCAGCCAGGCGCGGAGCTTGGGCGGGAGGTGCAGCAGGAGGAGCAAGCAGGGTCGGAGGAGGCAGCGGTGCTGCTTCCCGCGCCGCAGCACCAGCTGGGGCTGGGTGATTTGCCTCAGGTGAAGCCGCTGTGGAATGCAGGCCGGCTGAGTGCTTTGCGTCATGAGGCAGCAGTGCACACTATTCGCAACACCTGGGTGCAGCGCTGTTGGGCATGACCTGCATGTGCTCCGCATCCGTCGAGGGTCACGCATGTGCCGCACAGCTTCCCAGCCCCCTGCCTCATGGGCCAGGAGCGCACCTCGATGCGCTTCCCAGCGCCAGCGCCGCAGGCCACCGCCAAGCTCTGCCCTCTTGTACGCCGCCAGAGCGCACAGCCCCCTGCGCTTCCCCCCCGCAGGACCTGCTGCTCATGGTGCTGACGGCGGCGGCCCCCCCGGTGCCGCTCCTGGTCAAGCCCGCGCTGCCGCAGGGCCTGTCCCCTGCTGAGCTGCCGCACGCAGCGCTGGAGCATCTGTTCAGGGCAGGGCCATGCACAGGGGCCGGTGGGTCGCGCTCCCGCGGCAGCACCAGCGTGGATGGTGGAGCCGGCCTGTGGCAGGCGGCGCGGCGCGAGGAGCAGGAGCGCAGCATGCCCGCCAAACAGCTGTGGCAACTGCGGGCCCAGCAGGAGGACCCGCAGCCACCGCCGCTGGCGCCTGAGCCCCACCCCCTGCTGGGCAACCAGCCAATCTTTGCAGCCGGCCTGCTGCAACTGGTGGCAGGAGCGGACCCGAACCCGCTGCCTGCCGAGCCTGGAAACGGCGCCGCTGATGGGCAGCAGCCTGCATGAAAGCAGGGTGGTTGGGCGCACAGCATGCAGGAGCCGCCTGTAAATGCAACACTTGCACAGCAGATGTGCCCGGCATGGCATGGCAGTAGGTGTTGGCCATGCTCAATAGCCATGCTCAATGACTTGAGGCGCTTCAAGCACGCATGTTTACAACTTCCTGCACAGTGTCCTCTTTAAGCTCGAGTGCTGAGGGCATGGCCCCTGCTCTTGACACTGGGGGGCAGCAGAGCTGTGCGGCGGTTGGACCGCCACCTGGCGACTGCGGCGCAGGCACTGGCAGCAGCAGCACCCTCCCTACTGCATCTGCTTGCGCCGACAGGCTGTCGAAACCTCCCATTGTATGTGTATAATGTCCTGTCGATCATATTGGTGCTCAGAGAACAGTGAACATGGTGTTGGCGCCGCCATCTCCCTTTGCGCTCGACTGCCTTTGGGGGCTAATACAAAGGGTTTCTGGCTAGATGCAGCGAAAGCCAGGCATGAACTCTACAAGGGCGCAAATCCTCGTCTGGCTGCAACTGAGCTAATAATTTGTAATGTTACGTTAATTACCGTCGCATGCACAGCAGCACCGCTGGGGCGGGATCTTGCTGAGCAACAGGCTGGGCGAATTGAGCCGTGCACATCGTGTATCGGGCTGACTCGGGGAGAGCAGGCTGTCCTGCACCCGGCACCTAAACTGCGAGTGCAGCAGCGCTTGCAGCTGCCAGGCGGCACCAGGACCGTTGCTAGGGAGCTAAAGCCCGAAAACAAGGCGCGCAGGCGAAGTGCTGCAGCCTGTCGCACTTGCCCGGGCGAGAGGCCGCCCAAGCGCCAGCGAGCCTTGCGGGCGCCCATTGCAGGTGCGTGTGTTTTAGCGGAAGGAAGCAGGCGGGATGAGGTCCACCCGACAGTCGGGGGGATGTGGCCTAAACAATAAGGAGCAGCGCTGCGCTGGGTTTGCGCGGATTTTGATGCGCCTCGAGTGTATTGCCTCACTAGAAGGGCGTCCCGAGGCTGCCGCTGCCTAGACTGGGGCACTGTCCGGCAGCCAACGGGCCAGCCCACCCTTTGCCCACCCCTTTCGCAGTTGGGCAGGCCCGAACGACGCTCGTCCAAAGGCACCATGGCGGCATTTGACAGCGGCAACGCCAGCAGCCAGGAGGGTGGCCTGCCGGCAGCGGGCATCGACGCCGCCGGTATGGAGTGGGACCTGGACGTCGATGCCTTCCTTGACGACGTGCGTCCCGCTGCTGCCTGGGCTGCAAGCAGCTGCGCTTCACGGCCGCAGATTGCAAGAGCGCTGTGTAGCGCTTGCAGCACCAGCAGCCAAAACTTTGCCAGCGGACCCTGTCCGCGGCGCCGCACACCGCCCCCCCGGGCTGTCCCCGCTGGGTCATGTGCAACCCCCTCCCTGCCTGCCCCCCTTGCAGTACCTCAAGGACCTTGGCCCGGAGGCGCAGGGTCCCGACCACTTTGGCAACATCGCCATAGACTTTGCGCCCACGACGGCGCAGGCGGGGGTGCTGGGCGCCTGGGGCCCCTCCGCGCCTGCAGCCTCCGTGCCAGTTGACTCGGCCGTGCACCAGGCGCCCACCATGCT
>KQ482041.1:845092-857980 GCA_001430745.1 Auxenochlorella pyrenoidosa
CTGCTGCGCCGCCAGCGCGGCGTCGACCTCTGCCTCCAGCCAGCAGCGCAGGTGGGCCCAGCAGGCGTCCTCCCAGGTGGAGCAGGCCGGCAGCACCCGCGCCAGGTGGCTGCACAGCGCCCCGTACAGCGCGGCCTCGTGCGGGGCGCCGCCGGTAGCCTCGGCCGCGGCGCCGGCGCGCTCGGCCAGCTGGAAGCAGGACCAGCGCCACAGCGCGCGCAGCAGCACGCCGCCGCCCTCCACCTGCGGCGCCAAGGGGGGCGGCACAAGCGCTCCTGGCGTGCCTGCAAAGGCTGTCACTGTGCGCTGTGGCCACAGTGCCCAGCCCCAAGTGGGTAGAGAAGCAGCACCAAAACGCAGCCTTGGAAGGCTGCACGCGTTAAAAACAAAGTTTTGTTTGTGCGTGCCACCCCCCACCTCTGCCGCCAGGTCATGCGCCTGCTCGCCCGCGGGGTCCATCCCATCCGCCTCCTCGGCGGCGCCGCCCAGCGGCAGCGGGCCCTGCGCGCCGCCGCCGCCCAGCGAAGCAGCGCGCCACGGCTGTCCCACTGCCTCGCACAGCTGCCGGGCCTCGGTCATGCGCCCTGCGGCAAGAACAGGGCGCCAGCACAAGCCCGCGGGTGCTGGTCGGCATAGGCACCGCCCGCCCATCAATACCAGGGCAGCAGTAGCACAGCTGCCATTTGTTACTACCCAATCCCGCTGCTGCCGCCCCTTGCTCCAGCGTCAGGGAGGGCTGCCGTGTTCGCAGCGACCTCCACCCCTGCGCCGCGGCCTCCGCCCCGCCCACAGGCGGCACCTGCGGCCGCCCCCCCCCGTCCCTCAACGCACCTGCGCGCAGCAGACGGAAGAGGCGCGCCGCCAGCCGCTGCTCGTCCTTTGCGTCGTCGGCCTGCAGCGCCTTGTGCTGCCGGGTGGGGGCGTCGGGGTCCAGCTCCGTGACCAGCGCCACTGCAGGCAGGGGCAGGGGCAGCGGTGCCGCGGCTGGGTTGAGGACGATGAGAACAGGGGCGGCACAGCACGCACGGCACAGCGCCGACCCTGCAGGAGAGGCGTGCACAACAGCTGCGCTCACCCACCGCACCCCTGCTGCCACGCAGGCCCAGCAGGCCGCCAGCGGGCCGCCGGCCCGGCCCCTCTCACCCGCTTCGCGCCCCGCAAACCCCCGCGCCGCCGCCGCCGCGTCCAGCCGCCGCCGCGTGTCTGCCCACACGCCGTCGCTGCTGGCCAGCGGCGCCTGGTGCTCGCTGTCCAGGGCCTCGCCCGCCAGGAACTCCAGCCAGGCCACTGTGCGGGCGCACCTGCGGGGGGCGAGGCAGTGGGGCTGGGGTGGGGTGTTGCATTACACGTGCTTGTCGGTCGCGCAACCCTCTGCCACTACACACCCCAGCTGAGGGGGGGGACAGGTGAGCCGGGAGGTCAAAGCCGTGGGGCTGCTGCAGTGCTGCATGGAGAGCAGCTGTGGGCATGGCAGAGCCATGTGCATTTCCGTGGCTTGAGCAGCGCGAGGGGCAGCCATCGGCATCGACAGCTGCTTGCAGGCTCTGGATGTGGGCAGGCGGCCGCCCAGGGGATGCTCCCTCTCCACATCCCAAGCAAGGGGTGATCGAAGCCAGCCACCAGCACGCAGCGTATGTGCCCAAACCAGCAGCCCCGCATGGCTCTTGCTCGCCTGTTGAGCTCCGCGTTTGCAAACAGCAGGTCGGAGGCGCGCTGCCGGACGGTCTTGCTGAAACCGGCGCCGTCGACAAAGCCGCCGCCGCTGCCGCCCGGGAAATCCCTGCGGGCGGGCAGGAGGGGCCGGGAGCATGCACAGCATGAACGAGGCATCGAGAGACCACAGCCCCGGCAGGCAGCAGGGCACGGCCGATGCAGTGAGCCTTTGCCGACGCAGGGCGCCCCGGGCCAGGCTGCATGCGTGACGCTGCCGCCTTCCCTGCGCACGCCCGGGCGGCGCCCACCTGCGGGGCAGGCCATGCAGGAACCAGAGCAGCTGCCAGGTGGCTGCCTCCCCCTCCAGCTCCTCTGCCTGCTCCTTGAGGGACATGTACCTGCGGTACCAGGCAGGGCAGGCACCAGCGGGGGCAAGTGGGTGGGGTGCGAGCAGCAGGGCGCTCTCGCCCCTGCCTCGAGGGGGCTGGAAACTGCCCCGGCAGTATGGCTGGGCAGGACAGCCAGGGACAGCGGTCGCAGCTTGCCAGCAGCTGCGCTGCCATCACTGCTGCTGGACGGTGTTTGGTGCCGCGGCCGTCGGCGGGCGGCCCACCTGGCGGCGCGCTGGAGCTGCGAGGAGGCCAGCTCCCGCAGCGCGGCGGCGCGCATGCGGCAGACGGCGGCGTACTCGCGCACCGCCTCTGCGGCGTCAGCTTCGCCGTGCATCACTGCAGGCAGGACGGGCACGCACAGCGGGTACGGGCAGGGCCAGGGACGCACAGGTGACACACCCGAGTGGCGCCCAGGCCGGAGATGGGCAAGGCTGCACGAGGCCTCCAGCGGAAATTGAGCCATGCCCTGCTAATCAAAACCAAACCCGCACCTGCGCCCAGCACCCGAGCAAATTCCTCCTCCTCAGGCCGCTCCCGGCTGCCCAGACCGGCCGCTGCCACTCCAGCAGGTGACAAGGCAGTGCCCTCTAAGCTGACCACCGGCGGCTGCTCGCCAGCATCGTCCTCCATCCAGTCACCATCTTCCTGCACGCTCAGTCCTCCAGGAGCTCCAGCCGCAGGCTGCTGCGCACCCGGGCCCAGCGCCGAGGACGGAAGGAAGCCCAGGCGCCGCAGGCCCACAGCGGAGCGGCTGCCGCCGCCGGTGGCGGGCGAATAAATTGGATTCAAGTCGGCGCCATCGCCGCCTGGAGACATCGCGCTAGCAAACAGCGGGTTGCCAAACCCCAGGTCTGCAGGAAAAGAGGGCAAGCAGAGTGGGAAAGGTGGTGGCTGGGCAGCTGGCGAGGCGCTGGCCCCTTTGGCATTCATTATTGAAACATAGGCCTACCATCAGCGTCTGCCTGCATCTTGGGAATGCCCAGGCACCGCCGCAGCAATCAATCGTTTTGGGGCGGAACCAACTTCAAGCGTGAGACCCTCAGGATGTCATGGGTTGATGTGAAAGTTGGGGGAAGTGCAAACTGCCTCATGCGAAAGTGCGTTCAAGCGGTCTGGCCGCTGGCGGTCACGGCGGGAGCGCTGAAGCCCGGCCCTCCCAGCAGTGCCATGACTGCAGGCAATCAGGTCAGCAGCAATACAGTTCAATGACACACCCGCAACAGGAAGGATGATTTCCACAGCATTTGATGTCAGCAGTGCAGCAGCACCATCCAGAGTGCCCGGGCCGAGGACTCTGTGGATGACGAGGACCACCGTCTCCATCACTGTTTCCCTCTTGTCGTCGTGCATTGCTCACCCTCGATCATGCACGACCTGCCACCCTTAATGCATGAAACACTGCAGCAGACAGTCAACAAACAGCCACCAAATAGGAGGGGCGGAATCGGCATGCCCATTGATGGCTGAAGAGGCCTACGGCGGTCAATCAAGGTCAACAGACCCCCGCCACACGAGACACAGCAGTTGATGCAAGGATGCGTTTGGCACACAGGTTGCTCTGCCTTGCCGAGGCATTTTGCCACTGCTGGGTTCCGCACTGCACAGAGGCAACAAATTTGCAAATGCAGCTGCTTGCCTCACCATGTCATGATGCCATCGGGCGCTGTCTGATGTTTTACACTACACTGTGCACACACTTTTGCATTCCAGTTGTTAGCAGCGGGCAGTGAGTGCCTGACACAAGGGCAAGATGAGATGCTGGGGGGTGGGCATCACCTGCAGATGATGCTGATGCCGTTCCCCCAGGGCACCAGGGCACGGCCATCTTCTAATACTGTGAGTGGTCAATAAACAGACATGCTCCCTGCTTCCACAGTGTCAAAAGCAATTTCCCCACAACCAAGTGGTTTGACCAAGATCAGGCTCAAAGATGCAGCCAAGGCGGCTAGCCGCAGCTGCATGCAGCTGCAGCCGCCGGCTGGCCAATGTGCAGGTCCAGGAACCCGTCATGTGCTGTCGCTGCCGCTGTTCTTCTTCCTCAAATCAACATTGCAACGGGGCTGCGAACATTTGATGAGACCCTTCCATAGCGCGGAACTGAAGGGAGCAAGCAGTGTGACGTTTGTGGCGACGTGACCTGGGCCAGGCGCGCGAGAAAGGCGCAGAAAAGGCCAAAGACCCAACCCTTACCGCCGAAGCTCAACGATCTCGCTCCAATGGCCTGAGCGCGCGTCCAAAATGGCGCGGCACTCTCTGCTGCCCCTTGCGACGCTGCTGGTGGCGCTGCTGACGGTGCCTGGAGTCTCTTGGTGCCTGGTTCAGGTGTGCAGCAGGGTGCCGCGCCTGTTAACCCTGCCGCCAGTACTGGCGGCGCCGCCGCTGCTGCCGTCGGCCGCCCGCCTGCTGCCTGGCTTGGACATCAGTCCAGGGCCTGTTTCAGGCTTCTTGGCGCATCACAGTTCAAGTTGTACTGCCATGCAGGAGCTGTCTCAGCAGGAGGACCAGCCCAGGCAGGAAACAGAGCAGCTATGGCGGCCTACTGGCGGGGCGCGCTCTCTGCTGCAGGGTGCTGGCGATGCAGATGCCTTGACAGCGGGTGACGATGCCCGCAGGGTTGACACCACAGTGGAGGACGGCATCCTGCAGACACATGCCCCGCCCGCAGACAGGCAGGCGCGGCAGCGCCTGGCAGGGGAGGCAGGGCGCGCACAGCAGCAAGCCCAGCAACAGGAGGATGCCGATGTGTTGCAGGAACGGGCGGCACAACAGGCGCGCCGCCTGCGGGAGGAGAAGGCAGCACGTGAGCGGTCAGCGCAGGCCAAGGCTGCCCAGGAGGCCGACCACTCTCGCCAGCTGGATCGGCAGCGGCGCGAGGCGGCGCAGGCACGCGACCGCCTGGCAGCGCTGCAGCAGGAGGATCGGCAGCAGCAGTCCCTGGGCCGTGGCTCGCTGCGTGCCCGCAAGCTGCCTACTTCCACGCAGCCGCTGGTCAGCGGGTCGAACAAGAACGACATCTTTGCGCAGCACACGGAGCGGCGCCTGGCGGCGGCGCGTGAGCGCTTTGCTGCGCAGCGCTCAGCGCTTGCGGCGGCTCGTGCAGCGCAGGGGCAGGCGCGGCAGCAGCAGGGGCAGCAGCAGGAGGCGGGTGGCGCAGCAGGGCAGCGAGACAGGCAGGTGCCGGCGGCGCGTCACATGGGTGCAGCCCCCAGGCGGCGCCACCAGTCGATCCCACTGCCCGTCATTGTGGCCATGACGCTGGCCATGGCGGCGGCGGCCGGCCTGGGCGCGCTGCCCTTCTTCTTCGTGCGCAGCATGAGCCCGAGGGCCACGGGGGTGGCGACGGCCATCGCCTGCGGCGTCATGCTGGCCGCCTCGTTTGACCTGGTGCACGACGGTGGGTGGTGCGCCGCGCCGCCCGCTGCTGCATGCCCCGGGGGATGTGGTGTCCTGTGGGTTTCCAGGACTTGCTGCCGTGAAGAGCGTGGAGGCTTTGCAGCGTGCTGTGTGCACGTTGAGAGGCCGTCCACAGAGCAGCAGCAGGGCCTCCGGACTGAGCGGCCTGTTGCAAGGAACCTTCCCTGCCCCTGCAGGCCAGCCCTACGGCGCGGCCCTGACGGTGGCTGGCGTGCTGCTGGGCGGCTGGTTCATCAAGTGGGTGCAGGAGAGGCTGGCTGCGTACGAGGACATCACCTTTGGCTCGCTGCAGGGCTCCTCGGGTGGGTGCTGGGGTGGCGCGGGATGGGGGGCGACACAGCTCTGGCGCACGGGCCGCCGACGTTGCCTGCCTGCCTGCCTTTTGATGCGCTGGTGAGGATGCATGAGGTTTGCCGAGCTGACGCCGGCACAGCCATGGAGGTGTGCTGCAGTGTGCTCGCCTGCGTTGCGGCGACACTCAAGGATCTCCGCTTTGCCCCATGCCTGCCCGTGCAGCCCGCAAGACGGTGCTGATGGTCGGCATCATGGCGGCGCATGCGCTGGGGGAGGGCTGCGCTGTGGGGGTGTCCTTCTGCGGCGAGCGCGGCTGGGCGCAGGTGGGGAAGGGGCTGGGCAAGGGCGGCGGGTGTGGCCAGGCCACGCTGCAGCCGGGCGGGCAGGTGACCCAGGCCCATGCTGCTTGCACTTTCGAGTGCCCAGCAGGCTTGTCGTGCCGCCCCGCCCAGCTGTTTCAGGGTGCGTAGCCTGGGCACCCTGCCTGCCAGGCCACCAGCGTTGCATGCCCCGCCACAACCCGGCCCTCCTGCATGCTCCCCACGTGCCCGCGCCGCAGGGCGTGCTGACCACGCTGGCCATCGGGGTGCACAACATCCCGGAGGGCCTGGCCAAGGCCACAGTGCTGGTGGGGCAGGGCGTGTCGCCGCGCCGCGCTCTCGCGTGGAGCGTGGCCACCTGCCTGCCGCAGCCGCTGGTGGCCATCCCCTCCTTCATGTTTGTCGACGCCTTCACGGTGTGTGTGTGGGTGTGAGGGGGGCCGGGCGCCCGGGGCCAGGGGGGACGGTTGCCTGAGCAGGGCTGCAGCGCGCCGCTGCATCCTGGCGAGCGGGCAGCCAGGGACTTGGCCTGTTGGGAGCAGCATCCAGTGCAGGCGGGCTGCAGTCTGCCCGTGGGAGGGGCCATGCCCAGGTGCGAGTGCACCAGAGCACCGCCGCCTGCGCACACCCGCTGCTCCCCCCGCAGATGGTCCTCCCGGTGGCCCTGGGCTTTGCCGCCGGCTGCATGATTTGGATGGTGTTTGCCGAGCTGCTGCCGGATGCCCTGGAGCGCGCAGAGGGAGCCCAGGTGGGTGGGCTCCCTGCCCTGGGCATCGCGTGCGCCTGATACTTTCGGATGCTCGTCTGGGCACAGCTCTTGGCGCTCTCCTGGCCCCTGCACTGCTGTACTCCGACCCGGCCTCCCTCACTGTCCAAGCGATCACCCTCTCCCAACCTGCCTGTCGCTGCAGGTGGCTACCGCAGCGACAGCAGCAGCAGCCGGGCTGGAGGGCTTCCGCATGTTCTTCTCCAGCCTGGAGCAGGCAGACGGCAGCTTTGGTGGCGGCGCGGCGGCAGCACACGCCGCCGGCATGCTGGGGCGCATGGGCGCACCGCTGCTCGTGCTGCTGCCAGCAGTGGCAGCGTCGGCGGGCGGTGGCGCAGCGCTCGGCGGCTCGGCCATACCCGCGCCGGTGGCCTGGGGAGTCGCTGCGGCGGTGGCTCTGAGCAGCGGGGGCGGCACGATTGTAGACCAGCTGCTGTACCGGTCGCAGGTGTGTTGTGAGAGGGGCACCTGGCAATCACACCCAGCAAATGCCCGCCGACTATCCTGCAGCGAATGAACAGCGTAAGCCTGCGCTGAGGTGTCGCAGCGCTAGTGAGCAGCTTCTGTGCCGGGAGCGTCCCGTCCTCACTCGTCTGTGCCCCAACTCCTTGCTTTGCAGCTGCCGTTGGTGCACACGCTGGCGGCTGCTGCGGCCGGTGCCGCGCTTGCGCTCCTGCTGCACCGCCAGCTGCTGACCTGGGCGGATGCCTCGGCGGCTGCCCTCGCGGCTCGCAAGCTGCGCGCCATGGAGCAGGCGGGCGGCGGCGTGGGCGGCCTGGGGGGGCGGTCCGCCCCCGACGTGGAGGCCCTCGAGTATGCCAGCCTGTACCAGCAGCACCACCTGCACCACCACCCCGGCAAGATGCAGCACCACACCCACACCCACCCGCTGCCCCTCACGCTCGACGCCACCAACGGGGACGGCCCCCAGCACACGGGCGCCACTGGCGGCATGAGCAACGGGTACGGCGGCTCCTCCTCCTCGCTGCACTACCAGGCGCCCTACCACCGCGGCGGCAGCTCGCTGGTCGGGAACGGCAGCGCAGCGGCGATGGCGGATGGGCTGCCGGGGGCGCCCTCCGGGGCCGGCACTCCCAGCGGCTTTGGCTTGGGCGGAGCGGCCACGCCGGTGCCGCGCGGCTGGCGCACCATACGCCTGCTGCCTGCCAGCCAGCTGGCCGCGGCGGCACTGGCGGCGGCAGCGCTGGCCACGGGCGCGCTTGCCACTGGCTGGCACCTTGCGTGCCCGCTGCTGCTGCTGGGCACAGACCGGTCGGCGGCGCTGCTGCCTGCCGCTGCCCTGCTGGTTGCGGGGCCGGGCCTGGGGGCCGGTGCGCTGGCCCGCGCCCTGCCCAGCCGCAGCGGTGCTTCTGCAGGCGCCTGGCTAGGCGGCTTGCTGGCGGGCGTCGCAGCGCTGGCGGCATCCCTGCTGGCAGCCCGTGCGCACGAGTCGGCCCACACCGCCACCCTTGTCAAGCACTTCTTCTACCCTTACGGCATGACAGACACAGCCGAGGCGCTGGCGGCTGGAGCTCTGTGCGCCGCAGCCTGGTTTGCACTGGCAGCCGGCAGCGCCATCAAGCCGGGCAGCGCGAGAGGTGGCCTTATTCTGGGCCTGCTTGCCACTGGGCTGCTGGCAGGGCTGCGGCTTGCGCTGTGCTCCTTCACGCCTTACTGCCTCAGCGTGCACGCCCTGCTGCAGCAGGCCAGATAGAGCGCACAGGACCCTTACAGCAGAACCTGCTTGTGACCATGCACCACGTGTTTGTTGCCTGATTTGTACCCTCGATGCTCACATCTGATGCTCGACGCTCTTGTTACATCATAGCACAACTGCATACACATTGCTGAGAAAGGGTTCTTGGAGAAGGGGAACAAACACAACAGAAGGCCACTGGGGACGTCAGCGCTGGTACGCTGCTCAAGAATTTGCAATCGCTGTCTCCATTATCATTACATTGTTGGTCCGCGGCTGCTGCTGTGCCAGCACGACGCTTGCATGCATCCTCCTTGCCACTCTGGCAGACATTCTTACTGGAGAGATAATCAACAGACGAGGGACTGTTGCTTGAGATTCCAACAAAACACATCAAAAGCCGGCTCAACAAGTCAAGATAGGTCGGTAATCATCGAACAGTCAGGATGCAGACTTGCAATCGCTCATTCTCAGCAGCCCCACGCTACGCTTGCGGCGCTCCCTGCACCCTCGCCGCTGCCCCCCGCACAATCACTGCCTGCACACCTGATACGAGCTTGGCTGCCACAGCGTCCTGCTGCTGCCCGGCCAGCGACCGGCGAGTCACCTGCAGCGCCGGGCCGCCAGCTGCCAGCGGCGCTGCCAGTGCGGGTGCGGCAGCCCGCCTGGCTGGTGCTGTGGTAGGATGCAGCGAGGACCGCCCCCCTGCTTCCCGGCAAACCCCTGACAACATGTTGGCGATGTGGGGGGGCACGTTGCACCGCAAGCTGCAGGCAATGGCTGTGCCCGGCCTGACCGGCAGTTTGCCTGCTGTTGAGCTGCCGCGTTGGGCTGTAGGCGGCATGACCACCGATCGCAGTGGCTGAGCAGGTGCCACGCTGATGCGGGCTGGCGGGCTGGCGGCACGTGATGCAGCATCACAGCTCCAGCCTGCTGCTGCATTGCAGGGCGCTGGCTCCACACTGGGCAGGGCTGCACCTGGCCATCCTGCTGTCTGCATGAGCACTGCCGCCAGGTGCTGTTGGTACTGCTGCTGCTGGTGCTGCTGCTGCTGTTGGTGCTGCTGCATGAGCAGGCTTCTGTCCATTGCCGACTGCGTGAGGCTGGCATCCAGGTCAGCAGGAGGAGGATCACAGGGTGGTCCATCATGGTGCCCTGGCACAGGTGCTGTGGCTGCATCAGCCGCTGGCGCACCTTCCACCCTGCCAGGCTTCATCAGCGCCATAGCCTGCACAGCGCACCCACACCCCACAATGCTATGCATGTTGGTCACTGTGGGTGTATGTCATACAACTCGCATGTCCTGCAGGGCAACTGCCAAGTGGGTTTGGTGCCTTGAGCAGCCCAGCTGCCGCACCTCCAGGTTGAGGGCGCACACGCCCCGCATGAACGCCCTGCGCATGCCCTGCTCCAGATATGCCCGAGCCTGCAGCGCAGCTGCCAGCGCTGCCTCTACCTCGGCCAGTCGCTGCACAGCAGGGCGGCAGGATGGGTCTGTCACGAGACCATGCCTGGAGGCTGGCCAGCCGTAGGAATGTGCAACTGTACATATAAATAAGCAATTTGCAAACAAGTGCTGAAAGCTGCGCCCCACCTGTGTCTGCTGTGCAGCGGCGCTCGAGGCCTCCAGGAGCCGCTGCTCTGCTCGTGCAGAAGCGGCAGACTGCTCCCTGGCCTGCGGAACGATGGATGTGGCGGTTTGCGCAGGGCTGAAAACACATGACTGAATGCTTGACAGAACCAAAGGCAAAGACATCAGACATGCTTTTGGTATACAACAACTTCAGACCGCACCTGTGCGCGCTTTGCCATGGCAGCCAAAGCTCGCCACACTGCCAGCACCCGCGGCTGCAGCCAGCCAAGCTCATGGTGACGCACCGCCACCTGCAGGCTTCGCTCCAGGCGCCGCTGCCTGCAGGAAGACCATGTTGACACCCAGTTTCAGTGGGCTTGGAGGCACGAGACTTTTGCCCTAGCATTTACAGTGGGCTCTCCATAGCTCCTGCACAGCAGGCTGCGAAGACGAAGCAACCCACCGTTGTGTCTGCTCTCGCCAGGCCCGCCAAACGGTGCACACAAGGGTGTGATGCCGTCGCCAGAGCACCGAGCGGTGCAGCATGTGGCCCATGCGACGCTGCACCTCTTGCTGCTTCTCAATGTGGGCGACCGCAGAACGCAGTTGATGCTGCAGCTCTGCAATCTCTGCTGCTGCCCGGCTGCCCGTTTCTTCCATCACTGCTTGCTGCTCGGCT
Source organism: Auxenochlorella pyrenoidosa (assembly GCA_001430745.1). Classification (NCBI taxonomy): domain Eukaryota; kingdom Viridiplantae; phylum Chlorophyta; class Trebouxiophyceae; order Chlorellales; family Chlorellaceae; genus Auxenochlorella; species Auxenochlorella pyrenoidosa. Next base: position 855,880 of record KQ482041.1, read on the forward strand.
GTGCGCCGCTTCCAGTCCAGCAGGCGGGAGAGCAAATCTCGCCGCAGCAGCTGGCTGTGCTGGTCCAGTGCCAATGCTGCAGCCTCGAGCTCTGCGTCATCACTGGCAGGGGGCGCCGGAGCGGCGCCGGCGCCCTCGGCCGGGCTGCCACTCAGCAGCGGTGGCATCCGTGTCAGTGCCTCCGCATCGTCCCGCAAAGGTTGGGCTGTCGTTTCTGCCGCTTTCACTTGTCGTTCGTTTCGTGCGCCATGTGATATCTCCTTGGACTGTTGCGAACGCGTTGACCGATGCGCCAATGGCGGGAAGAATAACAACTTCGGACAGGGAGCGAAAAAAAGGAGGGAGAAGGGGGCCATGGAGACAGCTGCATGGCCTCGCAATTGCCCCAAAGCAGTGTTCCTCCGCGTCCTGTGCATGGCTTCTTTGCAACGTGTCAGACTTTCGAACTGCGAAAATCACGCGAAAGGGGCTGCAAGGGTTTCGCAGACACCCTTGGTGGCGCCCTCGAGCCGTTCGCCGTTCCTCAGGTGTGGCTCAGAGAAATTTGAGAACCGTCCAGTGCTCTCTGAGCAGCCGCCGCCCCCTTTCACGCATCCCCGCGATGCCGCCGCCACCGCCACCGCTCTCTGCCCATAGCTGCTGCCGCTGTTGTTGTCTGCAAGCGCTGAGCGGTCCAGGTTCACCAACTGCTTATCTACAATCAATCGGACAGGTCAAGGAGACTCAGAGTGAAGCGTGTGCAAGCTGGGCGCCCAACCTGCACCAACTGTTTGGATGCTCCACCTGCATCCACGCCGTGCAGGCGCCGGCGGCCGGCGGGCGTGTGGCGAATGCCCTTGGCGCGCGTCTGGCTGGCCCTGTTGCTCCTGGCGGCCACGCAGCGGGCCGGTGGAGCGCCTGCCGGCGCCGCTGCTGCACCAGAGATGAATGCTGACGCCCCAGGCCCCGCGCCGGCCCCGGCTGACGGGTGCCCGTTCACGCTGCGGGTGGCTGGCCAGCTCATACCCGTGGCGCGCGCTCCGCAGGAGGCACGCTACATCATTGTGAGCGCGGGCAGCGTCATTTGCATCCGTGTGGTGCCTGGTGGGCGTGGGCTCGCACTGCCGCCGGTGACTTGCCTGCTGCCGCACTCAGCCCTGCTGGGGGCCGCCCGCGCCCTCACTGAGGTGCAGGCCTGCCGGAGCATGGAGCAGCGCGCGCAGCTGGCAGAGCTCATGGCTGCAGGCAAGCAGGGCGGTGCAGGCGGCGGCGCGGCAGCCCTCGCCCCGCTCACCCAGACGATGCCGCTGCTGGTGGGCAACCTCTCTCGCGCGCACCTGCTGTGGCTCTGCCAAGACCTCCAGGCCTCGGCCTGTGTAGACTACATCGAGCGCGACGAGAAGGTGAGCAGTGAGGCATGGTCGGTGTGGCCAGCAGAAACTTTGAAGACGCGGTGGCCAGTGTGCACGAGGCGCGCGCTTTGCCAACCAATCGGCCAGGCGCATGCCTGCCCCGCCCGATATGCAGGTGTCCATCTTCTAGCTCATGCACTACCAGGCGCTGGCTTGTGTGCCTGAAGGCCCTGAACGATTGAACGCCAGCGGTGCTGAGATGTTGCCTCCTCTATCTGCCGCGCCCAATATATTCTTACCTGATTCAAGCAGCAGTGTACAGTTGCACTGCCTGCTCCCTGATCTGTCCTGCATTCCTCTGCGTTCCGCTGCATTTTTTGCTCATGCTCTTGTTGCCTCCTTGCCTGCCTCCTGGTGGCATTCCCCTCGGCACTGGCATCTTGTCAACCCATGTGCCCAAACATCAGGCGTGTTGATGGGACATAGGTAGACCATGGTACTGGGGGGGCTCCTTCTCAGGCTTGGCACCGCCGCTAGGGTTCATCAGCTGGTCCCATGCACGCTTGGTTCAGACCTCTGCTTGCACCGCACTGGCGACAAGCACAGAGGCGCAGCGAGGCGAGCATGCCACGCACGCATGCCCGGGCCGTGCGCCAGCGTGGGCGTCACTGCGAGAGCGAGCGCATGAAGCGCTGCAGCCCCGAGAGGGTCACGCCCAGCTGGTTGATGAAGCCGGCGCCGCCGCTGCCCTGCTGCCCGCCCTCTGCCCC
>KQ482041.1:859298-893998 GCA_001430745.1 Auxenochlorella pyrenoidosa
CGACTGCCCCGAGGGTTGCGCAGAGCCAGCCAACCCCACCTCCTGCACCCCGCAACGCCCCACCCACCACGCAGCGGTCGACACCGCGCTCCAGCGCCTCCACTGTGGCTCGGCTGGCATCCTCCAGCGCTCCAGTCAGGCTGTCTGGGAGCACATCGTCGTCGCGCGGCCCCAGTGCAGCGCTGCCCTGCTGTGCCGCTGGCTGTCCCTCTGGCCCTGCCGCCTTGTCATCCTCCCCAGCAGCCGCACGCACCAGCAGTTGCCGCTGACGCTGCACTGCTGCCTGCTGCTGCCGCGTTGCTGCCAGGGAAGGGCTGCCAAGGTGGGGGTGGGAGGGGCGGCGGGCGGCGACGCGCGGCACCGCAGAGGTGGCAGCGGCCTGAGCCGCTGCAATGGCAGCCATCGCCGATGCCGACTGATCTATATGACTCTGGCAAAATGTTTTAGACTTCAGGCCAGCAGTGAGGCCCCTCCTCTTTTCGCCAAGCTCGGGTGATAGAAGGGAGAGGCGGGGGACGCACTTCCGAGTGCTCACACTTGTCTCAGTAGACAAGAGAACACATGCAGACACACTCTCCTGTCGCTGCAAGGCAGGCTATCTGCTGCGCTGGGAGTGCGGCGCATGCTGCCAGAACCCTGCGGCACTTGCAGGCCTCCAGCAGCTGCGGGCGGCCTCCGATTGGTGTGGAATCGGGTTGTCAGGCAGAGCAGGGCACTGCCGGAATTCGGGCGCGGAAGCAGCACCGCGGCGGCACTGGGTGGTCCTCCTTGCAGTGCAGCTTCCTCGACTGTGCGCTTTGGAGGTGTCGAGCGTCCCATTATGCGTGCCGCGCTGATTCTGGTGGGCGGGCCTGTGGCCACGAGCAGGGCCGCCCCCACCAGCTGTGCCTCGCTCTTTGGAGGCGCAGCACACCGGCACGTGCGTGAGCAAGGTGAGGATGCTTCTTTGTGGGTGTAGGAGGGGCAGGCCCTCCAACCCCCACCCCCGCCATCCCATGTGAGTTGCCCCCTGAGGCCCTGGCGCTGCGCTTGCTGTACACAGCACAGAGCCTGTGTGCCGGAAATCTACACGCTCTACAGCCTGCAGCCCTCCCGCTGTCCTAGACTGTGCAGGTCGCGGCGCTCGGTCTGCCCGCGAGCGCCGCCCGTTGCGCGGCACCCGCCTGGCGGCCTTCCACCTGGATGCAGACCCCGCCCTGGCCTCCCTCACCGCCGAGCGCTCCATGCTGATCAACAAGGAGGTGAGGAGGCTGGGCTGCAGCATGCAGCGGCAGCCTGTGCCTCGAACAAGCCCGGTACCTCTCCATGGACAGCTGGCGCGCCTTGCCCGCTCGCACCAGCACCAGGGCAAGGCCTGCGCCCGCACTAGGCGGCCACTGACCCAGAAATGCCGCCCGCGTGCCCCCCCCCCGCCCGCAGGTGGTGCTGTTCCTGTTCCAGCTGGAGATGGACTCGCAGCTGCAGCGGGCGCTCACCTATGAGCGCTTTGACATTGCGCAGGTGCGGCCGGCGGGGCGGGCGGGACGCGCATGCCAGGGCATGAGACCAGGCAGCACCTGCGCCCTGCTGTTCAGCACTGTCGGGGGCCTTGGCCGGTGGTGTGGGGTTGCCGGGTGCGGCAGGGTGGCCATCCCATGGCGAGGCCCTCACGGCTTGGGTCGCCTGCCTGCGCCTGCTCCCCCTGCAGGAGGTGCGGGCCCGGCGGCAGCAGGTGGACGCCGCGCTGGGCGAGCTGCAGCAGCTCAAGGGGCCCGGCTGCGGTGCGCGCGTGGCGGGGCGCTCCGACCAGATGGAGTATGCGCCGCAGATCATGACCCTCAAGGCGCAGGTGTGTGCGTGTGTGTATGCGTGTGTGTGTGTGGGGGGGGGGGGCTTGGCCGCACATACGTCGAGCCTGGTCCTTGCTGCGAGAATGGAAGCGATTGTTTGGTTGTAGGTGCCCCGAGTGGCATGGAAGAGGTGGCAATGCCACCGCGACGGACGTGTGTGCCGGCGCGATGCCCTGACAGTTCTGCATGGTTGCGGAGCAAATGTGGTGAGGCGGCACCCTGGGCCTCCTCATGCTCCCAGCTGTGAACCGCCTGCCCACCTGCACCCCGCCCCCCTGCCGCAGCTGGCCGAGGCTGTGGAGGCCGAGAAGTACGACGAGGCGGCGGGCCTGCGCGACCGGCTGCGCCAGCTGGAGGAGGCGGCCGCGGCGGCCGCCGACGCCGCCTCGCAGTACCTGTGCCCCGTGGACGAGCCGCGCTTCGCGCTGGGCGAAATGGTGGTGCACAGCAGCAAGGGCTACCGCGGCGTCATCTGCGGCTGGGACATGACGTGCTGCGAGGGCAGCGAGTGGCAGGAGGCGGCGGGCGTCAGGTGGGCGGGCGCGGGGCGCCTGCCAGCCGCGAGCGCTGCTGCAGCGGGGTGGAGGGCTGGAATGGGAGAGTGCAGGCGGCACGCTGTGCACGCAAGCTGGGCACGCACTTGCCTGCCCGGCTGCCAGAATTGGGCCAGTCATCCCCAATACACCCCCGAACCACCCCAGCCCGCCCCCCCCCCCCGCAGCCAGCTGCGCCAGGGCGCCGACCAGGTGTTCTACCACGTGCTGGTGGACGCGCGCGACTGGCCGCCGCTGGGCGACCAGCCGCCGGTGGCCTACGTGGCTGAGGAGGCGCTCACCGCGGGGTCCTCCGCCGACTTCAGCCGCGACCAGCCGCTGGTGGTGAGCCGCCTGCGCAGGGGCTCGGTGCAGCCGCCTGCGCCCGCGTGCTGGTGCAGGCACTTGAGCGGCCCTTCCGTGGAGGCAGCATGCGCCGCGCGTCCACGCTCGCAGGCTGCCCTCTGGTGCCGCACTTGCTAGCAGGCGCCCACCCTGTCTTGACCCCGTCTTTCCCCCCCCCCTCCCCCACCCCCCACCCCCGGCTTCAGGACGGCTCGTTTGAGCACCCCTACTCCTACCTGCTCTTCCTGGGCGCCGACGGCCAGGGCAACATGATCCCCGCGCGCCAGTGAGCGCCGCCACGGGGCCGGGGGGCAGCATGCCACGGCTGCTGGCCGGGCCCGCCTTGCTCTGCGTGGCCGCAAGGATGGCGCTGCTTGCCGCATCATTTCGTCTGCTCTCCAGCCTCCTGTTCTACCCACACCGCCACCCGGCAGTCCACCCACTCTGCCGCTCACCTGAGATGCCTCTCCCCCGGCAGGCTGCGCGACAAGTACTGCGTTGATCGGCGGGACGTGTACAGCCCAGGCGAGAGCCGCTGGGAGGAGGACGACGATGATGAGGGCAGCAACGGCAACACCCCTGGCGACAGCCCCGGCGGCGGCGACAGCGGGGACGGCCCCAGCGGCGACCGCATCGCCGGGCGGCGCAGCATCCCGGGCATCGACATGTCCAGCCTGGACTGAGGTGGACAGCCCGGCCCCGCAGCCCCGGGCCCTGTGCCAACAGCCCCCCTTTCGCCGCCAGAGGCCCCCACGCCAGGGAGTGCCCAGCCATGGCCATGGGGCATGGACTCTGCCGTCCGCACTGCTCCGCGGCCCATGTGCCTCCCCCTCCCTCCAGGCAGGCCTGCAGGCCAGGCATGTACCACCACACCTCCCCGCCATCCCTGCCACTGTCGCCCTGCCTTCCGAGGCCTCCACACACGCTCTGCCCTGAAAAGCGGGCAGCGTGAGGGCGCATACGAGAAGACAGCAGCAAACTGGATGATCCAACGTATCGGCCCTGGCCCGCCTGTGTTCCCTCAGAATTTTCCCGCCGAGCGCGCCCCTTCGCCCCGCCTCCCTTCTTCTGCTCCCCTGCCCCCCTTTCATCCCCTGAACCGCACCAAAGTGCGGGCTGGCCGTTCCCCCCCGGCCCCCGCTGTCACCCTTCCCGTTGACCTATCCTCCCGCAGTCGCCAGCACTGTAGCCTTGCCCGCTGTCTCGCTGCCTGCCTGCTCGCCTTGCCGGCTGCAGCATCAGTGGCATCCCCTTCCCTGGCCGCACCATACGGGCAGGGAGGGCGATTTTGCGGGCCCTTTGCAGCCCTCCTGGCTGCCTGACCCCTGCCCTCCCGCAACCCGCCACCTTTAATTGCAAAGCCGAGCCACCCCCGAACCACTGCGGCCCCCAGAATTGTCGTTTGCCTCTCCTGCCTGCGTCAGATTCACTTGTCCTTCCTTTGCCCGCCTCCTTTTGTGTGGGCTGATCCCCCTCCGCTTGATCCCTGGCGCATGATTTGATCCCCCATGCTGTCGCCGGTTGCTTGCGTATGCAAGCGCTTTGCCAGCTGTGCAAGAAGCCTTTGCTTACCATGTGCTGAGCGCTGGTCATGAGGAGGCTCAGAGCACCGAAGAGCAAAGAGCACGACGAGCACGGAGGCCTCCTCCTGAGCTATTGGCTGGCTTGCAGTGGCAGTAACTGGGCACTGCAAGATGTTCAGGTGCAAAACAGTCGGAGAGCAGGGAAGACTGGGGATGCTGGCAGGGGAGGGTCTCGCAAGCCCCGCACATGAGAAGGTACGTCGCAGGCTGCCTCCAGATCTCTGCAGTGCATCATCCTGCTCGGCTTCGGGAGTTTTTTGCTACTGCTTTTCCGACGCCCAAGGCTCTAAAATCGCAGGCCAGAGCGACCGCCTGATGGTCCCGAAGGCTCCGACCTTCCTGTGCCTGCTCCTCTGTGCTTGTAAGACCAGTGCTTCGTTGCTCTCTGCTTTGTATGCCTGCTCGGGGGTTCCAAGGCTGTGCTGCGGGATGAACATGGGTCCTGGTACCGCTGCCGCCGCCGCGCCCCATGTAAATGCGACAGGCGGGATCAGGGGCCGGCGCTCCCTCTTCTCTGCATGCTGCAGGCAGTGCTGGGCGTGCCTTTGCGCAGAGCTTTGACCCCCAGACCAGCCAGGGCGAGTGTGTGCAGGCTCTGTCCATTGTGAGCGGGGGAACAGGCACAAGAGTGGGCAGCAAGGCGGCGCCAGCACGGGCATGGCAATTCTTCAGAGCAAGCTGCAAAAACCCCGGTCACTGCGTCGGATGAGGCGCACGTGCTTGACCCTCCTGCACAGCGCAGGTCCCCTCGGATGTGCCCATCGATGGCCTGGACTGTGGCGAGGGCGGTGGCGGTGGAGCCGGGCTGTCAGGTGCTCCGGGCCAGGGCTTGAGTAGTCAAATGCCATCACCCCGGGCGACCACACAGCAAGACAACCCCTTGTTTCAAACCACACCCATCCTGCTGTGCCTGCAGGCGGCGGCACGTGCCCCGCCGATGACCAGGGCCCCGCGGCCCTCTCCTTCCTGGGGCAGGTGATGCTGCAGGCTGTGCAGTCGGGCGACGCCAACAGTGCAGCCCTGGTGAGGTAGCTGGCCAGGCACAGTCGGGCGGGGCCCTGCCGTGCTGGCGGGCAGATGCAGGGCAGCCCTCCCTCATCAGCAGCAGGGCATGCATCCTTGGGGAATGGCCCCCGCCTGCACACACACAGTGCTCCTGCTCTGCGCTGACCGGCAGATCACTTCCTACGCCAGCGCAATCGTCGCCGCCAAGTTCCTGTCGGTCACCCTGTCGTCGGGTGCGCGCTGCCACCTCACCAGCTTGATTTGAGAGGCTTTGCAAACCTGCCTCCTCGGGTGCGGCACACGCCCAGACTGAACCCCGTCATGGCAGCTCAGGCTTCAGGCCCGTCCCTGCCCGCAGACCCCACCTGCCTCTCCCGCGCCCCCCCCTACTTTGCGGCCCTGGGGGAGGCGGTGCAGGCCAGCGCCGCCCAGGCCTGCGGCGGCAACGCAGGCACCCCGCTGGCCAAGGCAGTGGCCGATGCGCCCACAGTGATGGCGCAGGCAGGCAAGTTCCTGGCTGCCTTTCCCTCCCATCAAGTTCGCCCACAAGGTGTATGCAACTGCCTCAATGCGGGCCACATACAGTTGGTGCAAGGGCAGTGTGCTGCTTGCCACTGCACCTGTGCCTGCAGTTGCCCTGCCCTGAACACTCCTGGTGCTGACCGTGAAGGAAGGCCAGCCTGCCTGCCTCTGTGACCTGCCTTGCAGTGGCACCCCAGGAGGCGGCCCTGGCTGCCTCGCCGAGTGGCGCACAGCAGGCCGTCTATATCGCCGCTGAGGTGGGCACCTGCTGGCACCAGCTGCCAGCGTGTGCAGGGAGTGGCCTCCCGGGGGGGCAGCCACTGGCTGGTGGCCCACACTGCCAGGGAGTCTCCTCAACTGTGCTTGGAGACGAGGATACATGTTGAGGACCCTGCATGCAACGCGTGTGCCATGGCTTGCCCCAAACAGGGCCACCCCCCGGCTTGTGTGCTGCAATGACCAATAGCGTTGGGTGGCACCGACAGCCCTGCCATCTTGCTCTGCCTGCAGGCCGTCTACCCAGGCTTCCTGCAGGGCTACAAGCAGCTTATCGCTGGCTGCACCGGTGCAGGGGGAGGGTCCACACCTGCCGGAGGTGTTGCCGGCAGCTTGCCGGCCGACGGCGGTTCACCATAGTGCTGCTCTGGCCGATTACACGAGGGCTCGTCTGTGTCAGCTGCTCCGCTGCCCTGGCCAGGTAGCTCAACACATGCCCTTGTGACCGCCCCGAATGCAACGGCTGATGTCGCTTATGCTGTCCTGCACTCTGTGCCCTTGACAATCCGTGTGCCTTGGCTGTAGCGCCTGTTTGCAAAGCTGGCGTGGAGATGGGAGCTTGGTGAGGGGCGGGCCCAGGAGGGCAGGCAGGAGCAGGGGAGGCAGCGAAACAGCCAGGCAGGGCGACAAGGGGGCACGGCGGCCGCAAAATTGGGTTGCTTCAGTGCTGGTTCAGCAGGGGGCAAAGAAAGAGGGTGTCTGGTGCGCGGTCTTCTCGTTGCGTGCGATCGGGCAGAGCACAGTGCTTGCCTGGCGGGAGCCGAGCCCCAGCCAGCGGCCCAGCAGGGCGGCACCTTTTCAGCAGCTGCTTAGCGGCCGCGGGACAGGAAGCGCTCGGCATCGTCAAGCTCCTGCGGGGGGGGGGGGGGGTGGAGGGCAGCAGAGGAGCAGGCAGGACCAGTTGGCTATGAAGTCAGCAGCTAGGCCCTGCGAGAGCAGGGTGAGTGCGCAAGTGCCAGAGGTGGAGGGGGCAAACAGGCGGGCGCCCGGCGCCTCGACGAAAGGCAGCGCGAGCAGCCCCCGTGCCCACTGCAATGGCACAACCAGCTGGTTCTCAGCCAGCTGCAAGCACAGGTTGGCGCTGCGCCTTGCCAGGCCCTGCACTGCACGCGCCTTAATCATGCGCTCCAGGCGCTTCTTGGGCACGGGGGCGGTGGGGCCAAAGGAGTTGAGGTGGCCCGCCATGGCGTTGACAGCCGAGTAGACGTTGCCGTAGGAGGGGCGGCCGCTGAAGGTCTCGTCGCGGCGGTAGCGCGCCACCCAGTCGTTGATCTCCTTGCGCACCTGCGTGCGGGGTGTGTGTGAGGGTGTGTGTGTGCAGGGGGGGGGCAGCTGACCCGAAACTGAGTGGGGCCACAGCCCGCACCTTGCTAGGAGCAACGGGGGCGGCCCACGGGCAGGGCAGGCTGTCGAGCACGAGGCCTGGGTGCTCGCATGTGGTGCGCCGCTTGCACGAATTCGCAAGCGGCTTCCTAAGCTGGGCCAACTCCAGGGTGGAGCCTCCTCGTGCTGGCTGCAGGGCAACTGCAGCATACAGCAGCGGCCCGGACTGGCCCCAGTGCCAGCGGCCAGCTGGTGCTGTTCGTCCTCTGAGCATCTCTCACCTCGTTCATGGTCTCCTCGCGGTTGGGGGCGTCGCGACCCAGGGTCGCCGCAGCACGCACGTTGTTGATCACCGCCGTCTGGCGGCGGGGGGCAAAGGCGAGCAGAGAGCGAGGGGTTGGGGGGAGCTGCCGGGTGGCAACAATCTGATTCGTCGTTCAGTCTGTCAAGACTGCACAACCAGCCTGTCCCAGCAGTCAGAAATCCAATCTGCCAGTGGTTGGTGAGCTTGGTCTGCACACCAGTTGTCCCGTCAGTTCCATGCGGCAGAGGCAGCCGCCCCCTGCCCGATCCCCACCAAAAGCGGTTCCCCCTCACCGTGTCGCGCTCGTAGCGCTCAGCAGCCTCCTTGCCGCCAAAGCCGAAGAGGGCGTAGGCGGGGCGCGGCGCGGCGAGTGCTGCAAGCGCCGCCACCGCCGCAAGGCCCGCCTCACGCCGGCTCAGCTGCTGCTCCTGCTGCTGGGCGCGCACCACGGTAATGCGGCGATCGGCGCGACCCATGCGGCGGGCAGACCTGCAGGGAGGGCCACCAGCAGCGGCAGGGGTGCGGTCTCGTGTGCACTCGAGGTGAAGAGCAGGCCTCGCACCCCTTGCGCCGGCAGGGCTAGCGGCCAGCCATTGTGCCAAAGAGGACCCCCATCAAAGGATGCCCGGGCCACGCACCCAGCCTGCTGGAAGGTCGTGGAGATGGTCGCCTGCATAGTGCACAGTGTCCGCTATGACCCCTCGGGACTCGTCCAGATGCTAGATGAACCGAATGAGCGCCGATGGCTGCAAGTGTTTGCCAGAGAAATCGGGTGAGAGCACCGCCGCTGCTGGGCGTGCTGCCTCCTGCCTCCTCAGCAAGCACTTTGGCAGCTGTTGGCGGCTGATGCTCGCTCTTGCATTCCCACCTTTCCTGGCATCCGTCGCCCACTCGTCCGATCACGCTCAACTACTCATCCAGTCTCCCCAGCTTGAACCCGCCACAGCTCACAACAGACCCGGCTTGCCCTTCCCTGTCTCTGGTATCCATCCATTTGAGCGCGTCAGGCGACCGCTCCGCGATGAGCACCGACGGCGGGGAGCCCGGCAAGGGTGCTGGCAGCAAGGCATCAGGGAGCAAGGCGAACAAGCAACTGAGGGAGCTGCAGCGCCTCATGGCGTGGGCCTGGGACAGCAGGCGAGCTAGGGGCGGGGACTTTTGGGCGCTGGGCGCGCCGGAACGCAGCTGGCAGTGCTAACAACGCGCCCACCGGCACAACTACACCGCCAACTGATCACCACGCTGCCGCTCACTGCAACCACTCTTGTGACCATTTGCAGGGTAGAAGAACACCCACCCGGAGCCAAAGCCATGCATGACTTTGAGAATGTGCTAAACTTTCAGCTGGACACTTCCCGCCGGCGGCGCGGCTCCGCAACACCCGCCTCGGCCGCCATGGACGGCAGCGACAGGCACGCCCGTCGGGCCGGCTCCGCAGAGCGCGGCACCAAGCGCGCCTCGCCTGCGCCGGCTGGATCAGGGGAGGCGAGCAAGGCGGGACGCAAGCCCGGCAAGGCAGCGCGGTGAGGTGCAGGAGTGGGGTAGGGGGTGGGGGGCCACCAGTGGCTGTGCCCCTGTGCCGCTAGCCTCTTCTGCTGTGTCCCCCTTGCTTGATGCGGTGGTGTTGGCATGCTGCGCTGGTGAGGTAAACGCTCTGCCGCATGTGGAGCGGCCCTTGCTTTCATGCATGGACCCAACCCCATTTGCTGATGCCTGCTGCTTCTTACTGCCTTTTTTTGACTCTGCAGTCTGCAGACATCTTTGACCCAACCCGCAGCCGCAGCCACTGGGGCGGAAGCAGGATCTGCCCCGGATCAGCAGCAGCCTACTGCGGCTAGTAGCCTGGTGCCCCAGGACAGCAGCCTGGCAGCGACCAGCGCAGCAGCAGATAGCGCGGGCCTGGCAGTGCCCAGCCCTGCAGCAGGCCAGGGGGCAACAGCCTTGGAGGCTACCCCTGCAGCACGCCAGCAGCCCCAGCAGGAGTCGCCACCACCTCTGCCGGCGCCCTGCCCAGGGGCAGCCGACGTCACGCCGGCTGTTGGGCTGGGCGGCGTGGCGCACACCCCTTCCACCCTGGCCACCGCACAGCCTTCCCGGTGGGTGGCCGGCCGGCTGGTTGTAGGGATCATGCAAGGGTTTTGAGATGATGACACAAATGATGGAGCAGTGCGTGTGGTGGGCCCGCGTTTCTACTTCTCACGTGTGGTGGCGAGGCAGCAAGGGCTGCTCATCCCAGGCAGCCGCCTTCCATGAGCCAACCCTCTTGCTGCTCTTGCTTTCTGCCACGTGCAGCCCCAGCACTGGTGGCGCGGTCGCCCTGGCTGACGCACACTTCCTGCCCACACCGGCGCCCACACCGCTGCCGCTGGGCGCCATGCTGCACCAGCCCAGCGGGGAGGCGCCTGCGGCGACAGCGGCAGCAGAGCCGCAGTTCCGTGCGCCACCTCCGCGCAGCGTCCTGACCAGCCTCAAGCGCAAGGCTGAGGCCGCGCCTGCCGCAGCCGCTGCGGGCGTCGCAGCAGCGCCCGCAGCTGCAGCACCCGCCCCTGCCGACTCTGGCTCCGCTGGCACGGCAGAGGCAGCCCTGGCGCTCGACCTGCTGGCCGCAGGGCGTGCAGATGGCAGCCCTCGGGGCCCTGCCCCTGGTGCAGCCAGCGGCACCAAGTGCGTTGTGCCCGCCATCTTTGTCGGCAGCGCTGCGGCAGCAGCTCGTGGTGGCACCGCCAGCACCGGCTCTGCCTCGCCCATGGAGGTGGATGCGGCAGAGCCGCCGGTGGCCACGCCTGCAGCCGCGCCTGCCGCCGTGACGGCAGAGGTGCCCACCCCGGCGGCGCGTGCCCTGGCTGCAGCGGAGCAGCTCTCATTCCACCAGCCCCGCCCGGCCGCCTGCCCGCCGCTGTTCAAGCAGGCGCCAGCTGGGAGCACTGCCAAGAAGTGAGGGGGCAGGGGGGCGGTTGCCAGGAAGGCGTGGCTGCGGATGAGGCAGCTGGTGCGTGTACTGGGCCGCATGTCGGTCACTTTGCACCCTGCTGCATCCCCTCCCCCCGATTCCAATGCAGGGCCACAGCCAAGTCGCCCTTGGGCAGCAAGCGGCGCTCGCCGGCCAGTGCACCCGCTGGCAAGGAGAATGCCGGCCTGAACGGCAGCAGCAGCAGCGGGCTGACGCCGCGCACCGCCGAGCCGGCGCCGCCACCGCAGGCGGCCCTGTCCGCCTGGAAGCAGCAGCAGCTGGCGGCGCTCTCTGCCGGCTTCCACACGCGCCAGCGCCGCCTTCTGGAGCTGCTGTCAGCCTGCAACCGCGTGGCGCTCGCCTCGCCTGCCGCTGGCATGGCTGCAGCAGGCGCACCCGCGCAGGCTGCGCCAGCAAGTTGTGGCAGCGGCAGCAAGGCAGCCAAGGCGGATGGAGCAACGCCGGCTCTGGGGCCGCGTGCCGCTGCTGTGGCTGCCGCCAGCTGCTGGGCTGCCGCAGCCGGCAGCGGCGAGGGCCGTGGGGCGCGGGCTGGCATGGGCCGTGCGCTGGGCCGGCTCAAGGAGCAGCAGGCGGCCTAGGAGCTGCGCTGCTGCCTGCTTTCACGCAGTAACAGCCATGGCCTGCGCGCATGCACATCCCACTCAATTCATTTGCCTTTGCCTGCCCCCTTGGATACAATGTGCCTCTCCTCATGCATACACATGCATACACATGGCAGTGAACCTGACCTGCTGTATTTGTTAGTAGCTGACCTCTCATTCTGTAAATGTGAAGCATTACACAGCAAGGGTCACGTTGCAGGCAGTGATTTAGAGGCATAAAAAGTCATTTGAAGTGACAAGCTCAGTTAGCAGGAAAACATCAGTTGATAGGGGCGGTGGGGTCAGATCCTGGCCGCGCTCAGGTGCTCTCACCACCTGACGAGAAGGATCGGGAGCGGGTAAGGCCGCCGGCTGCCTCGCCTGGGCCCCGCCCCGCCGCGCTGTCCATGAGCGCGCCCACATCCACTTGCGGCAGGAAGGACAGCACCTCGGCCACCTTGCGGCTCTCAGCCTGGGTGGCGCGGATGTACTGCGGTGGGGTGGCAAGGGGCAGGTGAGGCATGGGCGGCAGACAAGGGCAGGAGCGGTAGGCGAGGGTGCAAGACAGGGTGCGCCGATTGTGGTGGGCGAGGCAGGCAAGACAGCAAGAAAACGGGCTCTGTGAGCTTCAGGGCAGCAGCGCTAGGTCAGGCAACCTCCCAAGCGGACGCCCTGCCGCCCAGCTCCCGCCGCCCACCCTGCCCACCCACCGGCTTGGCGATGAACAGGTGGTAGGCCAGTGCGCCAACGGCCACCGCCGCCAGCACGATGGACTGCAGGATCTTGGTGTAGGTGAAGTTGGAGACGTACAGGAAGATGGCGTTGCTGGCCTGCATGGCGGGGGACGGGAGGGCGCGGCAGGGAGGGCGGTGTGAGTGGGTGCCGCTGGTGCCAGCCATGCCCGCCTTAGACCGTCCCTTGGCTGCTTCCCCCGCCCCCGCGAGAAAGCGAGCTGGCCGGCGTGCCTTGAGCATGTAGAACCCATCCTCTGCGGGGATCTCCGCCAGGAAGCGGCGCGCCGGGTGCAGCACGCTGATGGCCGCGATGTCCTCCCTGGCCAGCGTGTGCGCCTGCTCCGCCATGGACACCAGGTACGTGTCCATCCCCATCTCAGCCATGTAGTAGACGGAGTTGGAGGGGGGGAGGCAGGAGCCGGCATCAGGCCTGCAAGGGGACGACGGGGGGTGGGCACCGTGTGGCGCCCCGGCCAGCTGCCGGCAAGCATGACCGGCTTTGCCCACGCAGCAGCTGCCAGCATTGAGCCCGCGCCTTGCCTGTGGCACACATGCTGCTCGTAGAGAAGGTGGGAGCGTGCAGGGTTGGTCCACTGGGTCGGAGGGAAGTTCATGTGAGCCAGGTTGTGGGCGGCGTTGTCCAGAGGCCTGCAGGGTAGTTGGGAAAGAAAGGAGAAGGCGACGGCTGGGGCAACTACTGCCTGGTATTCCCTGCAGAGCAGCACGTTGCCAGGTCCAGGCTGCTCACCTGTAGGGGTTGTAGCTGCCGTACAGCAGGGTGTCGGAGTAGAACCGCAACCGCGTGGCAGCCAGGTCCTGCAGGGTGGGAGGCAAACCACGATGAGCCGACATCCCTGCATGTCCATGCATGCTTCGTGCACACTGCTCGGCCTTGCCTTGAGGGCGCATGCGGGCCGACCCTAACTGCTGCCCTCCCCTGCACCCACCAGGCTGGTGCGGATTGACATGGTCTTGGCAGTGTCGGCTGTCAGCCCAGTGCCCTCCACCAGCAGCTCGTTGGCAAAGAAGCAGGCGCGCGCATTGTAGATGAGCAGGCGCTCGCTGGCGTTCAAGCCCTGCAGGCAGGGGGAGCAACGCGGAGGGAGAACAGTTTTGGGATTGGCAGGGCAGCAGTGAGGTACCCTTCAACCGTGCAAGGATGCTGTCTGCTCGCTCGACACCACCGCCACCACAGCCCTCCTTGCTCCGTCCCTCACATAGACGCGCTCCGCAGCGGAGGAGGTCCAGTAGTACTGCAGCAGGAAGGCGACTGCCACCACCGCCAGCCAGAAGCCCAGCGGACACATCATGCCCACCAGGCGGCGCCGCGTCATGGCAATCTTGTCCTGCGGCGAGGGCAAGGCAGGCTTGCGCTTTGGCATGCAACAACATCTCCTGCCTCTAGCCATCATGCAGCGTGCCAAGAGGCAAACCATGTGTGGCAGCCGATTTGTCCCCGGTCCCCGACCCATGTTCCCACCTGTGCCGCGCGCGCCGCCAATGTCCGGGCGCTGAGCTGCATGCTGACAGCTCCACCAGCGCCGCCAATGGCCTGCAGGCAGGGTGCAAGGGAGGTGCATGTGCAGCCAGCCTCTGCTTAAAGTTCCGCATACATTCAGGCATCTCCAAGCTGCCCTTGCCTCGGTCTCATCTTCGTCGTCTGATGCATCCTCCAGGTCGTCTGCCTGGACCTCCGCCCTGGAGCGCGCAAGACGAGGGGGCGGGGGGCAGGTGGCTGAGCGGGCGCAGATATCCCTGCCGCGCACTCGGCTGGCCCAGCAGCCAGCAGCCCACCATAGCAGCGGGATCGCCGACATCCCTGCCCCACCTGGCCTGCACCAGCACCGCGGGGCGCGGCACGTACAGGAAGACGGCAAACAGGTTGAAGCGCTCTACGGCCACAGCGCGCAGCAACCTGCTGGGGATGGGGGAGGCTTGGCTGAGCAGCCTGGCCGAAGCAATCGCAGGACCAAGCTTGGGAGAAGGGCTTGCATGGGTGGGCTCGTCTAGACAAAGCAGCCCCACCAGAAGAGGTAGAGCGCCACCAGCGGGATGAAGACTGCCTCGCCGCCCAGCAGGCCCCAGGTGGCGCGCGCAATCGTGCCTAGGCGGCTCACGGCGAGCCTCGCTTGCAGGTCGGTGGCGTAGATCGTGTTCACTGGCAGGGGGGTTGAGAAGGAGAGCAGGACGGCTGGGGCAGAAGTGCAAGCTGATCGGAGAGCCTGGCCCAGCACATCCTGGCGCTACGCAGGCGTGTTGGGAGCTGGACAGCCTCACCGGCAATGATGTCCGGAATGTTCTCGATGAGGAACCGCCAGTCGGGCATTTCGGTCATGCTGCGCAGTGAGGCAGGCTGGCGAGATTAGCAGACTCTAAACTTTAAAGTTTGCTACAGGGGTACTGTGCATGGCAAGCACTGCCCAGCTCAATAAACGTCTGACCACCTCCGCCTGCATCCCCACCCCCTCACTTGTAGATGTACTCCTCGGGCAGCGCTGCGTGAGTGCATGAGGCAGGCCAGGGCTCAGCATTGAGTGTGCTGCAGGAGGTATGCCTCACCCCAGCTAGGCGGCCAGCCAGCCAGCCCTGAGAGCAGGCAAGCAGCCGTGTGCCTCCCACGTCCCGCACCTGCAACAGACTTGTAGGCATTCACGCCTGCCTGACAGGCATCCTGCAGAGAACAGGGAAGATTAGATTAATGAAGCAGAGCATGGGGCTGGCGCTGTATTGACTGATCAAGGGCCTCCCCTGGCGCGCAACTGCATGAACGCCCTTGCAGCTCCTTACCCACAGCGACATCTCTGCTTGAAAACTCTGTGTTCCAGTGCCGACGTCCTCGTACTACACCAAAGCGCAGAGGATTAGGGATTAAAAAATGATGCTTGTTGCTGTTGAGCACACCAGGCCCCCCTGTACACGGCGCGGCAGCCTGCAGATTCTATTTCCAGCTGAGAAGGACTCCTGGTCCTTTCTTCTCGCCTGCGTCAGGTTGAAGCGATGCGTCTGAAAGAAAGTGCGAGTGGTCTGGGCGGCCTTGCCCGTTGCAAAGTAGAGGTGCTCCAGGAAGGTCTGCAGGGGTGCGGAGGCCAAGGGGGGTGGTGCCTGATAATGCATGCATGTTGTGAAAGCGGTGGTGCTCTAGCCACACACGTCTGGTTGGCATGGCCAACGGCAGCGCTGCCCAGCTGAAGCCAACAACCTCAACGCACCTCAAAATCAGACACCTTTTTGATCACAGAAGCGGCTGCAGAGGGCAGCAGAGGGAGAGGAAGGAATGCGCAGGCTTCCCAGTGTAGGTCCACCGCCAGACTGATTCTGCACCCAGCCTGCAATCCGCGGGCAAAGCTGCTGCTTGACATGGCAGGTCAAACTGACCTGAAATGTTTTGGGGCGGGAAGAGCTTGACGTCGCCAAACTCTGCCATCTCCACCCCTGCAGACATTTGCAGGTCAAGCCTGATGGTCACTGGCAACCCTGCCACTGCAGCTGCATGGAATCAGAATCCTCCTGCTCCAATCTGCTCACCAGCATACTGGATGTTGCGCACGTCTGTGAGGGCCGAGATCGCATTGCGAGCTGCCTGCCCGGCCTGCAGAGCATGTGCGGACGCAGCACAGAGACAGCAGGATTTGGTGTCGTCGCTCAACAGGCTGGCCCACATTCTGAGCCCTCTTTTCAACTTGCGGACAGGGGGCGCTCAGCCCCACCACACCCTGCCCACCATGTCGATCTGGTCGATGTAGACCATGGAGGAGTTGACCATGGCCACCGACACCGCAAAGCAGACGGCATGCGCCAGCACCAGCGCCCCCAGCACCCACAGCACACGCCGCTGCAAGGGGGGGGAGGGCCGAGGGAGTGGCTGCGTTGCCTGGCGCGGTGCGGGCGCAAAAGCAAGCCATCCACTGTGGTCAGCTGCTAGGCCGGGCGAGTCCCACCCACCCCTACCTGCAGCGTGGTGATGGCCTGCCGCGCGCGCCGCGAGTTGAGCAGCTTGTACGCCTTTTTGAAGCGCTTGAGCCGCGAGAGGTCAGCTGCATCGTCGTCGCCCAGACCGCTGCTGCCGGCCTGCTCAGGATAGAAAGAAATGCAGGGCAGCAGAGCAGCCAGTGTGCTACATGCCCGACCTGCCTAGTCCAGCCTTCTTCCTGCCAGATCTTCCCGCGCTCTGCAAGGCTGCACCCAATCTGCGTGCCGCTCCCCACCCACCGCGCTGGACAGCCCATCCGAGTCGCCGGCGCTGCTGCTGCCAGCCGCGCTGCCCGCCTTTTCGATGGCGCCGCTCTCCTCCAATACCAGCGCCACATCTGGGAGGGGCAGCTTGCTGACGCCGTCTGGCAAGCCATCCGCCAGGCCGGCACCAGAGCGCCCACGGATGTGCGCCACCTGGCCGCCTGTACAGGGCGCGTGAGGGCAGGGGCCGCTTTTGTAATGGCAATCAGCTTGCAGGGCATTCATGCACATATCAAAGCAGCAGGACAGGCCCAGGAGGCACTGTATGCCACAGCAGCAGGTGATGCATTGCTCAACGGCACCACCAACCTGCGGCGATTGTGCCTGGCGCCTCGGCGCCTGCCTCTGGCAGCCCCTCTGGAACCGCTGTCGCCTGCCCGCTGAGCCAGTTGGCCACACGCTGCATCTTGGCCTGCAGCTCCGCCGGGTCCACAGCATCCTCGCCGCCCTCCTCGCCGCCGCTGCCGCCACCCGCTGGCTGCGGCGCTACATCCTCTGCCTCCTCGGCCTGCTGGGGGGCAGGGAAGCAGGATGCGTGGTGCTGCTGGCACCAGGCATATCCAACCAAGGTGCCTTGGTTTTTTAAACCCGAGCACGCCAACCAGGCAGCTTACCCCTGTCCCTGGCACGCACACTGCACAACCTACCTGACTGCTGAGCTGCAAGCTGCGCTCCCCTGGCTCAGGCTGCTCCTCCTCTCGCTGGGCACTGCCGTCATCCTGGACGTCTGTCTCATCAGCAGCACTGCCGTCAGTCTTTCTCTCTGCAGCAGCAGGAGCCTCATCACTGCTGCCAAAACCAGCAGGGGAGCAGCCAGTCGTGCCGGGTCGCGAATCGCCGCCATTCGTGGCAGCCACAATCTCTGCAGCAGCCTGAGACGCTGCTGCAGGGGAGGCATACTGGCTGCCTGGTGGGAAGGCCAGGCCTGCCAGCACAGCTTGGGTGTTGTGGTCGATAGGGCAGGCTGAATGGACAGGCAAAGGAGGGGAACAGGATGGCTTCAGACATGGGGTTGCGCTGAGCTGAGCGAAGAGAGAATGTCAAAGACCCAGCCAATTCTGCCTCTTCCTCATGAACTGCCTCTTCCTCATGAACAAAGTCACTGCGTGCAGCAGCATCCCACCTGAATGTGAGGGCGGGGTTGCTGACATGGGCCGGCTGCTGGTGCCCATTCCCAGGCGCTGCAGCAGCGAGCTGCCGCCGCTGAGCGCACGGTGGAAGGGGCAGCCTGCTGCCGCGGCCTCAGCATTGTAGCCTGGGGCTGCCGCGCTGGCTGCCTGGGCAGCTCCATCGTCTGCTGCGGCTGCATACACTCCGTGCTGCAAGATGCCGCCTGTAATAGGAGCTGATGAACTAGCGGCGGCACCAGGGGTCTGGGCAGCTCTACTCACCCCCAGCAGCGCCTCAATCTGGGCAAAGGCAGAGATGGGGCGTGGCACGATGATGCGCGCAATGTACCTGCTGGGTGCGCACGCGGCAAGGGGACGGCACAGGCGTCAGGCTCAGATCAAGGCAGTGGGCGGGCGGTGACCCTATGCGCAGGGTTCGATACGAGACTGGACTGGCGCTGCGCTGCATCTTTGCGAATTGTTCGTGTTCAAGAGTGCTGTCACTCCCCACCTGCCGGGCCGCTCCACAGAAGCGGCAGCCTGCAGGCTGATGTGCAGCGGCCTGCCGTCGGGGTGCATGGCCTCTGCGCTGATCACGGCGCCGATGCTCTTCTTGCTGCCGCCCTTCTGGCCGCGCGCCACCAGCAGCTCAGAGGTGGCGCCGTCAGGGCAGACGCGCGGCAGCACCTGGGTGTGGGGCAGGCATGCAGTGACTTTTGTTTATGTAAAATGAATTGTCTGTGCATAGAAAATAAATCTTGCGCTCAAGTCTTTTCATGCAATCACACCTGGACAGCTAAATGGTGGGCATACTTGCCCGCTGAAGCACAGTAAGCCACCGCAATCCACATTCCCTGCCACCTCCCACCAGCGCCCTCACCTTTTGGATGGGCTCGCCCACCAGCTCGGCGGCGGGCAGCCCGAAGATCAGCCCCGCCTCCTCGCTGGCCTTCTTGACCCGACAGCGGGCATCCAGCTCCATCATGCCCTCCAGGTAGTCTGCACATGGCACTTTTGGAGTGCAAATCCAGGTGGAGGTAGCCCCAACCCAAGAGGCATGAAGAGGTGAGCTGGACTTCAGCGATGCAGGGCGGGCTGGTCTGGAGTCCGACCTAACAGCATGGCCCATCCCTTGTTCGTGTGCTGCTTGCCTGCACGGTACAGGTGCATCATGGTAGCGTTCTCCTCCTTGCCAGTCTCCTTGTCTGCCGGCGGCACGATGGTCAGCACGCAGGGCACGGTGCGCTTGCCGCGGATGGCTGCTGCCACACGGAAGGACGATGCCTCCTTGCTGCATGGACCAAGCAAGATGGTGCATTGTGCTCAGGCTCAGCACATAACTGCAGGCATGGGGGCTCAATTGCACCATAAGCAACCTGCCCACCCCTGCACCTGCACATGCCCCCTGCCACAGCTGCACCTGCGGGTCTTGGCTACCAGGTCTGCCTGCAGCTCGGCCACGCTGCGGGTGTCGCGCCGGTACGCATCCACAAAGTCGGACAGCGGGCGGCCCACCACCTCCTGTGATGGCCGCAGGGGAGAGTTGCTGTGTCTGTGAGAAGCGAGTACAGACCTCCACCCTGGCAGCAGTGCACTGCAGACTGGCAGCCCTGGGACAGAGGCTGTCTACATCCAGCAGACACGGCCCACCCTGCCAGCCACTTGCCGTGCTCTCCAGCGACAGGATGGAAGTGTTGCCTTGAGGCGGCGCCACCAGCACGCCTTGTGAGTCCACCGTCAGCGTCACGCGGTTGTATTCGGCCTGCTGGGAGGTCTAGCAGAGAGTTTTGCACAAAGTTGGCGTGAAATGCAGCAGTCTGCTCGGTGCTGCCTCAAGCTGGAACAGGGCCTCTTCCCCAGCTGCCCCTCAGACACCACCCACCTCCTCCTTGCTGGCCACTGCGGCAATCTTGACCGAGTATATTGGACCTGCAGATACAAAGAGCTTGAACACTGGTCGGGCAAGTCCGTGTTTGACTGCCACTTTGCAGCCACCCTGGAGCTCTTGGTCCTCACACACCTGTGTCTGTGGTCCGCTCCGACAGCTCCATCAGTGCAGGCACCAGCTTGCCGCCGTGCGCCTTGAACTCCACCACACGCCCGCTGCGGCATTTGAGCCCCGGGCAGCGCGACAGATCTGGAAGCAAGCAAGTGGGATGGGGTGGGTGGCAGTGGCATGCAGTTGGGAGGGGCGATAACGCAAAGCCATCTGGGGCATCTCGCTGCCTTGCAGGGTGTGTCGGCCTGCCAGCAGCCTGCACGCCCCGCCCAGCAGCAGCAGCAGCAGCAGCAGTTGCAGCAGCAGCAGCTCACCTCGCCCCTTGATGTAGCGCTGGTGTAGCTGGGCCAGCGGCTCGGGCATGAGGTCGTGCAGCTTGCTCTTCAGCAGCTGCTCCGACGTGTAGCCCAGCATCTCAGACAGGCTGGAGTTGGCGTAGATGATCTGGGAAACAGAAACATGGGGCAGAGGAGGGGCGGAGAAGCTCAACGTTGTTGAGCAGCATGCTCCCAGCAGGGGGCTCCTGGTATGCTTTTGACCTAGGCAGCCGGTTGCTGTCTAAGCCCCCTCATCCAGCTGCACAAGGCCCCTCACCCAGCTTCACAAGCCCACCCTAGTCCCTCCACGACTGCAACCCGCCTCACTCGCGCTGACACCGGGTTTACGACGAGGAGGCCGCTGTAGCGGTCTGCGTGGCTCATGTGAATCTTGGCCACGCGCACTGCGTCCGTGCCCGACCGGCTTCCCTTGCACGAGACTTGCACCTCTGTGCATGGGGGGCGGGCCAATGACTGGGCTGGCTTGTGTCAGACAGGCATGCTGGCTTAGGCTTCCAAACGTCTCGCAAGCAAGGCGACGGGCGAGCTGACAGAAGCATTGCGTTAGCAACATCAGCCAAGGCGGGATGTCCCTCAACCTGTGCCCGCCCTGCCGCCCACACGGCTCACCCTCCCCGTATCGTGTGGATACCATGAGCGTTCCAAAGTCGTGCTCCTGGCCAAAAGGCCCGTTCACAATCTTGGCAACGATATCTGCTGCCTTCTCTGTATTGCTGCTCAGGCTGGCAAAGCTCTGCAGGGCATGGGAGTTGGAGGGGCAGATTGTTTGGACCTGGCTGGGCTTGCCGTTGAGACCATTGCCTGCTGGTTCGCACTGAGCTACTACCACGGCTGCAGCAACAAAGGGCAGGCCCAACCACGCACTGTACACCGCCTCAGCCCAGCCTTACTTTGCCAATCACATCCTCTGCCTGCAGCGAGGCATGTGGACAGAGGGGAGCAGCTGTTAGTCCCTCCAGGCAGCACGCACACTGGTAAGCAACAAGCTCAGCTGTCAACACCAGAAGCCTGCTGCTCCAAGCTGCGGCATGTGCAGCCCCGTCCACGCACCGCATAGCCCAGGACGTTGCCAAACCCGCGGCTCACGCACACCACATTTCCAGTGGCAGCTGCACATGGGGGGGAACAATTACAGCTCAGCGATATTATGGCAAAGTAAGCGCTTGCCCCAAAGGTTGCAGGGCAGCCCTGTTCGGCAAGAACATCCCGCAGTCATGCCAAAGCACCTCTGCTGGGCCCCTGCCCAAGCCAGAGGCACTTCCCTTCAGCCTCTGCCCCAGCGCTCACTGCAGTAGGCGGTGGCTACGCGATCGTCGTCATCCATGGGTGCAATGACGCCCAGGAAGCACTCGGTGCCTGGCACAGAGGATTTGCAGGGTCGGCCGGTCAGGTGGCATGAGCAGGCAGACAGCAGGCAGACAGGCTGTCTCTCAGGCCACCATGGCTGTGACATCTACTGTGAGTGGAACAGGACAGGGCAAATCGGCTCATGTGCCATGGCATACTCAGCCTTATCCCTGTGCTGGCCGGGCTGCATCCGCGACACAACCACCAGCCTGTCTCCCGCACACCTCCAAGGGTCACGGGTGTGACGCAGAGCGAGATGGGGAAGATGAAACGGTGCCTGTGCAGCGCCACCACCTCGCGGACCGTGTCAAGGATGCGCGGCAACCGCGTGTTGGCATAGTTGCGCAGGTAGCCTGGGTTGGGGGAGAAAGCTGTGGGCAGCCACGCCAGAGCTGCTGCTCGTGCTCCCAGGCAGCAACAGGTATGCGTCACGACGCAAGCAAGCCTGCCTTGGCCATTTAGGACTAACCCTCCCCGCCTGCCCACCATCGTGTTGCATGGAGAACGGGGCGGGCATGATGCGTGACACGTTGCTGCCCTCCAGCTCTCCCTTGCGGTAGCCAAACATGCGCAGGAAGCCATCGTTCACGTGCTGGACAAGTCCTTCAAGATTGATCACGCATACAGCGTCAGACGTCCTGCCAGACGGAGAATGTGGACGAGGGGAGGGCAGGTGCATGATGGCGGTGCATGGTGCAGGCGCATGGTCCAATTCCTGCGCTGTTCCCACAGCACCTCAAGCACAAATGCCAGGCTGCAATGACTGCACAAAATTCTGCCATAAGCCTCCCCTCCTTCCACGCAGGCCAGCACCCACTCGTCAATCATGTTCATCATCTTGTTGGCAGCTTCGTCCTTGAAGGTGCGGTCAATCATCTGCACGATGAGGGCAGAAGCACACAGGGGTTGGGGCACAAAACTGGGCAAAGCTTGTTTCCAAAAGCTGCACCTCGCCCTGCGCTCCCTTTCTACCTGCCTGGCTGCGCCATTCATTGCACCCCTTCCCACCACCTCCTCGCTCCCTCGCTCATTCCTGCCCAGCACTTGCCTGCCCAAACATCAGCTCGGCTCGCGCCTCGTTCTGCAGTTGCAAAGGCGCGAAAGGCGCTATGAGCAGGCGGGCAGTTCAGACGTGTAGCAGCAGCATGTTTCCAGAACATGTGCATACTCACAGAGCAGTGCTGCACCCACACCACGTCTCGCCCTCGGCAAGCGCACCTGGCGCTGCTCGATGCGCTTTGCAGAGGCACCATAGCGCGCCGAGCCGTGGGGGTCGTTCTTCACCTGGAAAGGAGCACATGACCCTGGCGACTGCTTTGCATGGCTGGCAATCAGCAATCAATGCCCCCCTGTGGTGGCATGCTGCCTGCTGCTTGCACCGGCCGCTAGGCTGGGCTTCCCTCAGTCCCACCTGCTGCAGGAATCGCGAGTAGGCACGCATGATGCGAGGGTTGTTTGGGTAGCGCTCCTGCATTAAGGGGGATGTTTGCAAGCGACAGAGGTAGGCCCAGTCATCACTGGACACTGCGCATCCACACACAACTATTCTGCAAGCCCCTGTTCTCTGTGCCTGAACCATGCGCTTTCTCCCATCCCTTCCCTCCTCCTGCTCGCCCGCCCACCCACCATGACGGCGCGGTAACAGCGCTCGGCGTTGCCCCGCGCCTTCTCAATCTTCTGGAAGGCGCGCTGCAGGCGCACCATGGACACCTCGCTGTGCAGCAGCAGCTGCCAGAAGGCTTTGAGCGACGTCAGCGCGCCCTTGTGAGCGCGGATCACGGCGCGGTAGTTCGCCTGGGTCGGGCGGACCAGAGTTGGGGCGGCATGTTCACGGCTGTTGCCGGGAGCACATCATGATGAATGGCTTCATGCTGGGCACAAGCCTCCATGATGACTGCACGTGCCTGCCTGCCCGGCTGCCACCGCCCCTGCCCTGCCTCCCACCCACCTGGTACTCGGCCCAGCTGGTGCCGTCCATGATGGCAGAGGAGTCGCCATCCTTGGATTTGCGCGCCAGCTTCTCCTGCTCCCGCACGTAACACTGTGGACAGCCAGGCAGCGAATGGGGATGGTCTCAAATGCAGGCTCCCCTGCCTTGAAACAGATCTCGTTGCCTCTGCTGTTGAGGCCAACCTCTTGCCTGTGCTATCATGACAACAGCATGCAGCCGTTTCCCACCTGGAAGCGCTCGGAAATCGTAATGTTGGGGCACTTGCGTGCGCGCTGTAGGTAGGACAGCCCGCCCTGCACGAACGGAGGGGTGGAGGGTGCACCACGTGGGCCGCTGGGGCCGTGCTTAGTCTCCAACGCATAGCAGGGTTGAAACGAAGAGCTGGTTCGTTGGCTCATGGGACCGACACGCGCAGCACCAGGCCTGCGGCCTGCCCCGCCCTGCCATCCCTGGCCCACCGAGGGCTCCTGGCGCAGCACCGCCTCAAAGCTGCCCAGGTGGATGTTGAGGTAGGACGAGTCGGGAAACTGCACCAGCCCCGCGCGCAGCACGTTGCCGGCGCAGTCCACCCAGCGGGGCATGGGGACCCAGTCAAGCGATGCGCTCTTGATGAGTTTGTGGCACACCCTGGAGAGGATGGGCAAGGCAGAGAGGAATGGGCCGCACATCCCCGCTCGAGGGCCTGGCATAGCTTGCAGGTTCATGCTGCCTCAAACAAGATGCGCGCGCCTAGACAGCTGTCGACACAGCCTGTGCAGCCCTGATGCACACCTGGCCACAATCTCCACCTCCTCCTCATCGCGGAAGCGGTGCACCTCGCGACGCGGCACCTGCGGCGTCCACCGCTCAAACAGCGCTGCCACAGCCCAGATGCGGTGCAGGCGGAACCAGCAGAGACCGCCAAAGGCCAGGCCCACCGGTCCTATGCCCGCCAGGAAGGCGGTCGTGAGGCCGGACCAATACTGCAGTGCAAGGGAGAGGCGGTGCAGGCCGGAGCGCGGCAAGTTAAACTGCAAAGTGCCAACACTGGCCTTGCGGCCGGCCCAAGCCACCCCACGCCCTCCTCAACCACCCAACCTGCTTCCCACGCCCAGCCACGCCTGCCTGCGGGTAGTAAATGCCAATGAGGGCCAGGCCTGAGGCATACCAGCACCAGGAGTAGAGGAATGCCTCGCCAATGTTCAGATAGGAGCGATGGTACGGCACCTGCATGGGACGCACCAGCAGATGCCCGCTTACTGGTGCAGCGTTTGAGGGTACTGCTAGCAGCCAGCGCGCCCACCCGCCACCTTGCCCACCGCTCACATAACGGATGGTGATCCACATGTACCAGGTGATGAGCAGCAGATTTACCCAGCCCTGCAGCAAGAAGACAGCGTCACAGATGGCCATGGGGGAACCGGGCAGCCAAGGCAGCCACCATGCAGGCAGCCGTCCGGCTGCGTCCGCAGGTGCGGCCCTGGCTTGCGCTCACCTCCCAGCGTGGCACAGTTCGCAGCGCCACGGGCACCAGGGGCAGGGTGAACTTGAGCAGCCTGCAGGACGAGGAGACACCAGAGGCGCCGTATGTGGGGCGGGCAAGCAGGTGGCATGGAGAGTAGCAGGCTGGCAGAAGGAACAGCCACGGCGGCGGGCAGCTCGGCTGGGCTGCTGACAGATGGGCAATCCCACCTCCGCATGAAGAAGTGGTTGCCGGCTGTAGGGATGGGAGGGAGGAAAGGGGTTTGATGACTGATGAGCAGCTGGGGTTTGAAACCAAGCATTGAAAGTTGAAATTGTGATTCAAGGCATGCGCGCAAGCCGCCACTCCCTTTGCTGCTGGCAGCCCACCAGACAGGGAGAGCAGGTTGTTCGAGAGCGGCTCGGTGGCACCCGTCTCGATGAGCGCGAACAGAGCGCTTATCGCCGTGTACAGCAGCACCATGAACAGAGAAAGGCCGAAGAGGGCGGCCTGGGGCATGGCAAAGCAGGGGCGGCTGGGGAAGTAGGCGTTGGCATAGCCCTCCGACTTGCTGCCGCAGGTCAGCGCCACCGTGAAGAGCAGGACATACGACGTTTGCAGGGTGGTGAAAACCACGCAGATGACCATGCGCAGCAGGTGGGTGGGCCTGCGCAATGTGGAGGAGCAAGCAGGGCGGGCTGGTGATTCACACTGAAGCATGGCTAGATGTGGGCACCCAGCCAACTGAGGCCAAGCACCTGCCATCAATCATACCCAGGCTGCTAGACTACCAGATGCTAAGTATGACTGTGTTGAAACCAGGTTGCATACAAGAGCGTCCCTCCTGCCTTCCCACCACTGCCAGCGGAACTTTGTCTTGGTGCGGAGCACAAAGTGCAGCCACAGTACGATGGACAGCAGCACCAGGATGAGCGTGGTGCCGCCGTACAGCACACCCTGGTAGCGCCCAAAACCGTGCTCTGTTATCACGTTTTGAAGCTGCAGCCGCTTGTAAAAGCGCCACCAGCTGACGGGGCGGGTGAGAAGGCAGGCAGAGACAGCGAAGCTTAGTTGGGGAATGGGCCTCTTCTTCAATGAATGGCACATCAGCAGGCACAGCGCCTGCAGCGCCTTGCAAGAGCGCTGCTGCTGACCCAGGCCTACCACATACGGCCAGCACCCACCAACGCTTCCGCACAAGAGCAGCCGCCACCATGCCCACAGCTCACCTGTTGCCTGTCCAGTCAACGTCCCAGCCCCAGGTAGGTCCGAAGAAGAGGATGAGGATCTGCACCCACTGCAGGACTACAGCCAGCGCCACATACCGCCAGTCTGCAGAGACCGTGTGCAGGTTGGATGGGGAGTTGAAAATGCGTCTGGCAGCTCAAGAGGGAGCGAGCAGGCATGCTGTCGAGTACAATTCATCACATGGGATTTGCAGCGAGCACCTGTCGGAAGCCACCGCTTGGTGAAAATGTAGAACAACACAGAGAAGAATGTCTCCTGCAGGCGGCAGCAGAGGGAGACGGGCGGACGCTGGGTCAAACCACTCTGAGCAGAGGCGCCCAGAGGTCGTGGGTGCTGCTCCCCCGGGCCCTTAAAATGATGTTTAGCTATTCTGCAGAGGGAATGGCTTGCACAACATCAACTGCACAGCTGCATGTCGTCGGCTATTGCAGGCAGCTTCACTTGCCTTTGCGCTGGTGTTGCTGCCGCGCAGCAGGTCGGTTGCGTCGGCGTCGGCGTCGCGGCCAATCACCCCCAGCGTGTCATTGCTTGCTTCGCTGCCGCCCTCGGAGCTTGGACCTCCCGAAGAGACAGAGCCTGGGCTAGCAGCAGGTGCCATGGCTCAGCTGCGGCGGCGGCAGCAGCGGCGAGCAGGGCTGCCCTCCGTGCCTTCTGGGGGCGCTCTGCAGCCCGCCCGCGCTTTGGTTTGTCCCTTGGGATCGCCTAAGGCCACTTGCGGGCGAAATGCGGCCGTGGGCGAGCGGGTGTTTGAAGTGAGCGACCGGCCTCGTCTCCTCCGGCAGCACCCTTCCAAGGTGCAGAAGAGCAGAGAAGCCTGAAAGGTGGGAGCAAGGACGGCGAAAATGCAGCCAGGGGCGCCAACTGCCAGCAGCGCCACCACAATGAGCGCCGTGCACATCGCAGCTGGATGCGCTGTGGATGCCCTGCCAGCCAGGCAGGAGAGCTTCACTTGCTATCACATGATTTGTCTCTGGAAAGTGCAAGAAGCGCCGGTGCACACGCTGCCGCCGTGTGTTGGTCACAAAGCGTGGGTTCGCTCTCCTGCCCTCTGCGCATCAACAGCCACAAGAGCCGAGCAGGCTTGCTTTCAAGGGGCAATTAGCTCAATTCAGTAGCCGTCATAAGATGCAGTGATGTCGTGGAAGGGCAGCCAGCGGCGCAGCAGCGCAGCAGTCACGTGGTGCGGCGCCTGCCCAAATGCAGCAGAGTAGCCGTAGACTGCGACGACGCGCTCGCTCGGGTAGTGCTCAATGCGGCCCCCTCCTGCAGCGCAGCAAAGGTGCGAGAGACGCTAGTTGCAGGAACAATGTGTGCACATTGGCGACAGACCATTGAAGGAGCAAGGGGGGGCCCTGGTTCAAGGGTGGTCCCAGCCAGGAGCTGGCAGCTGGGCGGCCTGATGGGCAACCAGCCAGCGCCGCGCATGCTACTTACCAACAGTTTCCAGCCGCAGTCCTGCCTCGGGCGCTGCTGCCCGCACCTCAGCCGCCGTGGCCTGCAGCACATGGTTGTGGTACGCTGCACGGGCGTCCCCACGCACCAGCAGCTTGCTGTGCAGGCCTGCAGAGGAGCAGAGCCAAAAGAGGGTTTGAGGGCATTTTCAGCTGGTGCAAGTCGCACTGGCAGAGCAGGAAGGGAGCCAGTTTACACTTAGCAGCCTGTCTTCTGGAGCGGTCCCTCTAACCCCGCAATGCGGGTTGCGCCTCACCATCTGGCGTGCTCAGCCGAAGCAGCACGTACTTGAAAGAGCCCTCGTCAATGCCCACATCAGGGATGGCTGCCAGCGCCTGCAGAGCTTCTTCCGCGCTGGCTGGCTGCTCACCCAACGCGGCCGCCGACTCGGCTGCCCGCTCCGCATGCCGCCCCTCCAGCCAGGCTCGAATAAGCCGGTTGGCCAGGGCGTAGCGGCCCGGGATGCGGAAGGGCACGTCGGCCCCGCTGGCAGCTGCCCGCACGACAGCTGGCACGGATGCATGCTGCCCGCCAGTGCCAGTGGCTGCTGCCAGCCAGTCGGCGTGGAACCAGCGGGCGTCCTCCAGCTCGGCGGGATCGACCTGCAGGGGTGTGGGTGGGTGGGGTGGGGTGGGGGAGCGGGACACCCCTGCCGGTCAGACGTAGCCCCGTACTACGCTGCCGAGGCAGCCAAACAAATTGGCCGGCGCGGTACGCAGCTGGCCAGGCGCGCCAGCAGTCGGCAGATCCATGCTGGCCAGGCCTGCTGCTCCATTCCTGCAAGCCTCCTCACCTCCACCGCCTGCAGCTGGGGCAGCAGGTAGCGCTCTGCCTCGGCAGGCTTCAGCCCCACATCCAGCGCCGCCGACAGCCCGCTCCCATGCAGCAGCTGCAGGCCACGCGCTGGCGGCTGGCTCGGGCCGCCTGCGCCGCTGCCGCTGCTTCCGGTGCTGTGGGCCTGAGCTTGCTGCGCTGCCTCGGCGATGAACCCAATCATGAGGGAGGATGGGAAGGGCCAGGGCTGGGAGCTGTGGTAGCGTGCCTGGGCGGGGTCCACGGCCACGCCTGCGGGCAGGGCGCCACAGTGCGGCCAGGAGGCAGAGGGGAGGCAGATCGACTGTATGCCGAGGCGCTGAAGCACCGCACTGCACATGTGCCTTCAGTGAGTGTCAGCATAGGCTGCCAGCGGTTATGCGTTGAGCCCAGCCCACCCCGGCTGCCGCCCAGCAACTCCCAGCTCCCCCAGCTCACCCGACTCCTCCAGCACCTCGCGCGCCACCGCCTGCTCCAGCGTCTCCGCCACCTCGGCAAAGCCTGCCGCAAGGGAGGGGATGCGGTGCGCGGCAGCAATGGCACATGGTAGACCAGTGGGCAGGCAGCGGGCTCTGGGCATGCCCAAGCAGCGGGCTGAAGGTGCACCAGCGCCCCGGTTTACGCCCGAAGCCCCACACTTGCCTGCCAGGCATGAGTAGCGCCCCTCTACCCAGGATGCCTTGCGGCCCAGCAGCAGCCAGTCACCGCACCTGCACGGCTCATGGACAGGGCGGAGTGAGGAGAGGCGTGCAGCACAGCCATGTGTGGGACGCAGTGCGCTGCACCTAACACAACCTGAAGACAGCCTCACCCAACCGCCACAATCACAGCCGGGTCCACACGAGGGTACACGGAGCGCGGCCGGCGGCCGTCAGCCGCGGGCGAGGAGGGCGTGCGGGAGTGGCCTCCGCCGGTGGCGCGCTGCAGCAGGCACGGGGCCAACCGGCCAAATGTTGGGCTTGCCGGCAGCCCTGGGTGCTGAGTGGGGTAACAGGCGATGTGGAGCAAAGACAAGGGCGAAGCAAGCGGGAGGGCTGTGGGGCACGACCTGTCGCCCAGGGATGCGCCTCACCGTTGGTGCGCCCGTCCTGCTGCAAAACGCAGCGCTGGCGTGCCACTGCACCAGGCCGGCCGCCAGCGCTGCCACGGCGGCGTCCTGGCCCGCCATGCGCTGCCCCTCCCCTCGGACGTCGACGAAACAAGGGCCGCCTGCCGCCTCGCCCACAGCGGCGTCGGTGGGCGGCAGTAGCGGTAGCAGGTGCGCCGGCACCTGGCAGGCAAACACCGCCGCCCCGCAGCCCTCACGCCCCAGGAACAAGAAGTCTGGGGGGCCGGGGGTCCCCTCAGCGGTGCTGCCCTCCACAGCGGCCACCGCTGCCTGGGGCTGCAGCTGCTGCGGGCCAGCCGTGAGCGGCACCCAGCGCGGCGGCCCGCCATCGGGGCCCTCCGCGCCAGGCTGCGCAAAGCTGTGCGCCTGCAGCGGCAGCTCTCGGGGGCCAAAGCTTGAGCTGCTGCTGCCAGCACCTGCCGCCGGCGCCACCAGCAGCCGGCCGCGGTGGAGCAGCAGCACCTTGGTAGATGGCTCGCCCAGCAGCTGCTGCAGCTGCTGCTCCTGCTTGCGCAGGCTGCCAGACCGGTCAAGGGGCAGGTCAGAGAAGTGCGGCGGGTCGTACTGGGCTGATGACTTGCCGGCAGCGGCCGAGGCGGCAGCGGAAGGAGTGTCTGGCGCAGGGGCAGTGGTGACGCTGCTGCTGCTGCTTCTGGAAACAGCTCTTCCTGTCCTTCTAGGTGCTGCCAGACCTGGCGGCACATACAGCCGCTTGCCAAACGGCTGCTGCGCTGCCGCCCGGGAGCGACGCACCGCCAGCGGCGCCGCGCCGGCGAACATGGCCCTGCAGGCGAGACGTCAGAACGGCACGAACAATTCATAATGATCTTGTACATGGCGTGGCCCCGGGAGACGCTGGGGACTGGCAGCTGCCCTCGCACCTCAGGCCAGCCGCCGCAGTTGCTCGATACCCGACCATCGCAGTGTAGATCGTGATACTCAGCTGGAAAAAATATAGATCGCTGATCCGGTCGGCTGCAAAGACGGCATGAAGGCGGTGCAGCGCTCCCGCCCCACTGCTGCCGCCCCCATGCGCATTGGCTGAAATACTTTCAAGTTCTCGAGTTCCAGGAACAAATTGATAGTTGTACCGTGACCAAGCATCTGAAAGCGTTGATTGTCAGGAACAGAGGGGAAGTGCGCCATGTGCAAGGCACTAGATGCAGTGCCAGTGACGTGGGGAAGTCACAAATGTGGGCCAGCCAAGAGGACTGGCTGACCTAAGTTTTGCATTCAGACAGATATGCAACATCCTGAGTTCTGAAACTAAAAAGTGTCACAGAGTGAATCGGATGGTTGGCCCTGCGTTGTTGACACCTGTTGCACTCCACACAACACAAAGCAAGCTGTGGGCCCGCGTTGCATCCATCCCCCTTGCAGGTGGCAGACTTGCGGCACTTTCCTGGACCGGCAGAGCTGCTGTAGCCCAAAATCCATGATTTAAACACTGTCAGTAACAGGAAGCCAGGATGTGGTCACAAAAAGCTCAGTAACGTCAGCTGGACGTGGCAGGCAGTGCCTCCTGCAGCCGTCTGCTCAGCTGGCTGCCGTCTTGGCGCGTGCCTCCAGTATCTTCTCTGCAATCTGGGCGGCCTCCTGCTTGGAGACGAGCACGTTTATGCTGTTGCGCCCGCGCCAGCAGGAGATGGCGATGGGCGCCGCCGCGGCCAGGCCGCTGCCGCCCTCGGCCCCTGCGGCAGCACGGCGGGGCGCGGGCAGAGCTGGGCGGCTGAGTCAGGCCCTGGTTTGTGAAGCGCAAATGCCGCTTTTGCGGGGCGTGTACGCCCAGGTAGGCGCAGGCAGATCCTGTTGCCCCTCCCCTGCTGCAAGCGCGCCGCCCGTCCCAGGGCTGTTGTGCCCTCCCTCCCGTGACGCCCACCCGCATCGCCCTCGGTCTCGCCGGCAAAGCCCAGCGCAACAGCGTCGGCGTGCCGCATCACCGCCACGCAGCAGCCCATGCCCACGGCGCGCAGCTGCTCCAGGGTGGTGGCATCCGACAGGTTGGACCGCGGGGCCTGCGCCGCCTTGTCCTCTTTCGCCTGCTGCTGGCCCTCCTCCTGCTGCTGCTGGCCCTCGGCCGGCTGCTGGCCCTCCTGCTCCGCG
The DNA here is from genome assembly GCA_001430745.1 of Auxenochlorella pyrenoidosa. Taxonomy (NCBI): domain Eukaryota; kingdom Viridiplantae; phylum Chlorophyta; class Trebouxiophyceae; order Chlorellales; family Chlorellaceae; genus Auxenochlorella; species Auxenochlorella pyrenoidosa. The sequence goes on from KQ482041.1 coordinate 890,447, forward strand.
CCCGTGCCCTGCTCGGCGGGCGCCGCCTCGCCAGCCTCTGGCTTGCCCTCGACCGCAGCGCCTGCCGCGCCCCCTGCCGCCTGGCCCTTGGTCATGTGCAGCCACTGGTCCTGGGGCAGGCCCACCTGCACGGCGGGGCGGAGCACAGGGGGGGCCAGCTCGCCACAGCCCCAGGCCCAAGCGCCTCTGGCCTGCCGCGTCCCATCCTGGCACACCTGCACAGCGGCCGCCCTGGCACCCATGCGGCAGCCTTCTGGCCCCACCCCCCCCGCAGCCCCGCTGGCAGCAAGGACCCAGGCGGCGGCCGCCCACCTGGCGCTGCTCCAGGATGAGCAGCAGCTCGTCCAGGGTGGGCTCCAGCCGCTGCTTGGTGATGAAGGGCAGCGCCACGGGCAGGCCGTCCTGGGCCAGGCGGTACACGCAGGCAACCAGGCCGTCCTGCAGGGGGGCGGGGATGGCAGTTGTCGGCGGGGGGGCATCGGCAGCGAGGGCCGGCCACCGGGAGCAGCGTGCTCCAGCCTGCGCGTATGCCGCTGCTGGTGCACAGCTCCGCGCACAACTGCGCTCCTGTCAGTGTCGGACGCAGCCTGCAGCTCGTCGTGGCTCTGGCGACCGCGATGTGCAAGACCATGCTGGTGGCACTGTGCCCCGCCGCCCCCCCCCCCCCCCCTCCCTGCGCCTCGCCTTGGAGTCCTGGCGCTCGAGCACCTTGACGCCCGCCCCGATGACCTTGAGCTGCTCCCGGTAGTCCATCTGCAGCAGCTGCTTCACGGCGGGGCCGCAGTAGTGCAGCTTCTTGGGGCGCGCGTCCGCGGACCGCGCAATCTGGGTGGTGGGGACGGCCGGGCGGAGCGGTGGCAGGGGAGGGTGAGGGGGCAGGCGACAGGCCGACTGGGGCGCCCACAGGTGATGCCAAGAGGCCTGGTCCCACAGGTGTGCTCTGGGCACGCCAGCCGGGTGCAGCGCAGCAGCCGCAGCAGCAGCGGTCGCCACGGAAGCAGCAGCAGGGCACACTGCGCCGCCGCGCCGCCCTCACCAGCGCGTCGGGCACGGGGCAGTCGGGCGCCAGGCCGTAGAAGGAGCGCAGCGAGGAGAGGACCTCGGGGTCGACGTAGGGGACGATGGGGTCGACGCCGCGGAAGCGCCCGCCGCCGCCCTGCACGGCGGCGCGGCGCAGCGTGGCGGGCGGGAGGGGGTGGGCACAGCGCGCGGGCGCAGCCACGCAGAGCCGGCCGGCTGATGTGCAGATCCAGCTGCACGCGGCAGCAGCACAGGGTTCGAGCGGGGCACTAGCGGGCAGCACCGCGTGTGTGCGTGGAGTAGGGTGCAGGGCGCAGGGCGCGCGCACCTGGCGGTTGCGCTTGCCGCCGCCCACGGCGCGTGCGCCCCACTCGGGCAGCGCCTGGGGCACGGGCACCTCCTCCTCCGCCTCCTGCCTGCGCTGCTTCCAGCTCTTGGGCTTGTCGCCCGCCGGCTCGCCCTCGGCGCCGCCCTCGCCTGCTGCAGGCGCTCCTGCATGGGGGGTGCAAGGCAGCTGCTCCGCCTCCTGCTTGACTGCTGCATCAGCGGGCTGCTGGTCTGCCTCCTGCTTGCCGGCAGCCGCCTCCTCTGCAGCCTCCTCCTCCACCTCCTGCGTCACTGCCGCCTCGCCGCCAGCCGCCTCTGCCACCCCTTCCTCCTTCACAGCTGCGCCAGCTGCGCCCTCCTGCTCCTCCTTGACCGGCGCCGCGCCTTGCTCCTCCGCTGCCTGCTCGGCTGGCGCCTTGGCCTCGCCCTTGCCGCTGGCGCCTGCAGCGGCCGCCGCCTTGGCCTCCTTGTTCTCCTTGCTGCGGGTGGAGCGGTGGTCCAGGCTCACCGGCTCGATGGGACCGTCCAGGTCCCGCACCTGCAGCCAGGGCCCGGCAGTGTGAGGATGTGAGGATGAGCAGGGGGGGGAACGCCAGCATGGGCTGCCACCGCGTGCCATGGACCCCGGAGCCTCGCTTGCGCATGCGCCCTTGGAATATGCGACAGGTGACCCAGGCCGCTGCCTGGGCCGGCCGCACGCCCTCCCACCTTCTTCAGGACAGCCACGAAGAAGCCGCCGGTGTTCTGGTGGTGGGGCAGGAAGCGCATGCACAGGTGCAGCGGCATGGCGTCGCTCTGCTCGTCGGGGAACATGGTGGGGTCCAGCTTGAAGCCCTGCAAGGGGGGGGGGGGGGGGGCGGTTGCGTTTGCAAGTGCGGACAGTACTGCGCGACCGCACCCTCATGTTGCAGCGTGCTCAGCCAGCTCATTGCCTGCCATGGGAAGGAAGGTCTAAGTCGCGCCGCGCCGCTGCAACGCACAATGCTGGCACAGCAGGTGAGGTGATCCTGCAGCGCCGCGTTGCAGCCCCACCCACTCACACCCACCTCAGTCGCCCCCACCCCTCCGACTGTTAAAACCCACCCCCTGCTCACCTCCTTGCCCTCCTCCCAGGTGGTGTACCAGCGCTCGCGGTCGCGCACCTTCCACCGCTGCATGCCCGGCAGGCGGCGCAGGCCCGGCAGCGAGTCCGACACATCCACCAGCTCAAACGCGCCCTTGGTGCGGCGCAGCACCTGCCGGCGAGGCGAGCGGGGACGCGGCGCCAGCATGAGCGGGCGGGACCAAGGGCGCACGCATGCGGGCTGCCGGGCAGTACACCCACACCTGCCAGCAGCGCGCTGTATTTGCTGCTGCCGCCAGGTGCGCTGTGTCGCTGGCCGGGGCGCCCCTCGAACCCACCCCCCCGGTCCTTTGGCCCCCCCTTGCCCCCTTCCACGAGGCCCACCTCTGCCACCACCGCCTCGTCCTCCACGGGGTTGAAGGTGCAGGTGGAGTAGACGAGGCGGCCGCCCAGGCGCAGCAGCTCGCAGGCGCGCAGCGCGATGCGCAGCTGCAGCGAGTGCAGGCCGTTGCCGGAGGAGACGTTCCAGCGGCGCCAGATGTCGGGCGCCTTGCGCATGGTGCCGTCGCCTGCGGGGGCGGGGGCGGGCAGCGGTGCATCGCGCTTGGAAGCGACATGCGGTTGTGCAGGTGGGAGGAAGGGGCGTTGGGTGGAGAGCAAAGGCCGTGGATGGCATGCGTGGTTGCAGGCTGGCAAGGAAGGGTACGTGGGGGGAAGGGTGCACGGCCCCAGGGGTGTGCGCGGCGGACGTGTGTGCAGGGGTGGCCTCAGATAGGAGCGAAAGACACTATGTGATGCGTCTCCTCAGCGCGGGGAGTAAGCCCGCTGCGGATGAACTATGCGTGAATTGGAGCATCACCGGCCAGGCTGTACACCACGCCTTTTTGCGTGCAAGCAGAGGTGCATGGCGTGCAGGCAGCTTTGTACACAGTGCAGGGCCGCCCATGGGGCAGCCAGCCCTCAAGCGCCGTGCCTGCCCCGCAACCCGGGCGCCCACCTGAGCAGGGCACGTCGCACAGGATGCGGTCGAAGAGCACCAGCTGCTCGGCGCCCTCGCCCCCCTGCCCCGCCAGCAGGTTGCGCAGCAGCGGGAAGTTCTGGGCCTCGTGGTTGGTGACCATCAGGTTGGGGCTGCAGGGGGT